>PITA01000006.1:304580-347665 GCA_004023965.1 Spilogale gracilis
AAAGAAAGAAAGAAAGAAAGAAAGAAAGAAAGAAAGAAAGAAAGAAAGAAAGAAAGAAAGAAAGAGAAAGAGAGAGAGAGAGAGAGAGGGAGGGAGGGAGGGAGGGAGGAAGGAAGGAAGGAAGAAAGAAAGAAAGAAAGAAAAGAAAAATGAAACAAAACAAAAAGAGAAGAAAAGAGAGTCTCAGAAGGGCAACCCTCTCCCTCAGAGTTGTGGATATGGAGGACCCGTTCCAGGAAAGGGAGCTGTCGGAAGGACAGCAGGAAGGTGGGCTGTCGTCATGTCCCAGGCCACATGAGCACCCACCGAGAGTGTTCTAGGCTCTACCACTTCTCAGAGGGGTGCTGTGCAATGCCTTGGCATCTTTATATTCTAAGCACAGACCCACTTTTGGACTTCAGAACAGCTATTTCTTAAAAATAGACCCTTCCCCCCCCCCCCTACAGACTTGACCAAAACCTTTGGATTTATGTATGTCTTTAAGTTGCCTAATATTGTTGGATGAAAGAGGTTGTTGAACGTACCATGTTATTACTAAATTACAAAGACGTTCATAGTCCTCAATAGTCACATTATCATTTTAATTCATTTCAGATTAGTGGCTCTCAGCAAAAAGCTATCCCTTCCATTTTTGTGATTAATTCTCGAAATTCCTTAAAGGCATTATTACTGAAGAGAATTTGTGGAAGTAGAATCACCATTCTTGCTTCTGGGGGAAGTTTTTCAACCTTTGTTATAACAAGTAGTCTATACTTTGATTTTACCATGCTTATATTTGACCTACAATTTTAAAACGGTGTGTTCATCATTAGCCAAAGAATTAAACAGGGTGTTGCTTTTCTTAAGCAAAAGATTTAGCTTAGCCAGTTTTTAACTGTAATCTCTGCATGAAGGTGCTGAGCTCACACCTCACATACCACAGTTCATTGTTGCTATAATCATTTCATATCTACACTTTTTTGTTGTGGTCTCTCAAGCTGATATTCTTTCTCCTAATGACTTGTTTAAAAAGTATTTCCAGCACCTATGTCCATTAAGGTGGGTTATTCAGAAGTATTTCTCTGCTTCTTCATGACTTGGTCTGTCATTATGTTGCATAGGTGAAATTAAATTTACACTTTTTATAAGAGAAAAAACCTTTATTACTTTAAAATAAGTTTTAAAACAGTAAAATACGTTTATTATAACTATGGTCTTCTGAAAAGAGAAAGGGACAGGAGCAAAAATTGTACACAAGTGCCCACACTCGTATAAATATACACACACACCCCCAAGACTCTAAAATCCTAGTCAAAAGCTATATTTCATAAAAGAGAATTATAGTAAGGTTGATGGTTTGCCAAAACCTCAAGCAGTGACAAAATCCACAGAGTGTCCTGGAAAGGATGCCGTTGCAAAACCATGCCTCTGCAGATGGTTTAGATTAGAGATGTCTAAAAACACATGGCAGCATTAGTTTGGTTTAGAATTCATAGTTAATTCAGTAGATAAAATAATGCAAATTTGAAACCTTAGCCTGTGTATCAGAAAAATCATCAAATCTTACGATTGCTCTTAGATGTGTTGGTTTTTAAATGATTTAATTGAAATAATAAAATTAAGCAAGAAAGGATAAAAAAAAAGGATTGAAAATTCAAGAGTATAAGTAAAAACTTTCTTCTTTGCAGAATATTTATTCCTTTGAGCTGTCATATCCAATCAATTTGTATGGGATTCGACAGCCAATTGTCATTTCCTGAAATAAACTATGTGAAGAGGTTGTGTTACAGAGACAGCATGAAAAAAAGGGAAAACAATAATTCCAGAGCATGAAGCAGAGAGAGGCCACGGTGTCCCACAGGGTGCCGTCCAGATCTGTTCACCTTGCTAAGAAGGACAGATAAGCAGCTTACACACGCATTTTCCCATTGGTTCCTTCAGGCTTCCCCCTGCGCATACTATTTCTTAAAGAGCGTGCTCTTGGTTTACGTTTTAGTAAATTATTTTGCCTTCTATGTGGTTTTTAATCCTGGTGGGAGCTCTGTGTGGATGGTGATGTCACACACTGTGTTTTGCACAAGAAGTGAAGAGTTCCCCTCAGGCCCCCAAAGGCTCCATCACTAAAAGCCTGGCTCCCACTGTCCCTTCTCTCGTGTTTAAAATCAAAAGTATCCCACCCTCTGATCCCACAATGGGGTAGCGGGCAAGCAAGTCCTGGAAAAGAACTTTTGTATGGAAACATTATTAATGTAATGGTGTATATTATCACCTGTGCCCCCTGCCGCACACGTGAAAGCCTTCAGCTGGGCTAAAATCGCCACGAGAAGAGTGTTCATGCAAGAGCTCAAAGCCTTTCAGAAAATACGAGACAAAGATTTGGCAGAAATAGTAGCAGGAGGTTTCAAGCAACTGTTGATGGGCTTCAAAGGGTTTGGCTCTCCAAGGTGGCACAGTATTGAGTTCCCCTAGAAAGAAACACATTTTGAGTATTTTCTAAGTATAAAAACTAGATTTGTGGCTTTTAATGTCTGGAAGGATCTCCACAGTCAAGGCAAACGTGGCTCCGTTAGCAACAAAGTTACACACTACAACGGACACATGTGGGAGAGGGCGGACCCTTGGACAGACTTTGTGGGGATTCTTGGAGATTCCCATCATAAATTTAATTGAGTTTCATTTGAGTAACAGAGACACTGTGTTGGCCCGTCTTAACCACTGACCCAGAGCTGTCCATACCCTTTGAATATTTGTAACCAGAGATTCTATTTTTGTTTCACCTTCTAATCATTTTTAAATGGAAAGGCATCCCCAGCTCGAATGACCATTTTAAGATGGCTTAGCCATGTCCTACTCTCTGGAGAGTAGAAAGAGGTTTTTTGCTTTCCTTTTTGGTTTTTGTGTGTAAATTGTTTCTCGTATATGAGTTAATACTCCTCCCGTTAGACCTATTAATATTTAGGCTTGTAAGATTTTAGGGTTTGAAGGAAACTTCGTGGTTTTCTGGATCAAACACCTATTCAATGCCTGAATTCTCCCGAATTCTTCTCTTTTCCATCTTCCCTGGTCAAGTCATCATCTTGCCCGCTTGAACTTTGCTCATGCTCCTGTCCCAAACAGGTCATCCCATCTCCGGCCCAGCACTGCCAGGTTTCCCAGCGTGCCTGCCCCAGAAGGGCATTTCATCCAAAAGGATTATACATCACCGAGGCAAAGTCACCCCAGAATGCCAAGGGGGACAGTCTCTCCAGCAAGGCAGCTGGCTTGGGTTGCTATGGGAGAGGGAATGAGCACATGAATGTAGTACTGTCTACCGTCCCTCCCAACTGTCTCATGGGTCTCACCATTTTTGTCCTCATCTGGCCTTCTTTCTTTCCGTTAAAGGCATAACAACGTGCTGTCAACCTGTTGCTACTAAAATTGATGAAAAGACTTCACTCTGGGGGAAGGTGTTCAGTGAAAGGAAACTTCTACCAGAACTCGCCCTACTGCTCCTCCCCCACCTCCCAGGCCACAGTCCCAATCCTGCTGTTTACTTGCTTCATGTTATCTTCTTCAGTGTTTGCTCAGATTGTGAGGAATTGCTACATTTGGAACTGGATTTCACTGGATTTTCCCATCTATGTATTGAAGCTGTGAGACAGGCTTAAGACAAACCTCCTGCCTTTAGCAATTTTTTTTAAGATTTTTATTCATTAATTGGCAGAGGGAGAGATCACAAGTAGGCAGAGAGGCAGGCAGAGAGAGAGGAGGAAGCAGGCTCCCTGCTGAGCAGAGAGCCCAACAGGAGCCTCCATCCCAGGATCCTGAGATCATGACCTGAGCCGAAGGCAGAGGTTTTAACCCACTGAGCCACCCAAGTGCCCACCTCCTGCCTTTAGAACATTACAATATGTTTTCCCCTTTGGAAGAGGGACATCTGAGCCAACTTCTATAAAACATCACAAATTCAGACAGCATGGAGAAAGAAGGCCAGTTCTTAATCAGATATGGTTCACTAGAGGAGACCTTGATAACTAACTGAATTTTTTTGAGAAGCAAATAATCATAGCCTCCAAACTATTTTTTGTGTAAATAGGAATTTTCATGTATCATGTTCTCTACTGATTTGGGACATCATTACAGAAATATGAAAATACATTTGCACCAAGAACATATGATAACCTGAACTGGTCATGAAATGTCAGGGACCTGATTGCTTTAATGAAGAGTTAAAAAGGTTTTGTTGTTTGGACATTTATGAAATGCTGGGAGGACTCAGAAATCATTTGTTCCCCAGCACTATTTATTTAGTTAGGAAGTACCAATTTTCAGTCACAGTAAAGGGAAACCAGTAATCCTTTATTTATTTATTTTAAAAATTATTAAGCTGATTTTATTTATTTTCTTTTTAAAATTTTTTCATTATGCTCAGTTATCCTTTATTATTCTGTAGTAACTCCACAGCCCATCAGGTAGCTCTCATGTCCTACAAACAATATCAAAACAAATGGGAAAGAGGAGTCTTGAGTTTCTCAGACCTATATTATTTCAAAACCAAATTAAAAATATTTCCCTCAAAACCTTTATGGATTTTTTTAATGTACATTTCATGGACACTTATTCCCTAAAGATCTAAGACTGTTGAATCTTGTCTATCAGGACAATGCATTCAAGTCAGAGATATATGAATTACTGCTTTCAACCTCAAAACTCCTCTGAAGCAAGGAGGGAGATTTATACTATATATAGGAGCCAGTATATTGCTGTTCTGAATTGTTCCTGCCTAAACCCTTGAGTGAGTATGAGTATGACTGATTCCAAGCAATAACATTGGGGCACATAATCCTGGGAAGGCAGAGAACTGCACAGGGCGATACACTGGGAAGAATGAAAATGTAGACATAGGGCACGGCTTTTCGTTTTTACCTAGAGAGGACAGTCTGCCTTATCCTCAGGTTGATGGCAGGTCAGCCCAAAGAGAAGCAGTCTATTTCTCAAAAGACCGACGGATTTTGGCTGCCTCGTGCGCATGTAACAAGGTAGGAAAGATGACGCCTTGGGAAACAGGCCATATCAGTTAAAGCGGAGTCGGTATAAATGCCAAGACCGAGTAGTAGAATTTTTACGTGCCCAAAGCCTGATTACTTGGAGCCTGAATTCTGTTCTCTCTCTCTCGGGTCGTGGCCCTCTGGGCTCAGAGCCAGTTTCGGTAGTTCAGCTAGTTCAGTCGCCACCTGTGTTCCAACAGTGAAGTCGAACTGAGAGGAAAGGCAGCGTGCCGGGCTGCCCAGACCCATGTTCACTGGAGCCGCTCTATTTATTATTGCGCTAGGGAATGCTCTGCCCTTGAAGGCCGATCCGAGGAGGCTGGGATCGCAGGCGGCAGGTATGCCATGAACAACAAACCCATATTCTTAACATATGTTTAATTTGAGTAACTCCCCTCCTTTAAAATACCTCTTGATTTTAAATCCACATCCTGATTTGCCCACTCTTGTTACCATTTTCTGCTGCCTGTTCTGAATTAATCCTTTGAGGTGGTCATTCCCCGGAAAGAAAAAAGGAAAATGAGAAGAGAGATGCAAAGTTGGGAATGTGAATGAAAGAGGATGGGGGAAAGCCGAGGCAAGGGGACCATTAAGCAAGTCTGTTTTCTTGAGCTAGTTTTTCTTTGAGCTGTGTAAGATGGGAAAGGTAGAAGAGAAATACAAGGAAGAGGCCCTCGAAAGGTTATCCATTAATATCCCTGCTGAAGAATGGGAATCATTTTTGCAACAGAGCTCAATTTCCAAAGATTATTTTGATTCTCCATCGTACTTCATCTCAGAGAATTGATATAATCTAAAAGTGGTTAAAATGATTAAAATAGTTTCCTTCGTAGAAAATTAAATGATTTTACTAACTGTCAAAGTCAGTGTTTAAACTGAGATCATTTGAATTCTATTTTTTATGGTGATCGTGTCACCAGGATGTCTAAACATCCTTTGTAAAAGTAATAATCCCTGATTCTGATTTTTCTTCGACAGAAAACTGAGTAAAGATTGGAAATATTAGCCACCAATTTCTCTGATTTGTAAAGCCTGCAGAGAAGGCAGGTTTTCTGGAGGAATTCTGAGTTGAAAGACGTTGTCCACCTTGGAACTATTAATCCTTTAGGAGATGTTTCTACGTGTTTCTTAGATATATTTTCAGCTTAGAGGATTATAAAACTGCCTCAAATAGTTGACTTAGAATATATTTAGAAGGGAACTAGCAATACCATCTGCTATTAGATATACTCTAAAGTAGCAAAATATTCTAGCACTTGATGTCATCAAATTTGCTTTCTCTCTTTCTGTCTATGTATTAATCCATCTCTCTCTCAGATGCTGGTTTTCTTGGGCCACACCAGACTGGTTTAATGAGGTCTTGTCAACAGATATCTGTAGTTCTTACCTCATCTGCAATTTAAGATTTCTGGGCTCTGCACATTCTCCCTCTTGTCCTCTGGACCCTCCCAGAGAGGGTCACAAGCATGTTCACGAATAAGCTTTCAAGGCAGCTCGCTGGAACTCCAGCACCCAAGCCCCGCTGCCTGCCCCTCGGCTTCCACCCCATCAGATAGCAAGGGCTTGGCCTCCTTCAGCATCTGAGGCAGCTTTATGGCCACATGCTGGGTTTCATTGCCACGGAGTCCTGAGTGGCCTGGTAACTTCCAAAGCAAGCGAGTCAGGGCCTATTCCATGAAGGGTGAAGACAGAGTGATTCTCTCCCCAAAGAGAATATTCTTTGTGCCAAGGAAGCCTTAATTAGGCAAGCTGGTACTTCACTGTCTCCAAAGTTCATAATGCGTGGGTCTTCGGTCTTTAGAGTTGACCAGTAGTACCTTAATGTTGAGTCCCGGCAGACCCGCCCCATGGGGCTGCTCTTGATGACTGTCTCAACGGCGCACACTGCTTAGGCTCAAACCCGACTGTACCTGGCTAAGTTGATTTCAAGTTTGAAATGTAGTGATCTTTACTTCAACACTGGAGCAGGTTGCATTTTATCCAGAACAATTTAACAGACCCTGATGGTGCCTCGCATGCTGCCTAGGTACCAGGCTACAGTGATGAATATGGTCTGTACTCAGCTTAGGAGGAATTTATCCTTCTCCTCTTAGGTCATGAGCAAGAGTGACTGATCTGCAAGCTATAATACTGAAACAATTAGTGTATATTTTACCCAGAACACCCCCACTGTGGTGTCATCTGACTTAAGATTTGGAGTGGAGATACAGGGATGCTTAGGTTATTGTGGGGAAACCACCTCCAAAAGGCTGAGCTAGCTTGCATTAGGAGGGAGGCGACATCACGTGGAGAATACCTACCTCCTCCCTCAAGATCCTGCAAATGGTTTGGGGATGGTTGGCGAACCACAGGTATTCATAAGCTGGTTCTTATTAGACAGGGAAAACGAGAAACCTCGCTTTCCCTCATCCTTGCTGTGGAATGAAAGCACCAAAGTCAGTTACTATTTAGACAAGTGAGTGAATGCTGTCTGTTTGGGAGAGAATATTCCTGGGGAGGAACTGACCAGTAGAGGCCACTGAAGGGCTTTTGGGTACAGAGGGGCGAGCATACCCAGCCAGTAAAAGTAAAACAAGAATCAATGGCAACTCTGTTAACATCATTAAGTTAAACTGTATCTAAATCAAAAGCAGAAGGAAAACCTTACCTTTGCATATATATATTTTTTGTCATTCTGCAGATAAAATATGTAGTTTAAAACCTGGCACAATGACTGTCTACACAGACTGAATCTTATGGATGAAAAATAACTTAGAGGAGTTTGTATTGCCAGATGCTTGGCATCATGTAGTCAAAACATTTTGAATGTGTTTTAAAACAGTCTTCCAGATGTGTGACAGCTTAGACAACTAGCTAGAGCCCTTGTCGATGTTTTAGAGGGGGGGAGTGAAAAAAGGAGGTAGTTATTCAAATTTCATAGGAAAATGAAACACTTACTGCCTTCCAAGTCTGATTGCCTTAAAAAGATGTTGGCTTGGAGGGGGGTGTTGTTTGTTTCCTTTGCCCTTTGACAAAGTCCTTCCGTCTGCATTTGAGCCAGCCAACATGGACATAGATGGAACTTTCCACAGCACCTTGTATTTGTCATGTAAAAGACATCATCGCTACCAACTTATGGCATTTTCTGACTGTAGGAGTAGTTTTTAGAAATTCAACTTCATTTTGTGTTTATTTCTCCTGCCTCTTGATAGTAAATAGTATTGATTCCATGTATCTATCTGTTTTCCCAGTTCCTTTACATTTTAAGGCTCATATTCAGAGTAAGGCATTAAATAAGGGGAAAGAATACATCGCAGAGATTTGTTTACCTTTGAACTAGATTTTCCCATAGAAATTCACATTCTATAGTGAGAGCTATGTGCTTTGTGAAACCCAACTCGGGAAGCTTATATGTGCAAACCATAGGTGCTAAATATTTAGTAACCTATGTAGAATTGCAGGAAAAATTGTTCAGGAGAACTTACACCTTGTGAGGCTTGCACGGTTATTTCCTCTAGACCATAGAGAGATATTTTGCTTATACTTAAGATAATCAGTAAGTAAATCTGTGGACTTTGTCACTGATAGAATGCTGTCTGGTTGCCACATTTAATAGAAGAGAATGGCTGGGGGATCCAATTCTGAAGTGTTATTGCATGTCAGTCTGGTTTTCATTACTTATCTCTTACTGTCAACATACTTAAGGTACCAGTGTTACATTAATTTACAGTTATCTCCAAGTTACTCTTTGATACTAATTACATATGATACATTGATAGGACTGGCATTAAACAAATTCAATAGGTTGTCATCCCTTTCTGAATGCTACAATTAAGTCAATGATAGAATGGGGTGCCTGTAATTGTTTGACTGAGAACTGGTAGAAATTTGCCAGAGTGACACAAACTAGCATGCATAAAATGTCAGTTGCTTCAAAACCATGGAAAATTTCACTTAGCATAATCCCTTCCAGTTCCATCCAGGTTGAAGCAAATGATCAGTATTCATTCTTTTTGATGGCTGAGTAATATTCCATTGTATATATGGACTACATCTTCTTTAGTCATCTGTTGAAGGGCATCTTGGCTCCTTCTACAGTTTATAGCATGAAGGACATTAGGAGAAGGAAGGGAAAGAGGAAGCAGTTGAGGGGGGGCGGAATCAGAGGTGGAGATGAACCATGACAGACTATGGACTCTGGGAAACAAACTGAGGGTTTCAGGGTGGGGGGCGGGTTGGGGTGGCCCGGTGATGGGTATTAAGGAGGGCATGTATTGCATGGAGCACTAGGTGTTATACACAAACAATGAATCTTGGAACACCACATCAAAAACTAATGATGTACTATATGCTAACATAAAAAAAAAAGAAAGACAATGGAAAACCTTGAAATGAAAATATGTAATTGTCCATCACTAAAGTTCCTTTAGGTTGCCCACCAAAATCATCCTGCATTGGTGGGAGGAGGACTGGTGCCAGTTGGAGGTAGCTTATCATCATATATTTTTGATGACATGAGACAAATGTGAAAGAGCTTTAACAGGAGGTATATGGATCTTGATTGACATGGAAGTTGGTAGCACCTCTAGTGAGAGACAAGTTCAGGGACTGTGACTTTGCGCTGAAGGATTTATTTTGAAGTGGGAAGGCATATGACTTGGAATTTGTTCATTGCAGAAAAAAACTTGGGTTTTCACTGGTAGGATTGCAATATGCTCCATGCCTCTTTACCTCTGCCTGGAGGTTACCACCCTCTCTTTTTCTCTTGGTTGATCTTTTTTGAAATAGTAATTGGAGAAAGGAGTTTAGTATGAGATGGAATGAAAGGGAAGTGGAAAGGGGATTTAAATCTCTATCCTGGCTGTACCTTTTTCTCTATGTGACAGTAAGAAATTCACTTAACTTGGTCAGGAAAATCTGTCACAACAGATTATATTCTGTCTACCAGATGAAAGAGAATAAAACAGAACCAGCATGCATTTCTGAAGCTGAAGCAGGGTCAGGTGAACATGTGTTTGGACAAGAATGAAGGTTGTATGTCTGAGAGGGATCAGAAGTGTACTGTGTACACGTGACCATGACTTTGACTAGTGATGAGCTATGGGAATTAGCTGACATTGCAAATAATTCAAAGTATTTACCTTACCATTTTCTCAAAATATTTTTTAAAGATTTTTATTTATTTATTTGACAGAGAGAAACACAGTTAGAGAGGGAACACAAGCAGGGGGAGTGAGAGAGAGAGAAGCAAGATTCCCGCTGAGCAGGGAGCTCGATGTGGGACTCGATCCTGGGTCTCCGGGATCATGACCTGAGCCAAAGGCAGTCGCTCAACCAACTGAGCCACCCAGGCATCCCTCAAAATATTTACAAGTTCATCAAATATTTATTGAACACTGTGGTAGGCAAAGTAATGGCCACCCAAACATGTCTACCTCTTAATACAAGAAACCAGTAGATATATCCCCTCATGAGGCAAAAGGGGCTTTGCAGACATGATTAAATTAAGGCTCTTGAGAAAGGAAGATCATGCCAGCTTATCTTGGTGGGCCCAATGTAATTACAAGGATGGGTTCTTCTAAGTGAAGGAGGGAGTCAGGAGAGTCAGGCTCAGAAGGAAATGTGATGATGGAAGAAGCTCTAGAATCAAAGTGACATGATAGGAGGAAGGACTCAAGTAGCAATTGTGGCTTTGAAGGTGGAAGGTGGCCTTTAGCCAAGGAATGAGGCCAGCCTGTAGACCACCGGAAGAAGGCAAGGAAACTGATTCTTCCCTGGAGCTTCCAGGAGGGAATGCAGTCCTGCTCTCCCCTCAATTTCAGTCCTCCTCTCCCCTCAATTTCAGTCCTCCTAACCTCCAGAAGTATATGTTGTAAATTTGTATTGTAAAGCCACTCAGGGGGTGGTAATGTTACAGAAGCAATAGGAAATGAATGCACATACTTACTAGGAATTTAGGAACTGTCCTAAGCACAAAGCTCAACACAGAAAAGAAAAGCATACCTCTTATCCTTGTGAGGCTTACAGGTCTGACATGCCCATTATGTTGCCTACCAGGAAATTAAACCTGATAGAATTAAGAGGATTTTCACCCAGAAAATCGGTCTTGATTACCAGCCCATGAATCTTTACACGACAACATCTGTATCATATGAATAGGAGGGAAAAAAAATCCCATCCTGCCCCCCCTGCACATATTTCATGTGTCACCCTAAAGGCTGCTGTCCCCCCACCAGCACAGGAAACAGCTTAATACAAATCTCATCACTTTTATTTATGACAGATCATCTATTGATTTTAGGACAGATCATTTATAGAAAAACAGTTTTGCTTTTGCATTCCGAAGAGCTGGACCTGCCTAAAGCCATTAAATGAAAAGAAGGTGGCCTTTTCCCTAGGACAGTGGTTCTTAACCTAAATGAAGAAACCATCCTAAAGGAGTTAAATTCCCATAGACAAAGTCCCACAGCTGTACCAACAGAGCCCCTGATACAACTGGAGTTTCCTGACCCTCTTTCCAGTCTCTACCCATTTTCCCTACAGACATTTGGGTGCCTGGATCCAGCTGCTCTTTCAAAATGTGAAATAGGCATGGAGTCCATTTCACTAACCCACTTCCCAGCACACAGTGTGGATTACAAAAGGAAATTAACATGTAAAGAATCCTTTTGGAAACTAAAGGAGCCATGTTAGTTCTCCGGCTACAGTATTTGACTGGTCTCACAGTTGGTGTCCTTTTCAAGTGTGGGGCTTGATCTAATAGAGACAGCCAACAATTGTGGATCTAATCAAATGGAGCTCAAAGCACATAACTTTCAGTGTGAGGGAGCTAGAAGAAACATTTTCAAGTTTTGGAGTTGTCTGACAGGAAAAAGGCAAAAGTATTCAAAGGGAGTTGGAAAATCAGGCTGAGGGATCTTGTTCTTCAGGTCTGTTATAGTCACTTTGTGAAGTACTGCAGACAATTCATTATAATTTATCACACTGATACTCTTAGATTGGATGAAACCCAAACACAACTGAGTCCGATGCAGATTAAATTACCTCTTACTTAAAAAGGAGGGTGGTCTCACCAGAGCAGGATGGAGTTCATTAGCAGGCTGAGAAGTTTTCCTTAACCCTTCATCATCTGGTTTCATATTGTCCTGGTTCCGCAGGCACACTGGACACCTTATTTTTTTTCAACGCTCTGAGAGGTACACAAACGACCCTGCAAATCTTAGTAATCTTAGTAGCCACCAGCTCCAAAGATAAAATGTTCATCATCACGGCTCCATAAACAAAATGGAGATGACAATGAACAACTGCTGCTCTTCTTTACAGAAAATCTTTTTCTTTTTTTTTTAGAGAGGAGAAAACATATTGTCTTTGTGTATTTTTATTTAGATATGCACAAAGCAAAGTATTCCACTCCATTAAGATAATTGACTGACATGCGTACTGGGTGTATTCCCACACAGGTGTTTTGGAATTATGATCCGGTTTCTTCCCGCTGACCAACACTATCAGCCATATCATTCAGTGAAGGGCATGACTCAGACAGGATTCTGTTGACAAATGGCCTTTCATATGGCTCCACATTCTTTTTCCAAAACTGGAAACTTCGAACGCCATGTAAATGGCCTTTAATTTGTACATCCTGAGTCTTACGAGGTAGGGGACAAAAAAGGACAAAGAAAAATCCCCGGAGTGCTATAAATTTAACCATGAGATCCCAAAGGAATTTTTATTCATATAGCTTTGTCTCTGAGTTTATTTATTATTTTGTCCTTCTTTTAAAAACCAGCTCTGGTCAAACACTGGGGAATTTGATAGCTATTTATACCTACATGTTACATTAAGAGGGGACTTATTTCCGCTTAGCAATGAACAACCAGGACAGATTTCTATCCCTTTCCACACTTGAGTCACTCTCAGCCTCTGAGTCTCTTGTTAAACATCAAAGAATCTTCAGTGGAAAAAGCGTTGGTGTGGAAACTGGGGACTGGGTGTGCCTTGGGATTGGGTGACAATCACAGAAGTCAGTTCACCCTTGTCTCTTACATCTGTCTTTTAGCAGGCACTTAAATCCATTTTTCTCTGGTCCTTCTCAGTACTTCAAAGTCATAGTTTATCAATAGAGCCACCAAGCCAGATAGAGTCCAAGAGGTCATCTGGTTCATCTCTGTGCCTTAGGCACAAGCTCATCTAAGTAATTCCAGGCAGGTAAAAAGAGACAAAGGCTGCTTCTGCCTTGTACCTCATTTCTTCTTGGCTGCAGGACCTCACTTCCTATGCATTTCCCCCCAAGATCTGTATTCACCACATAGTTTTAATATGAGAAAGGACCTATGTTTGCAAAATTCTTTTATTTCCCTGCTAAATTTAGAATGATCCCCCTGAATCCATGCACCGTCACAGCTGGCAAAGCCACCACAGTAAATCAAAAAAAAAAAAAAAAAAAAAAAAAAAAAAAAAAAAAAAAAAAAAAAAAAAGCCATGTGAAGAGCTTATGTAGAGTGGAATACTTTAGGTTGGGTTTTCTTCTTCTTCTTTTTTTTTTTTAATGGTCCCCCTATAATTTCTGACCTAAGCGGCTTGGTAATAATCTAATGTGGGATATTCCATGACTCTTTGGGTGGATGCTCCATATGGAGATTTATTTTATCAGCAGGGGGTTGTCAAGTGACATTCCCTGGGAGACTACATTTTCTTCCTCCTTTTCCCACCTCAAGCGCAGAATCCAAATCCTACAAATTCAGAAAGAAGTTGTCCACAAAGCAAGACAGATGCATCGTGCAATTGTTTTTAGAATCCTTGCCAGGGCAACAGTTCTGACTCTGATTGCCGTGTTTTCTGTTGCATTTGTGGAAAAGAATCCCTGGTCACTGAGTTCCTTTGGGTTCTACAGCTGAACGCCATCATGGCCCTTTTCACACAGCCAAGGAAGAAGTCATAGACTAAAAAGCTGACTCTTCTTGGCATGGCTTACTGTGTCAAGGTTGTGGGGGGCACGGGCAGGAGGCTGGCAGGGAGATGGGGAGGAATGCTCTGTTTGCCCTCCTTGTAAGGGCTTAGTACTTTTTCAATAAAAAATAAATTAAATTTGTGGCTGCACTTCAAGGAAGCTGGTTTGATGGTAAGAGTAGAGGAGTCCCAGCTCCGGATTTGGAGAAGTCGTGTGGCTGAATCCCTTAGCGTCACTTTCATGTGGCCCAGTGAGCCATTCTCAGAAACCGCAAACATTTTTGAAGATACTGAACTGGAGACAGTCACAATTCTTCCCCTTCACTTTTTTCCTTTTTCTTTTTTTTTTTCTCTTTTCTTTTTTTTTTTTTTTTGCTATTCGTGTTTTAACAAGTCCTGAAGTTAATGCTGTCTACACTTTTTTCCTGTCAAACTGGAAGTCTTTACCTTCTCTTTTGAGGAAAGTAATCTGTTCTCTTTAGTTCATACCTCACATAATTCAAAGAGGTGAATGTCAACATGTGACATATGCAGATATCAACTTTTTTTTCTAATTAAGCAAGATTTAGATATTTGATTTGAAGAAGGTTGGTGCTTCTTAACATACAAAGTATCCTATGTATTCATCTCTTCCTATTCTTTTTGCTCTTCTTGGTAAAGTAAAAGGTCACTCGCAGCTTGCACTGCTTCCCTATTCCAGCTTAGGCATAGCAGCCGGGTTTCCTCTTTCCTGGAAAAGCCACACTAAGTGGTAAGTAAATGATTAGAAGTCTACACCAAAAAATCCTCTTTGACCTGAGCATGTTTCAGTGAGCATTATCACCAGATATAATGGTAGATCCCCACCTCACTTTATCCATAGTAAAGCTTTTGGAATGAACAATTTTATAAAAATGACATATGTCTTGTATGTTAGTTATAATCCCCTTCACCAACTGACCGTGAACCCTTGAGTTTCTTTCTTTTCTTTTCCCTTCCTTCCTTCCTTCCTTCCTTCCTTCCTTCCTTCCTTCCTATCTTTTTCCTTCCTTCCTTCCTACCTTTCTTCTTTCCTTCCTTTCTTCCTACCTTTCTTTCTTTCTTCCTACAATAATTAATAATTCACATCTTTATTTGGGGGGATAAACATTCATTTAAGAACTTGTGGTATTGGAACAGCATGTTTCGTTTGGCTGCATAGTGATAAGATGAAAACAAAGCATTTTCTCCCAAAGCAGTGGCAAGAAATGCAGAGCCTATCAGTAGTGACGCAATCGGGCTCCAGCTGCTGGCTCTTCAGCACACTCCTATGGAATGATTAATTGGTCTCAATCAGATCTCAGTGGGAAGTACCCACCTCATGGTAAATATCACCACAATTGGTACTAATTAGCTCTGTTGTCACCTGTCACAACTGGTAGGCTAAGAGCTGGGACAGGTGATCAATCTATATACAGGAAACACAAGTCCAACTGGAGAGGGGTTGGAGAGTCAATGCCAAGGCCATCATAGTGGGCAGCGAGGCCAAAATCCCTCTCTACCATGTGGGTATGAATGAAGTTCAGTCAGAGATTACAAGTTCCATGGTATGGAGTCAGAGATGTGGCACTCAGGAGGGGGGCTTGGGTATCTCGAAGAGAAAATGCACCCATCATTGAACTGATGCAAGTTTTCATGGTATTTTGGCTTCTACATCAGCCAGGCTCTAGTTCAGATCTGGGCTTTGCCACCTAGTATCTGTTTGATCCAAGTCAGTGGCTTTATTTGCACATGCCTGGGTTTCCTAATCTGGTACAATGAAGGCAAAATATTCATTTAGTAGGGCTGAAATAGCAATATAGATAGATGATGGATAGCTAGCTAGATAGCTAGATAGCTAGATAGCTAGATAGCTAGATAGACTGACCGACTACAGGTCTGGCACTCAGTAGGTGCTCAAATATTGTGGAACGCCCCCTCAAAAAGCAAATAACCATGTAATGTGATGTCGCGATGCTAATGTTCACTATCTTAATAATAAACAAGAAAATGTTCAGATGATCAGTGTCAGCATGAAGAAGGATGCTGAAGGGAAGTTGGGGACCAAACTTTTACCACCCTTTTTATTGATCCTTTTTTAAGATCCCAGTCACTTAGAAAGGGAGAGGAAGCAAGGGGAAATGTAAAAACTAGCAAATAAAACTGCAGGGAATTGAGCAAGGGCTTGTAGCTGAAGAACGTTTATTGGATCACATGTGTCTCAGTTGGGTTGTGACCAGAGCACATGACCCATGAAGGAAACATCCCAGGCATGGTCTACATTAATGCAAAAGGAAATACATCTCACTGTGACTTTGGATCATATTCTGCTAATTCATTGTTTTAGAATTGGGTTCTCCAGATTCCTTGAGAAATCAACAAGACCCCAGATGCTGGTTATATTCACAGACCACTACGCCTCTTTGAAATCCTGATTCAGAAGTTCCAGGCTGGGGCCCAGGAATAATGTAGAGAATAGAGTTTTTAATCATCTCTCTTTGTGCTTCCTGTATTCAGATAAGTTTGAGAACCACTGATTTAAAACTCTTCTTTTCACTTGACTGCACATGGGAATTTTCTGTATAATTTTTTTTAAAATATTGATGCCTGGGTCTTACCTCCCCCCCCAAGAAATTCCAATTTAATTGGTATGGGATCTACCTTGAGCATGGGGAATTTTTTTAAAGCTTCTCATATGATGCTAAGGTACAGACAAATTTGGAGTAACAATGATTTAAATAAAGACTAGCCTGAGGGGTCCACACACCTATGTGGATGACACAGGTGAATGATGAATAAGTAATAATTAAATATGAAGTCACATCACATATAATAGGTTCCCAGCACTGATTCAAGGTGTAAAATATGGTTTTAAAAAATCCCATTTCAGAAAACTTTTGGGGAGTAGTCTGCAAATTATCCTGTTGCCCTGGAATTTTGTTGTATCCAGAAGTACTTACACTAAAGGCACTACCAACTATGACTTAGAGCCTCAAGTCCCCAGATTTTCAGTGCTTGCCATATGAGTCCGCATACAAATGACAATGTGACATGTATCCAATCTTGACTTTCGATACAGTCATCTCGGGTGCTGACATTGCACTATTTTTCCTCTCCTTTCTCTTCTTCATTGTCCAAATTCATTAAATGTCTCGACTTGGAAATAACCACCCACAATAGGAATGATGACCAGCCATGAGGATCAGTGAAATGAGAGAGAGTCAACGTCCCAGATAGGAGGCAAGGCTTGTTAAAAATAAGAACTCTAAACAGTTAAACCATGTAGCAAAAAACGCCCCAGGTACCCCACAAAGCAGTCACTTCTAATTCAGTTTGGAATCACTGATCGGTCTTTAAACTACATTACTAACTTTAAAACTTCCAGCAGAGGAAGTTGGGTGGCTCAGAGGGTTAAACCTCTGCCTTCGGCTCAGGTCATGATCTCAGGGTCCTGGGATCGAGTCCCACATTGGGCTCTCTGCTTGGCGGGGAGCCTGCTTCCCCCTCTTTCTCTGCCTGCCTCTCTGCCTGTTTGTGATCTCTCTCTCTCTCTCTCTTTCTCTCTCTCTCTCTCTCTCTCTCTCTCTCTGTCAAATACATAAATAAATAAAATCTTAAAAAAGAAAAAACAGTCATTAAAACTTCCAACAGCTCCAGAGAAGAGAGGCAAAGAAAATGACCTATTTGTAGGCAGGCCAAGAACTATCATGCTTCTCTTGTGAATTGAGAATTCCAGCTGAGCCACCTCACTCCAATTAGGATGGCTGCTATAAAAAACAAAAGAGATCAAAAGCAAAAAATGACAAGGGTCATCAAGGATGTGGAGAAGCCAGAACCTCTGTGCATTGGTGGTAGGAATTAAAAAATGATGAAGCCACTAAAGGAAACAGGACAGTTTTTAAAAATTAAAAATAGAATATGATCCAGCAATTCCACTTACAGGTATCTACCCGAAATAATTGAAAGCAGGATTCTAAACAAATATTTGTATACACCCATACACATAGGAACATGAGTCCCAAGAGCCAAACAGTGGAAGCAAGCCAAACATCCCCTGACAGATAAATAGATCAACAAAATGCAGTATAAACATTGAAGAGAATATCATTCAGCAATAAAAAGGAAGGAAATTTTACTACCTTCTGGGACATGGATGTAGTACCACTTGGAGGATTACATGGGTGTCCTAACCCCTTGAGGATCTTGTGCTGAGTGAGATAAACCAGTCACAAAAGGACAAACACTATACGATTCTATTTATATGAGGTTCCAAGAGTAGTCAGAATCATAGACATAAGTAGCATGGTGGTTGTGGGGTGGCTGGGAGGGGGGTGGAATGGGGAATGAGGACTTGCAGTTGGGGGAGGTGGAAATGTTCATGGATGTGCTTAGTGCCTCCGAACTGGACCCTTAAACATGGTTAGGTTGATACATTTTATATTGTGTATTTCACTGCAGTCTTTTAAAATAAATGAATAATTTGAAAACGTGCAAAAAAGAAAAGAAAAGAAAAGAAAAGAAACCACCAACTTAAGGCTGAGAAGATGCACATGGCCAATAAGTGTCAGAGCAGGAAATGAGCTCTAGGGCCTTCGAGGGCCAGCCCTCCCTTTTCCACTTCTGTGGCTCTCAGGGAGTGGAAATTGAAGATGTTCAGGGGAAATAAAAAGAACTGAATAATTTAGCTCAAGGAAAGATTGATCAATATAGTCTAGGCAGTTGTCCTGAAGGTAAGAAAGAAGATTGGTGAGCTCTACGAATCAGAAGCTGTCTGCACACTAACATTTTTAAAAATTGAGATTAAATTCACCCTTTTAAGGTATAGAATTCAGTGTTCTTTCATATATTCATGAAGTTGGGCAACCATTGCCACTCTATAATTCCAGAACATTTTTATCACCCCCCAAATAAACCTTATGCCCCTCAGGAACCATTCCCCATTATCCCCTTGACCTCTGCCTTAAGCAGCCACTAATGGGCTTTCTGCCTGTGTGGATCTGCCTCTTCTGGACCCTTCCTATAAATGGAATCACACAACATGTGGCCTTCTGTGACTTAACATAACGTTTCCAAGGTCCATCTATGTTATAGCATGTGTCAGTATGGTGTTTCTTTTTATTTATGAATCACTATTCCATGGCACATCTTCACCACATTTGTTGATTCCCCAGTTGGTGGCTGTTTGGGTTATTTCCACTGTTCGGTTATCACGAATAATGCTGCCACGAAGCTTTGTGTACAAGTTTCTGTGTCGATGTGTGTTTTCTGTTATCTTGAGTGTATTCCTAGGAGTGGAATTGCTGGCTCGGATGTCGACTGCATGTTTAACTTGCTCGGGAACTGCCAGACTGTTGTCTAGAGCGGCTGTCTTACATCATGTTCCTCCTGGCATCACTGGAGTATTCCCATTTCTCCATATCTGCACCAACACTGGGCATTTGCCCCTTTTTCCATCCCCCTCCAGCTTTATTGAGGTATAATTGACATGCAGACATTTTTAAATCCTTGCCATTCTCCTGGGTAAGAAGCGGTTTCTCCTTGGGGTTTGTGCACGGTGTTGGTCTTCCCAGCACCCGGCCTGGTCTGCCTCTCGCTACACGGTAGCAGCTTGCTATGGAAAGACGTGAACATTCTAAAGGATTATAGGAAAGAGGATCATCATGAGTGGTTTCTAATCTTTGGGAAATCAAATTTTATTTTATTTTTTTAAAGATTGTTTTTATTTATTTGACGGAGAGTGAGCCCACAAAAAGGGGGAACGGCAAGCAGAGGAAGAGGGAGAGCAGACTCCTCGCTGAGCAGGCTTGATGACCTGAGCCCAAGGCAGGCACTTAACCGGCTGAGCCACCCAGGTGCCCCGGGAAATCAAATTTTAGAATCAGTTGCTTTTCATTTTTTGGACACAAACTGAGTCAAGAGGTAGCAAGCAAGCTCACTGGATCTTTGTTCCTGGGCACTCATTACTAATGGAGTGATAGCTTTCAGTAGGTCACTCTCAGAGTTTAGAAGAATGACATGTACAATCTGGGAAAGAGACAGGCAGAAGAAAAGAGAGCTCTGAAAGAAAAAAGGACACTTTCCTCCATCTCAATTAAAGCGAAGCGCCCGACTCATGCCTCACATCTTGCCTTCACCACCTTCACACCTTCATGGGTCAGAGGCCTGGTGCCACAGGTTTGCCTATAAGAGGAGTTTCCAAAAGCGCTGTTCTCCAATCACACTTGTTTCCATTAATAAAAGAAATATCTCTGTGGGGTTCATAGGTACTTGCAGAAATATATTCTAGCTCACTAGTAGCCAGAAGCATCTGATCTGTCCACCTCACAGCCCTGTGAGAGTTAAGCATTTGCTTTTAGGCAAATAAAATGTCAGCCAGCATTAAACAGCATATGGCAACAATATGGCCTTTCCCTCTTGGGACCAACCTCTCCCCAGAAGAGATGGTACTTGAAATAGGAGATGCTTTTGAATGCAGGACCCCTCTCCCTCCCACCCAGGCACGGTGGCTGGGGAGTGGGCAGAGTGCCACACACAGAGGGACTCGGGCAACCATATCAAATGTGAACAGAAGGGGCAAGCTGCCCAGCCAGCAATGACCAAAGGCTGTTTGCCCTGAGCATCTGGGGCTGCGGTTAAGGGGAAGTACCGTCCCAAAACTGGCCAGGATTAGCTCTCTAAAATAGAAAACAGCCCCCGCAGCCACTGAAAGAGGGGTGGAGGCCGGCTGCAGTTGAATGCGGTGGGGCTGCTGCGAGCAGAGGGAGCCCTTGAAAGCGGAGTCCCCACCCGTCTTGTCTCCGAATTCACCCTATGAATGGGGGAAAATAAACTGCCTTCTCTTGAAATAGAAAAGGAGCGTGTGGAACCCTGTCTAGCAGGTCAGCTCGCGTGCAAGTGGACACGTGGACCGGAAATTGTCAATAGAGATGCCCTGATGCTCCGAACAGAGTCCCCAGACCTTGCTGGTCCCGATGGGCTGGAACTACAATGTGCCGATCATCTAAGGGTGGTGCTCCTCCTCTTGGAAATGACGGCTCCTCGTGTGATAGTGTCTCTGTGCGACTTGTGTTGGAGTCAAGGTGCTCAGACTCACCAGTTTTACATCAGGCTTTTACCGTACAAGTTAATCAGATTTCTGGGCCAGATCTGTGAACTCACTAGCCTTGGAAAAACATTCACCTGCAGTGTCGGAAAAACTTACGAGGACTAGACATGAACACTGTCCAAAAATGCTCATCAGCTTTAACATTATTCTTCCACTCATCTAAACTACTTGATTTGAAGGTTTCAAGGCCATACATTATTTCTTAAACTCAATCTAAGGCTCTGATATTTTAAAGAATAAAATGAAATAAGGAAAAAGTTAAAACTCTAAAAATATCTCTGGAGGTATATATTCTTAAAGAACTAAGAATAACAAGGTAGGGAAGCTTCTTGTTTCTAATTAATTTTGCTTGTCTAAATTGTATTAACCATATAATTTGATAATTCTTCATTATGACCCTGAATAACTGAATTGGCTATAGAATTTTAAATGCCTAAGAAAGTGATGAAATTTTCAAAATAATGTTAATGTTTTTCATAGACTATGTCTTCAGAAAATGTACTGTGCAAATGAGAACAACAAAAAACCCTGCATATTTTAGTAGCATCAATCAATTTTGCTGGAGTGCTCTTTTTACTCTTTCCCAAATCGTTATAACTAACAGGGCAATAACCTCCTTTGCTCCTTAGGCTGACAGTCAATAAATTCCAAGACAATCGTTTAACAACAACAAGGTCAGTAGCTGTGTGAGCCATGAGAGATTACAGAGGTCTTTCTAAGACTTAACTCCTAGGGGTTGATGCCGACTTTCCAAATGAGAAGAAGAACTTTCTCCATACTTGGGGGACTGTTCCCATGTGACCAGAGGAAATTAAATATTTGGATGAAAAATGAAAACTTCAGTCAATCAACCAAATGTTTGCCACCATTACATCAAACATCAGGGTACTTAAAAACATCTCAGGAGATGACTAAATTTTAAACTTTACATCTAGATAATTGAGATCATACTACCATAGTGTTTCCATATGAATGATAGGATGTCAAATGAGGCACACCCTGGAGATGTCTTGAGCCTTTCTATTCTAGAATACATTGAACACACATTATAATTAATGCATGAAACTGAAAACATAAGCGAAATTGGTAATCACGTAACTACTTCTCCATTGCTAATCTTCCAAATAGAAAATAAAAATACGCGTGTCTACTCTTTGTCCTCGTGTTTCAACTTGCAGCAGAACAAAGTAGACTCTGGCGGTAGAACGCTGGGCTCTAATGTATTGTGACTCTTTTTTAGCATGAATTCGACTTTTTATCAGATGCACATAGAACTCTGAATTTGAGATTGAGGTATTTGTCAAACTTAAAGTTCTTCAAAATGGTTTCCTTAGTACTGAGTGAGCACTGTGTGTTTGATGAATAAGTGAGTCATGAACAAATAATGAATGAAAAAGTGGGAGTCAGGCAGCCTTCTCCCTTTGTGGAATTGGATTCTAGGTAATTGACAACTATGTGCTTCAGTTTTGTAGAAGCTGTTTATTTTTCTCTAGTTTAGTCTCTTAAAAAACTGTGCAAGGTTTGGAGTGGTATTTGCTGAGATTTAACTGAGATACAGAAGTAATCAAGTGGTTGAATTCTCAATTTTTCAAATTTAATGACGTTCCCTTATCCATATTGATTGGAGCTTTGGTAAATTCAATTGTTGATACCACCTGGATAATTTTAAGTCTCTCTGAAGCTTTAAAGAAAATGTTTCCAACATCGCTCAAGCAACATAAGAATTTCATCAGTTGAAAACTAAGAATCGCTTCTGTGGGATGTGTAAAACAAGAAGCTGACCAGCATTATTTTCTTTTTCTTTAATTCAGTATCATTATTGAGAGTTATTCTTGAACTTTATGAAAACCAGATTGGGGCACAAACATGTTCTCCATCTAATCATGTTCAAGGAATTGGAACTGAAAATCATTCAAACTAGGAAAACGCGACATTGAAAAAAGAGTCTGTATTCTTTCTTCTACCTCAGCATGTCTGAGGCTCTTTCTGACAAGGAAGACTTGGGCTGATAGTAGATTGGATCTTTTTAGAAATGGATGTTTAGCTTCCTAGTCAGAAAGAGATCATCACTTTTTTTTTTTTTCAGTCACTTTTTTACTTTGCTGGCCTGTCAGTTCCAACTTTTGATCCTCTCACATTTCTCCTCAGAAAGTTGTGATTGCTCACTATCGAAATCTGAGCAGTGCCTGCCATTCAGGGCCCTCTTTTTTCTGGTCCTGGTGACTTTCCTCTTTAGCCACATTTCCTTCGACCTGCCTCTTCCATGCAAGCTCCTTCCCATCAAAACCAGACCACTGGTTTGGGCTGTTCACCAGCCACCAGTCTTTCGTCCCACTACCCCACCTCTGAGAAACGCCTATTTTCTTTTCCTTCCCACTTGCTGAGTGTTCCACAGGTACTTCAAGGGGTGAAACATTCCCATTCACAAGGTCTTTCTAACCATCCACCCTTTCCGCTCTCCCCTTTGCTCCCCTCCCCTAGCTAAAGCTAGTCTTTCCCACCACCCTCATCACACACACATGCATGCACACATGCTACTCTAATGATTTACTCATGGCAGGCATCACCTTCAAGACTGTTCTTTGTGTATACAAGTTGTGCCCTGTGCAAGGATGTCAAACCCAAGGGACAACGACGCACCTTACTCTCCACTCGCCAAGGCGGGCACCTCCCCACATGACTACATCTATGCAGAGAGGTGTCTTTTTCTATTTCTTAGGAAGGCTTGGGCTAGCGTGTATGACCAGCAGCATATGCGATTCTGTTCATCGGCACGGGAGCGTCTTAGTTTCCTTTATCAGGGCGCAAGTTTGTTGAGGGCAGTGACTACTTTGTATTTCCATCATTGCCGATACAGCACTTTTCTCACATGTAAGGTCATTCATTGAATTTAATTGAAAAGACGAAAGGTGTTTTTTTTTTTTTTTTAATTGCTTCCACATACAAACACAAACATGGAAGCACTGTGGGAATCAAAATGGAAATTTTTGCAAATGTGGAATGGCCAACTTATCTGATTTTAAGTGTGTCATGGTTCTAAGTAATTTCCTATAAAACGTAGTGCCCAGTAGTCTTTTGTGGAATTTCAGAAACCACATTCGTGATGCTATGACAGGCACTGGTAGAGTTGGACTAAAATCCACTTCTGACTGTTTGTTAAAATAGACAAAGAATAACATTAGGAATTGTCTGAAGTGGGCAGGATCAAGGTCAGGAGAATGCCCATGGGAGGTGAGGGAATTTGGGGAGGAACAGTTGGAGCAGTCTGAGGTCAGTATACTTCCTAGAAGTCTACATTAAGATGAAAACACAAAACCTAAAAAAGCACCATGTCTTAAGGTCCTTGAAACTTTTCCAACGCTGCATATAGTATAACTCCATGCAGCCATGCCTTCAAAGTAAAGAATTGTTTTGTAAAGGCTTTTCATGGAGAATTAATATTACTTCTGATGCAATTGTGTCGATAAAATGGGAAATGTCCACAAACCAAGCTTTACATACCACAAGACAGTGATGCACATAACATAGGTTTTATGCCTATTCAAAGACGTGGCCAGGATGTCAAATTTCAAGTTTCAAGGAGTAACCATTGACCAACTCCTAGAGGGAAAAGTCTGTGTCTAGGTACAAAATATTCTACTAACTACACATTTAACAATTGCTTTATGTTTTCCAGGATGTGTTGAGTTGATGTGATGAACTGCTTTCTCTTCAGGAAGCAACAAGCCTTCTGTAACCATTTCACAGTACACGTTTCTCCCCCTTTCTCCTCCCAGTCCTCCGTGATGTCCGTGTGCTTCGCTCGTTTCCATCCCAACTTGGTGGTTGGAGGGACTTACTCGGGCCAGATTGTGCTGTGGGATAATCGCAGCCACCGAAGGACACCAGTGCAGAGGACACCCTTGTCAGCTGCTGCACACACCGTAAGTCAGATTTTGTCATCTCCTGTCAGCCACCCAAGCCCTTAAAGGGGATAACTGACAGAAGTACGCATTGGTCAGTAACTCCAAGTTAGAAGCGTGTAATTTGTAGTGATTGTATCCTGACTGACCGAAATAAAGCCAAGTAAAAAGTAGGTGAAGGAAGCACTGGGTGTAGAGAAATCTCTTAATTATCTACAAGTTTTAGCAAAGAGAAGGGATCTCTCTGGATGCACCAAGACCATTGGTGAAGTGGGGAAAGATTAAAACTACAAAAGGACACAGGGAGAAACTTTGGAAGAGGCATCTATGAAATTATTGTAAAGAAACTCTTTGTGCTGACATTGTAACATGGAAACTCATATTTTCAAATGGGCCATCAAAAGTAAGCATTTCATGTCTAGGGATGGTATATGGGAGTTTTGCCAACAGTCCTTTTCCATTTGTGATTTGAGGGAGTGCTATGACTTTAAATTCTGGAATGCATGGTTGTAAGTCTCCACGGTGAAGTCTACAGTGACAATATAATCCCACGGGTTAAAAGTCAACATCTCAAAACCATTACCTACAATTTAGCAGAAGAGGTTCAGTATAGTGTTCATAAGACAACTACTCTGTCATTTCCTTTAAGAGAATGACAGGTGTGTTTAGCAGTTGTTAGGAGGAATGAGAAGACAGTCATGTCTCCATCAATCCTTGCTACCTTGACATTCAGAGTAACTGATGTTCTTTTTCTGAAATGCCCAAATTATGCCCAAGGATACAGCTCTACTATTGTTTCAATTTCCTTAATGTGGTTGCCTCATTTGTTCCATCTGCTGGCCTCAAAACCGTTCTAGCTTGAAAAAAGGACTGCTAGCTGCTTTAGCTAAGACCGTGAAGAGGAAAATTCTTCCACCCTTGTAAGATTGACAATGGGAAACTACAAATACTAAGTCAGCCTTAATTCTGATTGACTTGGGCCTAAGACACATGCAGGTGAAAGTAGTTCTTGGGAATCTGGGAAAATTGCTCTTGCCTACCCTATTTCTGCAAACTAATAACAGAAAATTGTGACCCAGGAGAAGATGCTTGATGCAGGTGTTTTCTCCAGTTGTGTGAAACCACTTCTTGGCTGGATGCTCATATCTGGTGTGTTTCTGAGCATAATCTTGTGAAATTTCAAAAATCATAAAACCCAAATGTTAGAGCAATAAGTTTCAGGGGAAAATCCAAATCCAGGAGCTCTTCCAAAGACTTAAGCTTTCTTTGTCAAGTGACTTAAGATACGATAATCACAACTGAAATGCTGTTATTATCAGAAAGTAACCTATTTCTGTTCAAAAATAAAACATTTTTTCCCCTCTCCTGCTCCATTTTGTTGAGTCCATAGCTAAGCACAGTTAATTTTGTGACTGCCTTTCAACTTCCACTAATGCCTGGCTGATTGGTACCAGGATCAAAAGTGGTTAAGGAAAAAGAGGCCTGCCACAGACTACTAATTCCCTTTCACACCCACCACACATATGCATTTGGGACAACAGGAAATCCTAATTAGAGCAAAACCCTTCTGCCACACAGTAAGTTTATTCCTTAAATAAATAAAAACAATCTGGCATGTATATTGGAAAAAATGAGCTGTAGCATTGCTTTTTTCTTTCCATTGAGTAGAGTCGTGGATGCCTCTGTGTGTGTGTGTGTGTGTGTGTGTGTGTGTGTGTGTGTGTGTAGGCTTTCCCACGTGTCTGCTTCTGTTCTGGTTTCTTTACATCTCTCTCTTTTCTTTTAAGCCAAGTTTTATTACTCATGAAAGCACAGGCCAGAAGTACTGATTAAAGTCAGAGAGGGGCTACCATGCACATTCTTTCTCTAGGTATTTGGCCCTATACAATCTTCTAGATGCTTTCCTTTCCTCCTATAACCACCCTTAGGAGTCCCAATCCACTAGAATTTGGGTGCTTTGTGTTAATGCTTGGCAGTTAACAAAGAAATCCCATTGGACTCTTGCTGAAAATCAGTAGGTAGATTGCAGGATCACTGCAATATTTGGACCTTGCTTTTCCATGTTTCAGTGTGACTGTCTGCTGTTTTTAGGTGAAGAGTTGTTTCATCCATTCTCCCACTTAATTTCCACACGGAACTTTGGATGTTCTGTGGCTGGGGTCTTGAGTTTCACTGCTCACCACTATAGGTTCCACTCATACCAGATGCTTGGGAAAAACCACTGTGCATAGTCCCACAACTGGTCAGTCCTCTTGAAACTTAGAGACCTGATCAGGACAGCAGTGAATTTCAGATCCCTTTTGTACTCACCACTGTCCACATCCACCAAGGCTGATTGAAAGTTTCTGTAGGAATGTGGTATGAACACGACTTAGGGATTCAGTTGGCTGTCCATCGGCATGGGTAGAAGAGGTGATGCGATTGTCAAAAAAGCCAATGTAATCATAGCATACATCAATACAGGTGTACTGTTCATCATTGCAAGGAGTGAAAATTCAACGTTTCCTACATTTCTGTATTCTTTTGGTCAGAATATAGGTCGACAGTTGTGTTTCATTCTCAGAACTTCACTGTAAGAGGAACTCAGACAAAACATAATGTATTCAAAAGGGAATGACCAGCCTCGGGAGGGTATTAAAAGCCTGAAAGCCGACTACTCGAGACCTATTGAAGAAATTGGCGAGGATTAGTCTGAGGAAGACAAGACTGGGGGAGAGGGGTAATATGGCAACAATCTATAAATATTGTTTGGACTCAATCCGAATGATCCCAGCAGGCACTGTCCTAAGTAAAAGCCCCTCCTCGAGTTTTCTTTATCCCCAGGAATCAGTGCAAAAACTGACCACCCTTAAGAAAGGTGTTGCAGCAGACTTTGGACCACCTCTTGGTGGAGACAGATGAGTAGCTGTCCTAGGTGATGATTAACGGTTCCCTCTGACCAGGAGTTCATATGATAATAATAGTCTGGAAACCATCTCTATATAATATCAACTTTCCAATATTAAAGATTGTTTCATTGTCGCTGTGGCTAGGTGTTATGGACAGTATCACATCAAGAGTAAGACTTAGATAGTCAGCTATTTGCACAGAGAGGCACCAGCTAAGCTGTGGCTTGGCCATGATGGCTAAGCTGCCTGAAATCGAACCCACAGGACTGCTACGTTCTGCTTCTGCTAACCTTCCATTTAGTTTTTAATGGGCAGCTGCAAATGATTTTAGCCTACCACTTAGGATTCTACAGAGTGGGGTTACCTCCGAGAGTTATGACGGGAGGTTAGAGCATTTTGCTTATGATTCCGGGGATGTATCAATGACCTTCCTCAAGGCCCCAGCCAAATGGGAGCCTCTGCAGTAGCCCAGATGACATTTTGAAAAATAAATCTATCATTATCCTAGATTTTGCAGTGGCATAAAAGAGCCTAATTTTATCTCATGAGTCGCATCGTGCCGGTAAGCCCTACTACCTATATTTCTCCCTCAAATTAAAGAGCCTGGTGAATATTAACTGCTTTAATTTAAAAAAAAATATGTTAACAAATGTTTGGCATGGTGACTATAATGCACTAACCTCCAGATTGAGTAACACACATTCGTTCCGAAAGTCAAGAGCTGTACTCTTTTGAAAGCTGCCTTTTTCATCACTCACGGTGAGCTTAGCAGCTGAACTCTGTGCTGCCTCGGCCCCATCAATCATCATTTGCTACAGCTTCCTTCAGCTCCGCTGGACTGCCTCTGACGGAGCAAGGGGAAGCTTGGTAAGTATTTCCACTACTAGGCGTTGCTGCCACAGCTTTCAGAAAGCAATCAGGTTCGAATCAAAAGTGGCAAATGACCTGAGGCTTGTATTATTGTAGGATTATGTCACTCTTTAATCCCCGTTTTAGAGTAATGCGCTTGACGCCCCAGTAGAAGCATTTCCTCCTGGATTGTTGTCTGATCCCCCGTGTTTACGTTTTCGCAGCATCCCGTGTACTGTGTGAATGTTGTGGGGACCCAGAACGCTCATAACCTCATCACCGTCTCTACTGACGGCAAGATGTGCTCCTGGAGCCTGGACATGCTCTCAACTCCACAGGTGGGTTTGTTTTCCCCTATACAGAAGAGCATCCTGGTTAAAAGAGATACTTGCCTAATGGAACATAGTTCCTAAAAGCCAAACCCTCACATCCTATAGGAGCTAAAACCAATGGATGCACTTGAAAGAGTGGGGCCTTCTTTCAGCAGTCTCCTCCTGAAGCCAAAACCCATTTCCTTTACCGCAAATCATGTAATTATTGTAATACGTTAATCCTTAGGTCAGTTTCAAGTGAAAATGAAATAATCCATTTTAAAGCATAGTAATTACAGAAGTTGCCTGTGGTATGAATCGTACCTGCCCTACAGCATTATTAAACAAATGCAAACGGAGTCAGAGCTCCACAGAGCAATCCCCTGTGGGCACTTGCCTTAGAGGAAAGATGTCCCCGCAAAACAGAAATCTAAGCCTTTGCTTGCTTCCGTAGCCTAGACGACCGTCTGGGAGGAGGATGAATTTGTCCAACCATCTGTTCTCTCCTCTGGAATGTTTGTTAGAATGGCTCCTGCCATTCCTTGCTCAACAAATGAGAAGCTGAAAATGCAAAAGTTCCAAAATTTCCAAACCACTACTGATTACAGTAATAGAAACCAAACAAAGAAGCAAAAGGGAAGAGACCCCTGGGGAGGCACCTAAACACAACTTGCAGAATATATGTGTGTGCGCACAGGCTGCGTATGTGCCCACACCAACGCACACACAGATGCATTCTGTCCACGTTTCTTGGTGGGGAAAAAAGCATTTCATCATTCTCCAACTAAAAACGCAGAGAAGGGTTTAGTGTTAGAGACTGTGACAAAAACGTGAGGTAACATCAACAGAATCATAAAGCCATCCAGGAGAAAATTCTCAGTATTAATATTCTAGTCCATTTCCCGGAATAACGACCCTAGAATGTCTGGCTCACAATTTTAGAAGACACTGGAGTTTCAAGATACATAAGGAAATGTGAAACCATAAAGACCCTCTCATAAGTCTCAAAAAATACAGATGTAGAGAATATTAAGACTAAGTAAATTCTTTTTATAATTTTGGGTCGGGAGGGGTGTGGTGGGGAGAGCTAATAAGCGCCTAAGTATTGAAGTTCATCTACTTTGACTGATCTTTATACAAGTCGGGCGTTGTGTGTGGCTATTTTATAACTTTGTCTTAAAATGCTCAGCGATATGTTGTTTGTTTTTAAAAGCGTGGAGATTACAAACAGATATAAGCGCGAACCCTCTAATTAGGAATTTGTAAACGCCCATTTGGCTGATTAAATGTGTATTTGTTTAAGTTAAACCCAGTTGTACAAGGGCCACAAGACTGTTTTTATTAGTTTCACCATGCCCACAGACTCCGGAGCCCGTACCGAGATGTCCCGGGCTGCCAGGCAGACCCGGGAGCAGTCAGCAGTCGCCTTGGTCCCTCTCCGTCCCAAGTGGGTGACTGAGAGACTGTACCTTCCCTGCTGCTAACCTGAGTGATGGAGAAGCCCAGGGGATGGTCCAGTTTTCTGTACTACCATAGTGTCCCCTCACAGATGCACTCACTATGTGCACTGTGAGCACATCACATGACCCTATGAGCCGAGCTGCCTGGACTGCTGGCGCACACAGCCGATTTCTGGACTCCTCTGCCCAGATGACCCAGGCTTATTCATTTTCACAGAAAGCCTGAACTCCTTAGCAACTATGGCGACATGATCCCCTAGAATCATTTCTTTTTTAATTGCTTCAGGTGCACAAAGTAGGCTGTTTGATGTAAATAGCCAGAAATATTTAGGGATGTTAGTTACGCTTAATTACTCTTCACTGTCATTAAGCTTAATTCAGCAGAATGTCTCTTAAAATATACTCTGATTCCCTATTTTGAAAATAATCTGAGATAAAATAAAGACTTTCCTTTGCTATTTTAAAGACCTGCTTCAGCCTACACACCCAACTGCTGCCCGTCATGAAATCATGTCCCCATTGAAATCTAGTTTTTCTGAGTTGAGTGACAACTTTCTGGTTTGAGTCCACAGAGGACACACACTCCTGCTCTGACAAATGTGCTTAGTACTTCTGATATTAATACACGTGTATTCTCACGAACAATTCATTTCGAAGATGTTTGTAAATACAAGGGTATTGTGTGTTTTATTAAAGCCTGGGGCTGACAAGTATAACCATTACAGTATTATCTTTAGTTTCTGCACCATTAGTTGCGAAATTCTCACCTGTCATCTCTGCCCGAGTTAAGAAGCAGCAGCACACACTGATGAGATCCAGCCGGCCTGAAACCAGAGATACTCAGAAGCGTGAATGTCGGGGGCAGTAAAGCGTGGTTTCTGGCACAGCCGGGGTCTTTTGTAACGCTGTGTGAAAAGCAAACAGACGATTGAGCCAAACGATTTTTCCGTGCTATCTTTGGCATGGCGAGGAGTTGACAGAGGAACATAACCACGCCGTGTTTTGGTAGGAGAGCATGGAGCTGGTGTACAATAAGTCCAAGCCTGTGGCTGTTACCGGAATGGCGTTCCCGACGGGAGACGTCAATAACTTCGTGGTTGGCAGCGAGGAGGGTACAGTCTACACAGCCTGTCGTCATGGAAGGTGATTTTGTGTTTTCTTACCGATGACATGTTTCTCCCTCCCGAAAGTCTGTTACCGCATTCTGGATTGGAGCCACCTTGCGTTAGGAGAAAGGCATAACCGAAGACACAGAGATCATACTCCGAGCTCCCATTGTCTTAGAGCACCCATCTGATTGTTAGCCCTCGTAAGCCTGGGATAGTTCACACTGCCTTGAGGAGAAAAGCCCAAGCTTCTCAGCGTAGCATGTAAGACCCTTGACTACCTGCTCCTTCCAAGCCTCAGCCTTCGGGCTCCAGCCACATAGCCACGAGGGATCACAATCCCCAAATGTGGCTTACCCCCCACACACAGACCTCCATGCATTCCCACCCTGTTTCTTCTCCTCTCCTCTTGGCCTGATTCATTGCTCCTCAGCCTTCAAGCGCCAGCCCAGAGGTCCTTCCGCATGGAAGCCTCTCCTTACTCCCTTGAGTAGAGAAAACCCTCTCCTCCTTTATGGTTTCATAAATTTGCCCTTCCCCATATTCATCCATGTTTCTGAGGACTACTTACTGAGTACCTATCACGTGCCCGGCACTATGACATCATGAGGATGAAGTAGGGAATGAAACAGATGTGGAGTTCATATTCTGGTTGAGGGTGAAAGACAATAAGCTAATAAACAAGGAAATATGTGGCCTGAGATGATAAGCGCAATGACAAAACTTAAGTCAAATAAATAAGATTGGACTACAGGCTGAAAGATAGGTTTGCTATTTTATGTATTCATATATATGCTTATACAGTAGCATTAATTACATTTTCTTTCAATGACTCATTCATCTGCCTTTTTTCTCTTAGGAAATTCTTTCCATTCCATCATAGACTTTTCTGCCCAGGGCCCAACACGTAGTAAGCAAGGAGCTAAAAATCTAAAGGGGGAATCAAGAAATAATAATAATAATAATAACCCAAATAATAATGACCCAAATAAAATAGAGCGATGCCTTGGGGCTCTTACTCCAAACCAGAGAGGTTGGAATGGTATGTGATACAAGTTTCATGAAGTTCCCAAATGATAAGAGTTCTGTCTTGACTGAGAGTTTGGTGAATGCCCCTGGAAAACCGTCAGAAGGAAGTAGAATCCAATAATTAGAATTACTGTAAAATTGCATGCAAGACTTAATGAGCGGCCTCCCCATCTTTTGAAAGATTCACTGTGTTCACTTTGGCACTTAATTTTCTTTCACCTTAGAAGTTCTAATTCAATAGATGTTTTATCTCTTGTACTCATCCCAGGCTGCTTAGATTTAATGAGAAATCAGAAATTGCTCCAAGTTTATTTTATTCTCCTATGTTGTTGTGATTTGTAGAATTCATGTGCCTCCATAGCCCAATGATGTGATTCTTCCATTCACACAATATGAGCTGTGATGTTCCTACTGTATACTTAAAAACAAGCAGTACTTTCCCCCCCGCTTGCACGGTTAAATGAGTAGAAAGAGATGCCGCGTAGTTCTGGGCCCATAAAACTGGCTAAGACCATGCATGAAAGTTGTATGAAAGCATAAAAAGCCCCAGTAAAGTTGTTAATGCATGCAAACATTGGCCGCACACCTGCTTGGAGCCCAGGGCACTGCTGGAGCCTGCCAGGTTTGCAGACACTGCATCAGCGTGGTTCCTACCTCGAGGACAGCGATGACGATGGGCAAGGCGGATGCACACACATCTGCACTACGGGTAGAAGGTCATAAGTGGCACAAGGGAGGTGCAGAGAGCATAGGGGACCAAATATAGGGTGATAGCCTTATCTACACATTTATTAGAACCAACAAGGCATACAGGTTCCATAGGCTTAATCTGGGACCTTAATTATCTGTGAAAGCTACGGAATATGTTCACTGATAACTTTCAGGGTTTTTTTTTTTTCCCTTTTAGTTTCTCTAATGTGAATAATGTTTGACATGGTGAACATTTCTGTTCTGTGGCTGTTGTCCTTTTCAAACCCAATCAGAATTTGTGATGTGGTTCAAAAGAAGGATACCCGAGGTGAAAACCACAAATCTTTTCACAACGCCCTCGATTTTGCTTCTGGCATTGGCCCACCCATCTGAAATATAAAATATAGATCTTGATAAAGTTGCGAAAGAGCAAGAATTTGGCTTCATAGCTATTTTAAATGGGTCACGTAGGGCTAAGGGAGTGGTGCGGGGGAGGGGGGATTTCTATTTTTCACCTACATACAGAAGGTGAAAATCCACTTCCATTAATTAAATAAGGTCCTTGTTTTGCACCCTATAAACCCTTTCAGGATGCTGGTAAGAGCAAGTAGATTCTCACCAGGGGCCACTTCAAAGATCAGTTCCTCGTGTTCTTTAGACGAATTTCAATGATCACGTGTGGAACTGCTGTTAGCAGCCTCACTGGGCATAATTTTTGAGTGCCTGTTACATGGAGCAGGCACTGCAGTATTTTCTCATGATTTCAAATTTTGCTCAGCACACTGACATTTATTGGTGCTCCAAAAGCCCAGATGTTTTAATAACTTAATTCATTTTACTGCCAATGCCATAATATTTAGATTCCACAAAAATCCCTAAGTATTTGTCTCATTTATAGCCTCATGCACATGGATTTTTAAAATACAGCATTTGGGGTGTATTTTTTAGTTGAGTATGGTTGGGTGAAGACTATCGTGTGATAATAGGGGGCTAGAAATAATCCCAGCTTAGTTACATAAGTGACATATGTCCTTGGATAACTTTCACAGTATGTGTCACTATTTCTCAGCTGGTCTTCTTTTGGGGAGAGAAAAAATGGCCTAAATGTGTCCCTTTTCCCTTGTGGTTTCTTTCAACAAATATATATTGAGCACTTACTATAGGCCAAACACTTGGCAACGAGAAAAACCAGGCACCAGCCCTTATGGAAGTTACATTCAGTAGGCTTGAACACGTCTCTTCTTTTAGTGAAAACCCTATTTTCTAAATGTCACACTTAAGTTATGCATAGCATATTGTGGTGGCAAGAGTTTCCACAAAGTATTATGTTTTGAGATATGTCAACTTCATTTAAGAGATTTTCCTTAAGAAAGAAAAACATAGGTAGCCAAGGATGTGTGGAGTGTTGTAGCCAGTGGGGTTCCCAGAAGGAGTTGAAATGGAATGTGTGCCAAATGTATCCTCAGGAGAGAACAGTCCTGTTAGGTAAAATGTGAAAGTTTCTGAGATCAAAGTATGTGTATTCTCCATTGTTGTGCTGCATCAACAATGATAGGATTTGAGGAACTGGATTAAATGACAAAATTTGATATTAAATGGCAAGGGTTAAAAAGATTATATTGCTCTGCATTATTTTTTAATCATCAAAAGTGGTCGAGCATTTCATGTATCTCAAGATAACTGCAAAAGTGGTTTCATTGTGGGTGGTCTATGGTGGTTCTTCTAAATTACGGAGAAGTAATTGTGCAGAGGCAAGTTTGGGGTTTTTGTTGTTGTTTTGTTTGCCTGTTTTTTCTTAAAGTAATCGCTGCTTTTGCAAAGGTCACTGAAATTCTGCTCCTGTGTGGTCTTCCTGCAGCAAAGCAGGTATTGGGGAGGTCTTCGAAGGTCATCAGGGGCCAGTGACTGGAATTAACTGCCACATGGCTGTGGGGCCAATCGACTTTTCACACCTGTTTGTCACGTCATCATTTGACTGGACCGTCAAACTGTGGACCACAAAGGTAAGAATGGCTTGATTTAAGTTCTCTGGTAATACATAGGCAAAGAGGACAGTTTGACTATTCACAGCCTATTGATGGGCCCAATGTGCCTCTTTCTCGGTCCATTTTATTTATTTTAAAATAGATAAGTGAAACTTGAAAACATTCTGAATTTTACAATTTCAGCCATTCAAATACGAATAAAGCCCTTCTTCACTAGCACTAGCCCCGCCCACCACATCGCCGCCCTCTCCCCACCTTAGCACTGACTGTACAGGGCTTCGTAGCTCTGACCTACATACATATGTACTTATAGAAATATGACTTGGGACTTGGTGGATTGGGTTTTGGGGACGTTTTTGGAGACTTTTGGTGGCTTTTAAGCTGGCAGATGGTTCTCTATTAGTTGTATTTTCCAAGGCAATTCTGACCTAGCTTGAGAGCAAAAAAAAAAAAAAAAAAGAGGAAGGGCCACCGGAAGAAATGTGCAGTAGTTCAAGGAATAAATGGCAGTGGCATAAACCAGTAGTTCGGGATGGAAAGCTATAGATGGATTCGAGAACCACTTATGAGACAAAAACAACAGAAATTGGTGATTTCTTTGATAAAGCTTTGACATGCTTTGATATTGGATATAAGGATCGCGAGACGGGGAGTCATCAGGGAAGAAAATGAGTTTTTGGCTGGAGCCAAAATGGCTGGAGCAGCTGGAGACGGAGCTCATCAGTTAATCAGCCACTGCATTCACTGCCTAGAGACCACCAGAGGGAGGGCCAGTCAGTGAAGAGCACCGTGCAGGTTAAATTTAAGGTGCTGAATCGCAGGACTCATGATCTCCATTAGACAGTTTACAATGTGAGACAGAAGTAGGGGGAGACTTGGGCTGCAGGTACATGCCCAGTACCTGTTAGGATAGCAATCACTGGGGCACCTGGCTGGCTCAGTCAATTAAGCATCTGCCTTTACCTCAGGTCAGGATCCCAGGGTCCTGGGATGGTGCCCCACCTTTGATTCCCTGCTCAGTGGGGAGTCTGCCACTCCCTATCCCTCTGTCTCTCCCCCCATTCATTCTCTTTCTGTCTTTCTGTCTCAAAAAAATAATCTTAAGGAAAAAAAAAGGAATAGCAATCATTCTTACAGTCCAAGCAGTGGATTTTAAGAGAAACATTAAAGGTAGATCCAGAAAAAGTGGAATACTTAGGAAATAAACAGAAATGAAACTAGAAAAGGGGATTAAAAGGGTACCAACCCAAGAAATGGGGGGGGATAATAATTTTTGAGAGAGGGACTGTGGGAAGAGGACAGAATTGGTCTCAATTGCATGAAAAACGTCACCTATAAGAGAAGTCCAAATTAAAACCAAGGTGAAAAATTTCTTTTCAACTGTCATACCAACAAAAATCCAAGAGCAACATAGTCCGTGATGAGACCAAAAGAACCAGCCATTTCATACGTTGCTGTTGCCAGTGCAAAATGTCTGACACTGGAGAGAGGAATTTCGCAGTATATAAAAATAATTCATCATGCATATTTGCTCATTGTCAGAGCAATTCCTACTTCTAGGAATCTATGCCAAAGGTATACTAGCAAAAATAAGAAAAACAACATTTGCAGAAGGGGAACCTTTGAAAGGCTACCTGGAATAGCAAAAGACTGGAAGGGACCCAAGAGTCCATCATTAGGGCTGTGGAAAAATCAAAAGTAACCTACATCCATATGAGAGAGTATGATTCAAGTGTAAGAAGAAATGCAGAAGATTTCTTCATACTATTATGGAGTGATGTCTAGGAAGTATTTTTTTTTAATATTTTATTTGACAGAGAGAAATACAGCAAGAGAGGGAACACAAGCAGGGGAAATGAGGGAGGGAGAAACAGGCTTCCCGCCGAGCAGGGAGCCCGATGTGGGGCTTGATCCAGGGTCTACTGGGATCATGACCTGAGCTGAAGGCAGTCGCTTAACCAACTGAGCCACCCAGGCGCCCCTAGGAAATATTTTTAAATGAGAAAAGCAAGGTGGAGAAAAGTGTAAGTAGTATGTTATCATTTTTAAAAGTTGGAAAAATAGACATGCATACACAAAATTATTCCTTACAGGGAGGAAACAGAGAAATTCTTGAAAGAAACAAAGAGAATAGCCATACTTTTTAAAAGATACTCTGTACCTTTGGTTTGGGAACCATGTAAATATTTTACATAGTTAAAAAACAGAATAAAAAAAATAAAAAATAAAAAATAAATAAAAATAAAAAATTTTAAATGGTACCTAAAAAATGTGAAGTGGGGCCCCTGGGTGGCTAAGTCAGTTGAGCATCCAACTCTTGCTTTCAGCTCAGGTCATGACCTCAGGGTCGTGGAATCGAGCCCCGCGCCTGGCTCCATGCTCAGCTGGTCATCTACTTGAGGCTCTCTCTTTCTCCCTCTCTCTGCGCCTCTGCCCCTGACCTTCCCTCACCTCTAAAAGAAATACATGCATAAATAAATAAATCTTAAAAAATGTGAAATAACATGAAACAAATCAACTTTAGTGTAGTTCAAAGTGGAGGCAAAACATTACAGCATGGAATGATTCTGACTTTAAAATCCTATGTTTTAACTACACATTCCAAAAGGGATATATTTTAAGGTTAAAAAGAACCACAAGAAAAAAAGAAATTAAACTTCTTTTAGTATTCATGTTGCTTGTGGTTGTTTTGTCATGTGACTCTGATACCGTTGTGTTTGTATCACAAGATAAATGATTGCACGCGTGTCATTGACAAGGGATAAGAGCGAGGTTGAGAGGAGGTACAAGTGCTTGAATTGAGTAAAACCTCTGCAATAATCCTGAAATTCAGTTGGAAATATTAGTAAGAATTTGTGGTGTGTGTTACCTTTAAATCTAAAAAAATACATATTCAACAAAAAGGAATGACCAATGTAGCCATGACACTCCTCCTGTCCAATCTGTGCTCTCTAAATGCCACGTTCACTAAAAGAAACCAGAGATCTTGGAAGAAATTAGTGATTCTGGATCTGGAGCAGGAAGTGTGTAAAATGAGCCTGGGATATTTCATCAGAATAGAAAACAAGGAAGCTACGGAACACTACGTATTTCTTGTCAAAGGTCTTAGAGGCCAAATTGAATAAGTTTCTGTAGGGCCAAAGAATATCAATGAGGGTGAACTCCTGAATCTGTTACCCTCACTGATATTCTTCAGCCTGCAGAAGTTTATTCAATTTGGCTTCTAAGACCTTTGACAAGAAAATATGTAGTGTTTGGTAGCTTCCCTTGCTTTCTATGAGTTCATAATAATACTGAAAAAAGAAAAAAACATTCATTAGTTGTCTTTGGAGAAGAACATGAGGTAAGCCAATTCAATATTTTGGAAACTAATAAGTAAAAGAAAGAATCAATTATTTATTCTTAAAGAATAAGAATATTTTGTCTTTTCTAGATGATTTGTAACTCAGGGCTACTAAATAATTGATGAAGGGATGTTTTTCTTTATAGAAATATTCCAGCTACTATGGAAAGATAGGATTTGCATATGAGGTAGTGATTAGTGGTAATAAGATTGTAAAAATAGAAACAACTTTCGTAGTTGTGGAAGTACGCAATACCACTTTTGAAGTAGGCTTTTCCCCCAAATCAAATTCAGATCCCATCACTCCACCAGATCTCTGTATTTAGAGGTAATAGGAGATAAAGATGCAAAATATTAAATACAACAGGGATAGAATTAGCCAAATCAAGGCTGTGGAGAAATGGACGGGACAGCTGATCTCATTGCTACAATGAAATCCCAATTTTTTTTTCAAAGAAAAAAACACAAATGGAGGTAGAAACTACAAATCAAACAAAATAGAACAAAATAATACTTGAGACATTTCAACCTATCTTAAAATATGAATCTTATATAGATCTTGACCCAGACAAGCAACCCTTTAAAAAAAATTAGAAGGTTATTAGAAAATGGGAAAACTGACTAGATATTTGATATTTATGAATTATTATTTTTAGGTGTGATAATTATATTTTGATCATTTTAAGTGGTTTTATGTTTTAGAGATGCACACTGACACTTTACAGAAAAAATCATGTCAGAGATATGTTTTGAAATAATCAGTTGGGAAGGGGGAATGTGTGGACATAGATGGATCAGATTATGCAAGTATTGATAAATATTGAAGCTGGATATTGATATTATTCTATTTCTGAATATGTTTGAAATTGGCTCCATTGGCTGAGCATCTGCCTTTGGCTCAGGTCATGATCCCGGGGTCTTGGGATTGGGCTCCCTGCTCCGGGAGGAGTCTGTTTTTCCCTTTCCCTCTGCCCCTCTACCTGCTTGTGCTCACTCTTTCTCTCTCAAATAAATAAATAAAACTTTTTTTTTAAGAAAGAAATTTTCTATAATATAAATCTAAAAAACAAAAAAGAAAAGAGAAGGGAGTGACCCAGAGTAACAAATACTTCATGGAGGTATCATCAAGACAGAAATACGCCATTGTATTTAGTAGTTTCACTGGGTCATGGCAGGTACCACTCCACTGGTGTGTTGAGGATGGGACACAAATAACAACGGGTTAAGGAGAGCGTGGAAGGCAGGGAAGCGCTAAAGAAAAATTGAGAAGTTTGACCTTGAGGAGAGGAAAATGGGAGGTAGAGAGGGGTTTTTTCTTTTTTCTATTTTTTTGTTTTGTTTTGTTTTGTTTTAAGATCGTAGAGACTCTTAAGGGTGTTGCTGTTGTCCAATTGCCAGCAAAGACAGAGTAGAAACACTGCAGTATAAGGCGGAGAAAACGTCCTGAAGACATTCGAGTGAATAGATACATAGCACGGGTGGGGGGTAAAGTTTAAATCTGGGCAGTGACGTATATAACAGGAACAGGAGAGGAAGGGGAGAAATACATGCAAGTGTGTAGGTTTGGTGAATGAAAGCGGTGGGAAGTTTCACGTGATCTTGCTTTCTCAGTAAGGCAGGAGATGAAGTAGTCTTGCCGAGTGGAGAGGTGCCGGAGGGAGCAGGTTGCAGCTGGTCATGGGAGAGAAGAAGAAGGGCTGATTAGGGGAACGATGGACTCTGGGGCTGTGGGGGACCCTGCTGGGTTGAAGGCCAGAATGTTCTAGTGGCATTGATCTTCAGGGCCAACTTCCTCCAAGAGAAATGAATAGCACAGATATGGACGTAGTTGAGGGGGACACGTTGTTGGCTTCAGGGCCAAAGCTTTCCCAGAATGTAATGGCAGGACTATAGAACATGGGATCAGAAACAAGGACAAGCATGTGTTTGATGTTAGAGGCTAAGGATTCTATGCTGTGGCTGAAAGGAAGTGAAAGCAGACCAGAGAAAGTAAAGGGAACAAGGGATTAGAAGTCCCTATAAGATCAAGCAATAGGTATGAAAGAAGGAACTGAGTAAGAGAACTAAAATAAGGGATTATTGTTTGAAAGGGAGATGTTGGGATTTAGTAATTCACAACTGAAGTGATTCCAAGTGATAAAAACAAAACAGACAAACAAAGATCCAGGATGTGGTCATGTTGTCCCTGAAGTCAAGTGGACTTGAGTTCTCCGGAGCTGAGGGGGTCCTGGAAATACAAGGTCAAGGTGCTTGTGGGCTGTGGGCTTGGATGTGGACAAGAATAAAGGCAAGACTGGGATGGAAAAGGAGATCATGAGCCCTGTGCTTAAGTCTTCAGTGAATTAGGAAGAGAGATGTGAAGGGGGAAAGCATGATAGAGACATGGCCTAAGCTTAAAAGAAGCAAGGCTTTTTACTGGATGTCTAAAACCTTGGAGAACAAATACTTCATTTCATTCTTCTGGAACAGAATAGCCAGTAATGAACAGTTTCTACCTGAGGAGACAGCAGGGGAGGTCGTGAACTTATGGGAGAGGGAGGGTTCCCCTGAGACAGGCAGCAGAGGGAACTTCCCAGGAAAAGGCTGAAAATAGAGGCAAATAAGCTCATCATGGAATGGGCAACATGGAGAGCACAGTGGGAACATCTAGAAAGGAGGAGAGCACTGAGTGCTTGGTTCAAGCAAAATAAATACTAACAGAGATTCCTAGAGAATGCTCTAAGAATTTAGCAAGACTGGGTAGGAGAACAGGGGAGAGATATGTTAAAAAAAAAAAAAAAAAAAAAAAAAAGGAGCCTGGAATTCTGAACAGAATGGTAATTCTTGCAAATTCTAGTGAGGACAGCATGCAAGAAGAAAGGATTAAAACACGTTACATTGCTCTCCCTCCACCCTCCAGCACACCCGATTTCATCACTCAACCCCAGTCAGGGGAGGCTTCACATTGAAGCGGGAACTTTGCTGGAGCCCTTCACCTGGCAACCACAGGACAGGGCTGCACTCCAACAGCTGAATCAACAAGGGAGAAGCCATTTTCATCAGAGTGGCCGAATGGCCGGGGTCCACTCAGGAAATGCATGCAATGAGCTGGAAAGATAGGTTTATACATGTTTGTGCAGATTTATTTTTATGTTATAAATGATGGCAAGAGATTTTAGGCCCAAACCAATCAAAATGGAGTTTCGGGGGAGTTTTCTGTGGAAGATAAATTTGCAGGGGTTGGCAGGAGGGTGGGAGGTCGCTCTGTGTGCCAGGCACGGCGCTAAATACATTACATACGGTAAATGGTCCGGGAAGTCTTCACAGTTAACTCCCGAGGGGGCACGTTACCCCATTCTATACAAGATGTAGGCACAGGAGAGCTGAAGTAACTTGCCTGGCAGGCTCAGTGAGAACCTGGGGAAACTAATTCGAACTCAAATGAGTATGACCCCCAAAGCCGTGTTCTTTTCCACACCAGCACACGGAACCCAGAGACAGGACATCGGGTTAGAAGGCTGGTTTGACCGTCCAGGTGAGAGCTAGAACGTTGCTGGCAGCGACGGTGAGCTTGTGGAGAACATGAGTCGGAAACCAGCGAGCAGACCTGGTGACCAGATGGCTTGATTTGAGAGCAGAGTCCGTGGCAATCCCGCTATTTCTGCCTTAGGCAACTGAGGGGAAGAATGGTGGCGCCAAGACGGAAGTAGAGGAAGAGCAGGCTTGGTTTGGGGGTAGAAAAGTAGCCATAGGACACACTCCAGCAGTGGCACCTGGAAATTCCTAAAAGGTGATTGAAAATAGTGGAGCTCAGGGGCAAGAGTGAGGCTAAAGATCTACTCAGTCTTCAGGTTGTGAGTTCAATCCCCGCGTTGGGCATAAAGCTGACTTTTATGAAAAGATCTAGATATGGCAGTGATCGACCCATAGCCAGCCCTTTGTCCCAAGAGAAAATTAAGACTAGGACGTAGATCAAAGAGGACAGGGTGCGACTGTGGAGCCTCAGTGGCAGCAGGAAGAAAAGAAACACGTGGATGGACAAGTGAGAAGAGCGTGGCTTTGGCCCTGCGCAGACCGAGGCTGGTTGCGGAGTGAGGAGGGAAGATCACTCTGTGACTGAAGGAGAGAGAGCGGCGGTAGCAGGGAAAGCCAGGCCCACGAAGCACTGGGCTATTATCCTTTCTGAGAGACTTGAGCGTGTTTGTGGCCTGAAGAGAAGGAGTCAGGGAGGAGGACAGAGAGATGGTGAGCGGTCTGACAGGAAAGATGTTCTCAGGTGCCGTATGGAGTTGGGGAGGGGAGTCGAGGCAGGAAACCACGAAGGCCGGAGAAAGATGGGAAGATGGGTTCAGCCACACAGAAGTGGAAGGGGGAGCAGAGACTGAGAGAAGGTCCGTCTTTTCTGGTGAAGTCAGAGGCACACTCATCTGCGGACAGCAGGGGGAAGTGGGGTGTGGGGCGGGGAGGAGGGGAGGAGCAGGGACAGGCCTCTGACTCCAGAGGATGTCTG
>PITA01000006.1:347765-421028 GCA_004023965.1 Spilogale gracilis
AATCCCGGCTAGAGTCTTTCTCCTCTTCTTGATCTAAACATGCATAAAATTTAAAGGAAATGGTAACAACATCTCCTAAAATTACTAGTCCCTTTACAACACTGACTGAAAGTAACCTCTTTTATCTTCACAAGAAGGCCAAAGTGAAAATATAAATATTGTTTTGAAAATACTGAAGATAGAAAAAAGGAAAGAAAATACTGGGTATCAAGCCTTTGGGGTTTTTTCATTTTTGTTGACAATGAGAATTCTCAGAGAGTTGGAGAACAGAGAGAAAAATGAGATGGGTAGTTATTTTTGGACTCTTCTGACAATGATGGCGACCTTGCTGATACCCTCATCCTCCTCTCTCTCTGCCTGCCTCTCTGCCTACTTGTGATCTCTCTCTCTGTCAAATAAATAAATAAAATCTTAAAAACAAAACAAAACATGTCTCTCAAAAAGATATACCACCTCCCCCAAACCTAAAGGCAAACCAGACAACATGAAAATATGGCAACACAGCCATGCATTTTGTACCTTCTACTGACCAAGAATTCTCATTTCTAAACAAAGATAAAATAGGCCAGAAAATCTGTATTCCAGGGAAGAACGTTATGTTGCAATTAGCACACTGAGCAAAATGAATGTACTCTTGAAGACTTTAGCAAAGTCCATATCCACTCACTCTGCATAAGTAATGTGATTGCCAATGAGACAGTTGCACTTCACACACTTTTAGCCGAGAGAGAAGCTACAATTTTAAAGACCAGAACTAAGACGTAAAATTTCTGTACATAGGATTTCAGAAATATTGTAGTTAAGTGAAAAAGCATATTTGCAGAAAATGCAGTCATTCCTGACTCTCTTGGTGATTTGAAAAATTAATGTTACTGTTAACTTGATATAGGCTTTCATTTAAAGTTCCCATGAAGATTGCATAGGATTCATTTTGGAATTGGGAAAGGCTAAAGGAAGAACACAATACCATATATTTTGGGAGGTCTGGCCTTTTAAACAGTTCCCAAAAGCGTAAGGTTTGGTTCATGAACACCAATGAGCCACACTGACTGTAGGTGGAAAAGTAACCTACCTAACGCTCACAGAATCTTGAAATTCTAACCTGACTCTTTCTGGTTTCATCATCATAGTTAACTTCATAAGAGAGAACAAGTAACTGCACATTAGTGACAGAGGCTCTTTATTTTTTTTATTATTATTTTTTGGTCCTATGCTTAAGACATAATTAACAGTATAATTTTTTTAAGCACACTAACACAACCATTTTTGATATCGAGAGGAGCTTTGTTCATCACCTTAATTATCAACATACTATGTTTTAACTCCATGCAAGGGAAGTGAAAAATCACTCTTGTCTTAGTGAATAAAGAGTAAAAATACTAACCAGGTATAGAAAATATTTTTCAAGGTTTATTGGCTCTTCTAGGCCCCCTTAATTCTCATACACATTTATTTTTTGAAAATAGTTTTGTTACGGTTGGTTACCACAGAGACCATATAGGGGAGAGTCCAAATGAATAAGTAGAGCAAATAGTGGTCGTGTGCACTGTGTGCTCACGGGTGTGAGCGGGCCGAGCCTGGAAGATGGAGAGTGTCAGTTCTCTCCCTGTCCTCACGGAGGCCTCTCCTAGGTCTTCCCTGTGAATTCCCACAGTAAGCCATCATCTGTTTCTCTTCCCTCTATGCCCCACTTGCCCTTCCAACCTTTTAAAAAACAAAACAAAGCTGACACCCTACCCCTGATCTTGCTGTCCCTTTCCCATCCCATTTATCTTCTGCCTTTTCCCACCTAACTGCAGTTTTACCTCCTGCAATCTCTTTATTTCCATGATCACCACTAAACCTCCTCCTTCAAAAATGGCCCTGCACTCCTCCTCCTTGCCTGTTCCAAGGGCATTTTGCCATTTTCATTTCCTTTCATGACTTTCCTGTTTCAGTAATAGTGAGCAGTCCCTTGGAACATCCTTCCGTAATATATCAATGAGGCTGTTTTTAAGAGAACAGTAAAAAACCGCATACTTAAAAGTCTGTCTTTAAGGATCCTTTTAAAAAATAATTTTTAAAAACGCATTGCCTGAATAAATTCTATTGAGTACTAACTCTTACCTTTTCCTATATCTTAGCCCATTAAACTTCTCATCCATCAAGAAATGCTGGAGTTGATACTTAGAAATGAAGTATGAACTCTTGGCTGGATTGAAACATTCATTATTCCACTCAGCTTTTCTGTTTGCTGAGGTTTGGGGTAATTTTTTTCCTGTACTGTAGTTTAGCTTAGTGGCTAGACAAGTTATGAGTCTTTGGACTTTTTATCATTGCATCCAGTTTGGAAAGTTTCAGTGGATTCCAATTAAACTTTGGGTTAATATTTATTTTGGTCCTAGTGCAGCTTCATAAGGATTTAGGTTCTTGATACTGTTCGTGTATTTGCCAGCTCAGTCTATTCCTTTGGTCTTCAAAGGGTTCAAATTTCTTCTGCTTATACTGATCATAGACTCCAAATGCTTTCTGTGTGAAAACTTTGGGGCCCTGAAATTCGGTTCCTTTCTGTTGGCCTTTATGATCCTACTAGTCAGGTAGACGGTCTGAGAAGCCACGCGCTGGCCCTGGGCCTGGCTCCCGGACAGCACACTGGGATGCTGTCGGCTGAGAACCGTTCACGACACACATGTGACCGATGGACACCACTGACTTCCCTCAGGTGTGTCTTCACACTACCGTCTACCCCAGCAGCTAACCTACCTCACGGTCGTTTTAACAAAACGTCTTTGAGCAAAACAAAGAATCTGAAAACAACATTTTCTAAGTCACTGAAGGGTGATGACTTTGCACACATTAAAAAGATAATCTTCTATTTCTAAACAACTACTGTAAAATCAATAATGCTACCTATTTCATGTTGACATCTATTGCCATGGCTTAGCTGAACGATGACAGTCTCACCTGCCTTGTTTTTTTCTGCCTTAGCGATGAGGGAAGAAGGAGAATTTCAATCATTTATGGATAAAAAAATTTGGAAAAATTTTCTTGTTGGGACGCCTAGGTGGCTCAGTGGGTTAAAGCCTTTGCCTTCGGCTCAGGTCATGGTCTCAGGGTCCTGGGATCGAGTCCCACATTGGGCTCTCTGCTCAGCGGGGAGCCTGCTTCCTCCTCTCTCTCTGCCTGCCTCTCTGCCTACTTGCCATCTCTCTCTCTGTGTCAAATAAATAAATAAAATCTTTTAAAAAATTTTTATTGTTAAGGAAAAAACGGTTTTTTTGCCTTTAAATAAAACCACCAAAAGTGATTATGTATCATAATAAATGTTCAATGTGGCCATATTACATAGAATGCAGTAATAAAAATAATTTTGCCTTGCTCACTGCATAGCGTTTAGCATACATAGGGTTTCCAACCCTTCCCTGTAGGACCATGAGCTCCTACGTTATTCTGTCTGTATCCTCAGTACCCAGCAGAGTGCTTGGCAGCTGGTCGATGCTTAATAAATCATTGAATTAATACACGAATGAATAATCCCTGGGTTTTTAAAAGCTGTACGTTAAAGACATACTGTAGCAAATATTTAGTTAGCAGTGGTTTTGAGCAGTAAAATTCATAGCCATAATTTAGAAATATAATAATTAGAAAACTGAGGTTAAGCTTTAAAAATCCTATTAGGAAATATTTAAGAAACTGTAATTTGGTGAAAAAAAATCTAAGGCAATTATCCAGGAGCAGAGTGGATTCCTAAATAGTATTCTTACCAAGTAAATGAGTAGGATTCCAATTAGTTTGTGAGAATGATCTGGAGAGCTGGGCAAACAGAGTATGTGTCCTTTGCCATCTTTTGACTCAAGAGGATATTTATCATGTTGAGCGAGGGAAGAGGTTCCTGACAGGCTGACGGTCTTCTTCCGGGGCAACATAGCCCAGTTGCAAGGACGGATGCTCTTTCTAGAGAGACCCCTGGCAAAGTCTCTCCTTGGTGGAATATGACTTCCCCCAGAGAAAGGGGGCTCAACTCTCTAAAAATCATAGTTTATAAGAAAAAATCCTAACTCAAACTGAAGCTGGTGGGGAGAGGACAGAGGAGGAAATGTGCTAAAGAAGCTTCTCAAAGTAGATGACATCCCAACTGAGGTTCGAAGGACTTCGCTCAGTAAAAGGACACCGGGAAGAGTCTTCAAGTAAAAGCGACTGACTGTTCAAAAACAGACGCATGGGATAGTTGACACCCTAGTTGTGTGACTTCAGGGAAATGACTCCCTCGCTGTGCTGCGGCTTATTCATCTCCACTGTGGCCGCTACAATACTACCTACCTCATAGGGTGCCTGTGAAGATTCAGTGAGTTCGTAGGGATAAAGCTGTCAGAACAGTGCCAGCCAGAGAGCGGTAAGCGCTACGAAAGAAGTAGCAATGCAATTATTGCTATTAAATATAATTATTTTTGATATTGCTGTTCTTTGGATATTAAACTGGCTTAGTCGGGCTGGAGCAGTGGGTGTGAGATAACTGGAAGGGAAGAATAAAAGGGACCACATGATGCAAGACAGTCTGTGATGCCCTGGTTGGAGAATAGACTTGCTTCCGAAGATGATAAGAATCATAGCTTATGGTTGGGGGGGGGGGCTCATCTCCTATGGCTTCATGTCATGCAGCATGAGACCGGGCACCAAGGACATGTCCTCTTGCTCTCAGGATTCTGACCCACGGTGTGAGCGCCACATACCACACGGGATGACTGCTTCCCCAGATTACCAGCAATACGTGGATACCACATGAGCCTTTCTGCACATCCCAAAGCCCCTCCTATCTTAGGCCATTCATAAACACTCTTCAGTTCCACCCCACTCAGGAGGAGCATCTGGATTAACCAGAATGTTTCCTTTTGCCTCCCTTCCTGAGACTTGTCTCCCAATTCACCACTACTCTTAAACATGCAGGTGAAGCCCAGTCATGATCTTAAAGACTCGAACGATAATAATAATCATAATTACAGAAGCTGCATTCAACTGAATTCTTCCACCTGACTGGTGTTTCCGTGATAGCACATAATTCCAAGTGTATTTGTATAAGTCCGCGGCTGCAGAATGCCATCTTCAATGGATTGTTGCAGAATTGTCTCATCTGACCTTTCTGCTAGCTTTATGTTTACTTGTTCTTCCATTGTCTTTTCAACTGGACTTTTCCTTTTATCCACTTATAGTTGTTTTATGTTTTTGCACCTAAGATATATTCTCTCTTCCTCATCCTACTTAGTTCCAAGAAATTTGTGTCACTAGAGATTCTAATCCTTGCTCAGAGCTCCATGATTTTTTATGTCCCTGCCCCACCGTGTCCCAGCTTCTCAAAGAGGACTTAAATATGACAGGAGGAGAAGATGGCGAAACTGTCGTGTGTCCTAGATCTAAAGAAAGCATGTGTGAGGACTTTTTCTTAGTATATTCTAATGCCAGTTACTTTTACAATTTCTATGTGTTTCTTTAAACCTGGTTGACTGTTTAGTGTGTATTTACACCCTTTTTCTCAAAGTAGGCTATTGCTCTGTTCATCTTTATCCTGTGTCTGATATGTGTCAGTTTGCCAGTATTACACTCAATATGGAATGAGTAGAATTGGACCATTATGACAAATTACTACTTTATCAACTTGGGACAATAAAAATTGGGAGAATGTCCTCATTCTTCTAGTACTTTGTAAGAAATAAATAAAAGTTTTGTAGAGGAAAAATAAATATAATTAATCTTTGAAACTCTTATTTTTCCCTTCCAAAGGAGAGTAATAGGCCCTCCTGTAAATTCCGGGGAAACAGACCTCTGTGTTTACTACTGGAAGCTCCCCAGCTCTGTGGAAGTTTCTAGAGAGGAATGTTGTGGAATTGGCAGTAGAATGAAATAGCGTTCTCTCCTGTCCCCTGGTTCATTGGCTTGAACTAAGACCAAGTCAAAAGTAAGAAGAAGTCTCTTATAAGTTGTCAGTTTCCTCCTCACTTAGGACCTTCCTTAATGATTAAAAACTTAACTTTTAAACCAGATTTCCCCTCCACCACTCTGCCAGACCCAGCTGTGTTAAGAGGTGTAATGGGTCACCAGTCCAGGAAGGTTTTGCTTGAGACTCTTGGCTTCCACCCACCTCTGAAAATTAACTTATGCCTAATTGGCTTGATTTTTCTCTTCCTCAATTACCCTCTTTTTACAAAGATCAGTAAATCAGCTAAGTTTTTCATTCTTTGCCATCAAGGCCATTTCTTTAATTTAGCACTCCATGAACCATCAAAATTAAATGCGAAGTATCCGTGAGTGTGTGCGTGTGTGTGATCTTGTTTCTTCTTTTTTACAGTATTTTTTGTTAATCTAGATCTGTGATGAATCAGAACAACCATGATCTTTTCTAACAATGTCTTCCCCCATCTCTTAAAAGCCTGTCTGGAAAAATCATTCCTTAAGAGCAAGGAACGACCATGTCTTCTTTACCAAGTTTGTGACAAAATTATTACCCATTTCTCAGAGGTTGGTGTCTTTCCATGTTCACTCTTCCTACATATTCCTCCTAGGTAACCTTCCTAAAACCTTTCATTGTACTGTCTCCTTTTACTATAATATCTAACAGTGTTTGTATTTTGAAGAATCTAGGCAGGCATTTTTTGTTTCATGGTGGGAGGAGTTCCATGATTTTAAAAAGATACTGGAAGAGTTAAAGTGAACAAGTATCATTAGCAGGGAGGGCTTTTTAACCTGTTCTTCAGAAAAAGGGCTGAGTATATGGCATGCAGAGATCCTCAATTTATCTGGACACAGGACTCACTTTTACATAAGCATACTGAGGGAATAGTATTCCTTGGAACATAGCTCTGGAAACTCTGACTGACATAGCTCTACTTGCTTTCCTAATCATTTCAGATACCTCAACTTGCATTTCATGGTTTTCCACCCTTTTGGACAAGTATCTAACCATCAGTCCCAAACAATCTTTCCAATTTGCATTTCCATTAATAATATTGATATTATTAACAAGTAAGCAAGACAACAACAACAACAACAACAACAAAAAAGCTTCCTCCAAAACCTAGTAAGAATAGAAATGATTAATGAACTTGAATATATCTAGAGAGAGAAAATAGAGACCGAAAGATAGAATTATGTGTCCAGAAATAGTATTTAGACATGAAGATGTGTGTTAAGACTCCAGAAGCCGAGGAAGGAGATTTCCATGAAATCGGGTATGACGCCAGCACCATATGGAATAAGGATTAAATAAATACACCACTTTAAAAAAATATATTTATTAATTTGACAGAGAGAGGAGGAAGCAGGCTCCCTGCTGAGCAGAGAGCCCGATGTGGGCCTCGATCCCAAGACCCTGAGATCATGACCTGAGCTGAAAGCAGAGACTTCAACCCACTGAGCCACCTAGGCGCCCTACACTGCTTTTTTAAATAAGAAGTCTTTATATTATTTGTAGAATCAAAGTCTGTGTGTCGGGAGATGAAAAACAAGGGCAACAAGAAAATCTGGTTTAAGTCATAGAAATCAGGCCTGAGGAGAACACTATAGATTCCGTTTAATTCCCTAATTTTATTGAAAAGAAAACCGATGTCACAAGAGGAGTGATTCCCATATCCTTATAGTTCCTTATTTTTTTCTGTCTCACGTTGATTATATTTGAGTCTCTTAGAAATCACTGTGTTAAAAAAAAGACACAACAGTTTTAATACTTTGAACTGTCCACCTATTTTTATTTGCCATTGAATAATGAACTCGGATGTTTGAATAACTTTAATCATTTTATCTGGTTTTTAATAATGATTAATAGTTATGAAACTTCTTATAATAACTTCAGTCAACATTTAAAAATTGAGCCAACCGAATACAATGTAAAGGTCTTTTGTTGTTTTTATTTGTTAATTGTTTCCCTCTTCCACCAAATGAGGAGCTTTCTTAAGATCCATAGTCATATTTCATGTCTATTCTGTATTCCCACCGCTTTCAGTCAGAGTAGTCAATGATTAACAGATAACTAGGCTGATTACCTTATTGTCCAATCACATGTAAATGATATTAAGCCAGTAGCAGTTATATTCTAATTAAAAATAAGATAAACTCTGAAATTTTTTATTTATTGCAAGTGTATTTCAGTCCTCATTCAGACACCCAGTGACTGAAAAACGACTGCATCCTACAGAACAGAGACAGCTCTGTTCATCCCTCATTAATATTTCTGAAAACTGCCCTCTCCATGTATCACTTTTTCCAACTCCACTGGTCTTTTCCCCATTCTGTCCAATCATCTGGACACCCAAAGGAACACACGAATATATGCATAATAGCCTATGTGTTATCATGACAAAACACGTAAGAATATGATAACAGTGCCATGTTTTTTCTAATGATCGTCCAAAATTCATACTTTACATTAAAGTTCCCTTTTAGTGTTATACATTCTGTGGGTTTGGACACATGTAGAATGCTATCTATTCATCCTTATAGCATCATACAGAATATTGTCAGCACCCTAAAAATCGTTCATGCTCTGCATGTGCACCCTAACCCCTACCCTTTGGCAACCACTGATCCTTGTGCTATCTCCATAGTTGTCTTTTTCAAAATGTCATATACTTGAAATCCTACCAGTAATGAAGGAGAGTTCCTGGTGCTCCACATCCTCATCAGCATTTGTTGTTGCCAGTGTTCTGGATTTTGGCCATTCAAACTAGTGCATGATGGGATCTCATTGAAATTTAAATTTGTATTTCCCTGATGACATGGTATGGAATATTTTTTCATATGCTTATTTGCTATTTGTGTATCTTATATTTTGAGGTGTCAAAGTCTTTGGCCCATTTTTTTTAGTCAAGTAGTTTTTCTTATCATTGAGTTTTAAGAGTTCTTTGTATATTTTAGATTAACAGTCCTTTATCAAATGCCTTTTGCAAATACCCTCTCTCAGTCTGTGGCTTGTGTTCTCAATTGCTTGGTAGCAGTAGAAAGTTAATTAAGATTTTGCTTCAAAGTAGAGGGGCGCCTAGGTGGCTCAGTTGCTTGAGTGACTAAGTCTTGGTTTCAGCTCGGGGAGTGATCTCATGAGTGTCCTCTGCACTCAGTGGGGAGTTTGCTTAAAGATTCTCTCCCTCCGCCCCTCCCCCCACCCATGCACACACACACTCTCTCAAATAAATAAATGTTAAAAAATACATTCTGCCACTAGGTAAAGACAACATTTTGTCTTCTCTCTCCTTCCGATCAAAAGAATAGTACATTTGATCAATTATGTGTTCACTAAACCAATAGTCAAAAAGAAGTTAGTGTATGTTCAACCTTATGCCAAGGACTTTCACAAGAATAGAAATGAGACAGGATATCTGCCTCTTACCTGGTGTGTAATGTACATCTTGTTACTCAGACTTGAGTGAAGAATGGACTTCAAAGGAAAAAGTTCTTGTCAACCTCCAGCATTACCTTAAATTATTTTCTTTATAATCAAGTAGTTATAAACAGAGAATAAAATATACCTTCTTTGTATTTATTCATTTAATACATAACTACTGAGGTCTTATTATGGTTTAGACATGGAACAAAGTAATAGAGGTAGACAAAATACTTGACTTCACAGACATTTCTTTCTGGATGGGAAGAAAAAAGGTGCACATCAGAAAAACCAAACATAAGCAATCCTTATTCATGGCGATTGTGTTCTGTAAAGTTGCCACAATGAATTGACAAACCCATAACCATTGCTTCTAGGGGAAATACAGGATTAGGTTCCTGAGAGCCTCTGATCACCATATTTTCCTCAACCGATCAATATTTGATCTTGCCCCTGACACCTGGGTGGCTCAGTGGGTTAAGTGACTTACTCTTGATTTCTGCTCAGGTCGTGGTCTCAGAGTTGTGAGCTAGAGCCCACGTTAGGGTCTGGGCCCCATGTGGAGCCTGCTTAAGAGCCTTTCTCTTCCTCTCCCTCTGCCCTCCCCCTCTGCTCGCACATTTTCTTCTCTCTCTCAAAAACAAAACAAAACAAAACAAAACAAAAAAACCCATATTTTGTCAGTAAGGCCCAGCACAGTCGTCTTATGCTTCGGAGCACTGGACAACACTAGTACCATGCTTGGGGGCCATTATAAAGAGTGAAATCACCAACAAGAAAACTGTAAATATGAAAAATCATGACACCAAATAAATTATGAAAAGGGCATTTATTTATGGCATGGGAACTGAAGCAAGAAAGCAGAGCCTTGTCTCATTCAGCCTTAGCTGGGAATGTGCATGCCAGGTGATACAAATTTTCCTCCCCGCCCCCCCCGCCCCCCGCCCTTGTCTGTGAGTGACTGCAAGACACTGGTTTGGGGCTTACAAATAAACCTTAGAGAGTCCGCAAAGGCAAAAATACAGAACCCATTAATAAATGAGGACCAACTGTATGTAATAAATTTCAGATAGTGGTAGGTGTTAGGAAACCAATGAAGCAGGATTGGGATAGAGAGTGACGGGACATCAGGGATAGCTATTTTATGCGGGTGACTAGGGCAGTCCTCTCTGTGGAGAGGACACCTGAGTAGACATGAGTGGTAAAAAGGAGTTTGCTCTGTGAAAGTGAGGGGAAGGAGGCCATTGTAGGGAACACATGTGAATGACTGTGAATCGAGGAGCAAGCTTGACTTGTTCTGTATGAGGAACAGGACAAAGGCCGCCATGTTTGTGGTAAAAGTAGAATGGCAGAAGAGGAGGTTGAGAAGGTAATCAGAGGTCAAGTGAGCACGGTCTTGTTGGCCTCAGGAGGAGTTTTGGATTCTGTTTGAATGGGTAATGGAAAGATACTGAAGGCTTTAAAATATATACGCACTGGGGTGCCTGGGTTGCTCAGTGGATTGAGTGTTGACTCTTGATTTCAGCTCAGGCCCTGATCTCAGGGTTGTGGGATGGAGCCCCTGCCTCCGGCTCAGCGTGGAGTCTGCTTCTTTCCCTCTGCACTTCTCCTCACTGGTGTGCACATGTGTGCTCCCTCTGTCTCTCAAATGAATAAACAAATCTTTAAAAATAATAATAAAAATAAATAAATAAAAATAAAATATATATGAACTAGAGGTGATAACTCTCAAATAATTTTACAGCTCCCCGCAAATTACAAATTAAATTTACCCCCCAAATACCATTTAAAGGAAATATATTAACGTAAGTGACAAGGTTTCTTTGAGCATCAAGGGGTGACGTGGTGTGAGTCTCAGGCTGACTTCACACAGTGACCCTGTGCCGTGTGATGACTCCGAGAATGACCTTCACTTGACACAGTCACGTCACTTCCTCTTCACGGTTCCTCAGTGTTTCTTCCCCACGGTCTGCCACGACGGTACTAAAACTCTCCTACAGGCCAGCCTCTGACTTACCGGCTGACCCAAAGCAGGTTGACCTCATCTCTTGACTCTTATTACCTAGAGGAAAATACAAAATTAATATGTCTCCTAGAGAACTCCTAGCATCTCCCTCTGCTCGAGAATTAAACCCCCAGCCCTTCGGAGCTGTTCGAAAAACCTTGCTCCATTAGAGGCATTTCAGGCTGTGGAACTGCCCTGTGTGACACTACAGTGGGGACTCAAGGTCAGTACGCATTTGTCCCAGCCCGTACGACAGCTATCACCAAGAGAGAGCCCCCACATCCTCTATGGGCCCTGAGTGATAACATTGTTATCGGCGTGGACTCGGGACTTGTAAAAATCTACCACTCTGGGAAGGCTATCGATCATGGGGAGACTGTCCATGTGTCGGGACAGGGGGGTATGTGGGAAACCTCTGTACTTTTTGCTCAGTTTTTCTATGAATACAAACTGCTCTAAATAATGAAGTCTTAAAAAAAAAAAAAAGAAAAGAAAAACCTTCACTCTACATGGAAAACTAAACAATTTAGGAATGAAAAAAGAATATACTTAGATATAACAGACAGACTCCTAGGCAGCCCCAGACCCAGTGGCTGAAAAGAAGTCACAAAACAGCATCTGAGGCCTGGGGGACGGAGACCTCTCTGCGCCTGTGTGGGCGTTTGAGGGGCGATTGTGGGTGAGGCTGGGCTTTCTTAGGGCCACAGGGTTGGCTGCTGTGGGAGAAGGGGAGAGAGTAGAACATTCTCCAAGGGCAACTAAGGCCAGAGGTTAGTTGGTTTTCAGAGTGCTGAGGGGACTATGTGTCTGTGAATGCAGACAGCAGCTGGAGCAGAGGGTTTTGATTAGTGGATCAGGGGCAAGCGGATTTGGAAAGCCTGGCCCTACCATTTCAGCACTGATCTGCCCCAGTGGGACCAGACGGTGGTATGCAGAGCCCCGGACTGTCTTGTTGGAGGGCTGGCCGTGGGATCTGCGGCACGGAGGTACTTTCTCAATGTAGTTATTTGTACTAAGCCTGTCACTAGCTCGGCAGGAGGTAAAAATTACTCGACAGTCTCTCCTGGCTCTCTCCCATCCAAAGCACGGGAGAGAGCGGGGGTGTCAGAGTGGGTGGGCCTTGAGGAGAGTGAGTCCTTAGGAGCTGAAGCTTTCAGTGAAGGAGAGTAAAGGACAGAGAGAGGCTTACCCAATGGTCTGGGGGTGCCAAGCAAGCAGGCCCCCACAGGGGAGTCCCCGTTCCTGCCTTTCACTCAAAGAGTTTTGTTTGGTGTGGAAATCTCTCTCACACACCCCTGCTTGTGTACACATGGGTAGACACCTCACACAATTATTATCAAAAATCACTTTGGAATTTAAGGACTCAACTACTGATCCTTCTCGTAAAAAAAAAAAAAAACACAAAAAAACCAACAACAACAACAACAAAAAGAAACCCCTACATTTTAATACAGCTCTATGGGTTCCCTACCACACGGCAAATGTGAACTACAAGCCATATATGTAGTGCAATCATTTAAGCCCATTTGACTTCTAAAGGCGAGGGTGATAACATTTTGGATTTCATTTTTGTTTGTCCTATAAGAGTCTTGAGTTTGGGCCAAAAACCCATGTCGTGGATGAACGTGCTGTAGACCTCACTTTTTGTCACGGGGCCAAGTGGACTTGGGAGAGTGGGTGGAGCTGTCTGCTCAGATGGGATTTTTAGTTTCGCCCTCCGCCTCTGGAGCCTGGGCCCTGGCCCCCATCCAGCCGCACGAAGAGAAGATTATGGTATTTTCTAGGTAATTTTAAGGAACACAAACCCAAAGTAAAGTCAGGTGGTTTCAAGTCTGCACTGAATTTTTCATGTTAAGGATTTGTCATGATTTGGGTTTTCAGCAGAGCTGTATTTTAAATGATGAAGGGAGTTGTATTCTTCTGGAGACAGGCATGTTTTGGTTGTTTGCTAATGACCTCTGGTTTTGCTTATGAGGAGTTTTGTTAACAAATGGAAATGTAGCAAAATAAAACACTCTTTCTTTCGTACTTTCTTTTTTTTTCTCCTTGTCCTTCTTTTTTAAACAATGAGAACCCTTGCAATAAACTGTCAAAACCAGGCTATAGATATTGGTTATTGTAGCATCATTAATACTGTGTAAAAATAAATTAGTCACTTTAGCAATCAAACACATTCTTCTGATCTCCTGTCGGTGCTTTTAAACAGAGCCTTCCCCTCGCGGTTTGATAGATCCTATTGTTAGGAAAAGAGAACTGTAGAGATGTATTCAAAAATTCTTTGAAATCTTTCCAACCTCAGGAACCCATTCAGCAGTAACTAGCCTATGGAGACTGATAAAGGAGAGCTAGGCAGTCAAGCCCCCTGGATGAGGGGCTTAGCTTTAGGGACTCTGTCAGGCTCCCTCTACCTGCCTTGCCTTTTCCTGCCCCCCGACCCCACCGCCCACCTCACCCTCCGACTACCTTTCCTAAAAGAAAGGGAGGCCAAGACCGAGCTGGCAGAGGGTGACAAAATTAAAACAAAATAAACTCTCATCCCAAGCACTGAAGACTTCTGTTTCTGGGGGGAAAAAATAGAGCTGTCTTTGGGCTAAAGTGACTGATTGAATTGAACATAATGTAATTTCTGCTTCTTGTTTAGTTCCATCCCTGCAATGGTGTGGCCCATTTGTTTTGGGATGGCATTGAATGTCACCTAGCTTTCCACTCCCTGTCCTCGCCTGTCCCCATCATCTCAACACGGCTGCAGAACTCTGGGAATGATTTAAAGCAAAGTGAGAAATATAAGAGGCTCTGCTGTCTCCAGCAGGGGGCCCCCTTAGGGGAAGGGGCAGTAAGGAGTATGCGTTAGAGGCCAAGGAAAAGGAGATGTTCCCTTTCACTTGAGAACTGTGCTAGATTGCTAAGGCTGCCATGACAAAGTAGCACAGACCGGTGGCTAAAGCAACAGCAGTTTATTTCCTCAGAGTTCTGACAGAAGGCCAAGGTCAAGGTGTTGGCAGAGCTGATTTCTTCTGAGGCCTCTCTCCTTCACTTGCAGTTGGGGGGGTGTCTTCCTGTCTCTTCACGTGGTCTTCCTCTGTACATGCCTGTGTCCCCATCTCTTCGTCTTACAAGGACATCAGTTGTTTAGAGTTAGGGCCCGCCATCTGATCTCATTTAAGCTTAATTACCTCTTTAAAGACCCTCTCCGCACATACAGTCACATTCTGAGGTACTGGAGTGTTAGAACTTCAATGTATGAATTTTGGTGCTGACACAGTGCAGCCAATAACAAGAGCTAAGGACATTTCATTATCACAGTTGACCTTGGTTATGGACCAAAAAAGTTAGCAATAATGAGCATCCCATGAGATTCTTTCATACAGACTCTCATATGCGTGTGTGTACACACATGAGCGTGCGCGTGCACACACACACCCTCCTCAGTGCTTGAAGAGCTCTAGTTCACCTGAGGTTGACTCCCAGGAGCAGCAGGTGTTGAGGGAAAGTAGCAGGAAAAGTTGGTGCAATGTAGGAAGTTGACTTGGTTGATGTTGAATCCAAAGACCCATTTCACCGTTGTCACCATGATCAGAATATATTTACCAACTGGTGCAGGATATCAAGTTGCTGTGTGGTCCTATTTGGATTCAGGCTTTTTCCTAGTCAGTGCACCATTCTACTGTTTCTGGGCATCATTGTTCTTCCCCAGACAAATAAACATATAAGAATAAGAATATTCCCTGGAAAAGTATGTCTATATGTGTATGTGTATCTGTCCAGTCTCTCTCTCTCTCTCTCTCTCTCTCTCTCTCTCACACGCACACACACACACACACCAATTGAAATGTATATGTTACTGAGCCTCTCGGTACGTGCTAATGCTTTTAGTCCAGGGATAAGTTTTATTTATTTTATTTTATTTTTTATTTTTTTAAAGATTTATTCATTCACGAGAGAGAATGAGTGAGAGAGAGATAGCGAGCACAGTAGGCAGAGGGGCAAGCAGAGTGAGAGGGAGAAGCAGGCTTTCTGCTAAGCAGGGGGCCTGATGCAGGGCTCGATCCCAGAACCCTGGGATCATGACCTGAGTTGAAGGCAGCCGCTTCGTGACTGAGCCAGCCAGGTGCCCCAAGTTTTGTTTATTTTTAAGGAGATAAAATTCATCATTCATCAGACCTTTAATTCCCAACACCTTTTTCCTAAAAATACAGAGGAAATTCCTGGCTAGATTTTCTACTGTCACTAATAGTAAATGATGTTTTATTACTACTTTTCATATCACTTTTCCTCCTCAAAACAGTGCCCTGCTCCTGGTTCCTTGCCCCTGATGTACAAACATGTTGAAATCTTTGTTATGACCGGGCAGCGTAACTTCCATCGGAGATTAGGTTTCAAGATACCAGAGTGAGGGGAAAGGTTCTGAGCAAGGGGAGCATGCTGGGAGAATCAGAGTTAGCCCAAGCAGGAGGCTGAATCAGCAGTCAGTCAGGGAAGGCAGAGGTTCAGCCCTGAGGGGACTAAGAATGCAAGCCCAAAGGATCAGAAGGAAGTTCAGGCAGAAACGGGACTTCACCCAGATGCTTCCTGCTTCATTACCTGCTTTCCAGGCACCTTGTCAGCCTCCTGTTTGCCAGGCTTGATGCCAGGTGCTCAAGATACAAAGCCACATAAGGAAGGGTCCAAAATGTCAAGAATGTTACAACTAATGGCGAGTGGGTCACTTGAGTAAAAAAAAGAAGGCGGCCCTGAACGCGGCCAGCAGTGATGTTAGGATCCTCTTAGAGATCGGTGGCTCGTGATCTAATGGACGGGTTAGCGTAAAATACCACAAACATGCCCTGAAATTTGGTTCGGCTTACTGAACCACTTGAAGAGCCGATGTGTGTCCACACTGACCGCTGCCACAGACCCCAACCCCCTCCTCCTAACAAACCCGTTTAGTCTTTTGACGCTTCTCTCTCTGAGGCCATCAGTAAGCCCCTCCTCGCTAAATGCAAGTACTCATCCTCTACCGTGCTCTCTCCCTCTCATTCTTGTGGCTCTCTCCAGCCCCTGTTAGGATTCCTGGTCTGCCTTGGACCTCTCCTCTGCTTTTTTCCCCTAAGCTTCCTGGGCCAGCTTTTCAAAATTTCTGTCACAGTCTTCTTTTTCTCCTTCTTCTCCACTCTCTCCTCTCCCTCAGCGTCTCTCGGGAATGCTTCCCGGCCATGGACAATCCCAGACCTCTGTTTCCACTGCCCACGTAATCTGAGTATCTTCTCCAGAGACTCAAATGCACCAGGTTTAAAGGACACAAGAGAAAAAAATAAAATACAAACTTGATCTTCTCCCCTACTCTGTTTCTTCTTCTTCCTACTCAATTAACGATCTTCATCATTCAGCTGGTCCCACCAGAAGAGCTAAAAACACACAAAAGTAGGCATCTCTGCATCTATTCAGTGCAAAATTCAATGCCCTGCACATCTGTTAGTAGCTCACTGCCTCAAAAAGTCTGAGCTCTATACTTAAGACCAGTCATAACATGGCCCCAGCCCCGCCCTGAACAAACCAGAATTCTTTCCTGTCGTTCCTCAGGACACACTCTCTGCGTCGTCCACCAGGCTGGCCCCACTTCTCAGCTTCCCATCCGTCTGGAAATTCCGTGCTGATTCTCACAGCCAGGACTTCGTGTGTTTTGCTCTCCCTCCTTGACGGGCTTCCTTCCCATCAGTCAAAGTCTAGGCATCTTCTAAGGCGGGTTCCATCACCTGTCCTAGATAATACCGTCCTCGACCACATCAGACCATGGAAACCACCAACACCCACTCCCCCCAAATCTCTGAATTCCTCTGGCAACAAACAGCTGTACCACAGAATTTCCCACCTGGCTACCTGCTTGTTCCCTTTCTTTGGTATAAACAAGACAGAAAGCCAGTCTCTTTCCCAGGGATTCACAGACATGGTGAATTCCTCCTTGAGTATTTCCCCAAAATGTGTCTTTGAGGGGGAATTTATAATCTTTCTTGTGTCAGATGGTGAAATAAACATATCTTCTAAGGATACAACATGTTTTGTCTTAGTTGTCAGGAAATTTAGGGCTGTTTCGGGGTCTAACTATAATAATCAGTTTATCTCGGAACCCCAGGAAACATTGTCTGTCCTACCTGCCTCTGCTGTGTGCTTATTTTTAATTTTGAAGACATTTAGTTTGTAAGACACCACGGATCCTTCTGGGACAAGATGAGAAAGCAGACCTCCAAATACACTGTATCCTTCTCCTTTTATTGCATAATTTTCCTCATCCTACCTGGATTGTGAGTCCTCGAGAACAGAGTTAGATCATCTATTTCTTCTATTGATTGCCCAAAGTGGAAAGCATATGGTAGGTCCTTAATAATTCACTGTTGATAGGTTAGTACTTTTGGAGGTCCTAAGCAAAATAACATACATTATTAAAATGGGTTAGATTATTTTAAACTGAGATGAAAACATCTAAAAATTACATAATTTGAACAAAGGGCCTTGAGCCTATTTACCTCTGCGAGCAGTCTGTTCATTGCTTAAAATATTGGAAGAATGCAATAAAAATCACAAGTGAAAATTTTTGCTACGATGTGCCTAAGCATAACACTTACAATGGGACAGAAGATTAACCAAAGCAATAGTTCACAGCCAGTAACACTTACCAGATGATGGAGCGCATTTTTTCCCCCACAACCCCAAAGCTCCACAGGCTGCCTTGTGATAAACACAGCATTCAGGTGGCGTCTCACTTCCTCTTTCCTCCCCTCATCCTCGTTTTCACTCCCCCTTCCCCTCCCTTCTGAAGGCAAAATAGCAAACATTAAGATTGGCTTTCAATAAAACTTCTTGCGCCAGCCATCAAATTCTTCCTTTCTTTTTGTTGGGGGAGGTGGAGGATGAGGAGGAAGAGGGGTTCCTTTTTTAAGCTCACTCAGGGAGAATACTTTAACTTTGAAAGAAACCACAAGAATGGGATCATCAAGTCACAGCCAGATGTAGCCTGCGTTCATACTTCCTGTCCTATTACCCCTACTCACCCCCCCTTCCCCACACTCACCTCCCAACACATACTTGGAGCTGTTATTTATACGGAAGATGCGAATAATCCATGTAAGTACAAACACTCTTGAGATCCCCTTCACCCAGCTGACTGGGCTTTCCCATTGTGCAAGAAGTACGGGCTGTGCATATTTTCTTTGGCTCTTTGAACCAGAGTGGAATCGTTTGCCTTTCCTTTTCACAAGTTGTCTTCCCCGCCTTTTTCTTCTAAGCAGTAATATTAAAGAGAGAATGAGGGTAACAAATAACAGACACAGTGTCTTCATAATTATGAGATTCAAAGATGTCTCCACCCCCACCTCCTGATCTAACCTACATTGTATGTCTGATGTTGGAACATAAATCAAAATTCATTGTTACCACCCAGAGTAATGGGTTTTGGACCACACCAGTGTGGGTGCATGTTAGCCAACTTCATGTGACCTCTTAGGCTTGCTCTTTGTCCAGGGCTCCTAACTAATAGGTTAGGTTATTTTTCCCACAGCCATGTACAGTGTCCTGAATCTCTTTGCCTCACCTTTAGCTTCTTTTTGCTTTGTGAAAAGATTAATTTCAATTTGGCTTAGGTGTAACAGAATAAGGTAAGCAAATCTGTTGCAACATAGGAAACATAACATGTTCTACATATAAACAGAACATTTTGAACTTCTGCTATGTGAGATTCTCCTTTCTGGTTTTTGCATGATTGAAATAAATACAAGTATCAGCTATACTAGTATTAGATTTAATATAAAAGATGTATTGTGTTTAATACCAGGAGACACAAGAGTGCATCCCTGCAGAAGACTTGCCTTGACCCTCTGAAAATGTATCTTTGATGTACACATAAAGAGATAGATAGATATAGGGATATCAATTACTGATGATAGATAGATAATCAATTACTGATGCAAGAAGTAGAATCAAAAATTTAAATAAATTTGGGGCGCCTGGGGGGCTCAGTCAGTTAAGCATCTGCCTTTCGTCCAGGTCGTGAACTCAGAGTCCTAGGATTGAGTCCTGCGTGGGGCTCCATGTTCACCAGGGGGTCTGCTTTTCCCTCTCCCTCTGCCCCTCCCCACCCCCCCCTCATGTTCTCTTTCTCTCTCTCAAATAAATAAATAAACTCTTTAAAAATTTTAAAATCATTTTACCATTAGATTTTAAACCCGCAAATCTGGCTATTTGGGTATATGACTTCTTGAACAAAAATGAAATTTGTCAAACTATCATATTTACTAAGTATAGTGAGACCACCACTAATGTCAGATTGGCTCTGGGAACCAGCAGATGTTCAGCTGGCACTTTTTTTTTTTTTTTTAAGATTTTATTTATTTGACAGAGAGCGATCATAAGTAGGCAGAGAAGCAGGCAAAGGGAGAGGGAGAAGCAGTCTCCCCACTGAGCAGAGAGCCCGATGTGGGCCTCCATCCCAGGACCCTGAGATCATGACCTGAGCAGAAGGCAGAGGCCTCAACCCACTGAGCCACCCAGGCGCCCTTAGCTGGCACTTTAAAAATAAGTATGAATCAAGGTATAATGCGTGCATCTAGGTTTATAATTTTCTATATTTTAAATGTTTCTTTAACAATTACACATATAGAGACATATAGTTGATTTATACTGGTGAGACCATCTGTAAGCTCGATTCCAGAGTGAAGGTTGACAGCTTCGGGATCAGCGCGGAAACGTTCTGCCACTTGATCTAACCACTAGTAAAAAGCAGCTAAACAGTTTGACATTAAACAGGTAATAAAGGAATAAACACAACCATGCCTGCAGATTCCACTTTATGCACTCATCCTGCCGGATTTCCAAGTCTTCAGGGCAAGGATACAACCACACTTGGAGCTGCTTCTAGGTCCAGCCCGTTATCATCCCTCACCACCCCTTCACCCTTCGTACCAGCATCCTTCCCTCCTACCTCGAATACAGTCTCTAAGCAACCTGACCTTTCTCTACAGCTGCTGACTGCTTCTTGCTCTAACTGCTCTCATGTTGGGCACACAACCACTCGGCCACAGCAGAAAGAGAATTGGCGCAGAAGCCACCCAAGGGGTTCTGTTGAATCGTTTGCCTCCTGTGGCTGCATGGTCCTTCAGAGGGAGAATATCAGCCCAGAGAACAGGCCATCTCAGCCTTTCTAAGGAACCAACATGGCCCCTCCTGGTGGTGGCGATACTGTAACCGCCCCCCCCCCCACCTGCTCCAACCCAGGCAAGAAGGCAGAACGTACTCAAAGAGCCAGAGCAGCCGAGATGAACGCAGACAGCAATTTAAGAGAGCCTCCCAGTCTGTTGTAGTGTTTTCACCCGGATTCTGTACAGATCTGTGCTACCCAAATGCCCATTTTAAAGAAGAACCATTAGGTGGAGCTGATATTCATCAAAATCGTGCCAGTGCGGGGAAATATGCCTTTTATGAATTAGGCCAAGCTGGTAGTTTTTATCATGGCTTTAAACACTCAAATACTAGTCAAAACCTGCGAATATGTATACATTCTTTTATATGGATAATTATCCTCTTTATTGGTGGCGCCTCCTGGATTAGGAGCATTGTTCCATGCAAATAAGGCGGAGAGGAAGGTAGTGCAGCAGAGACCCGCTTTTATGTGGCGTCAGTACTTAATTAGCCAAACTCCCGCATTTATAGGGAGGCCAGTGTTAGATTCCTGGACTTCTAGACACTTGTTTGCAGTAACTTCAAGTTTACTAATGGAAATGAAGGTCCTTATATAGATAAATGCACAGACAACAAGCCGACCCACTCTCCACGTGCTGTTAAGGAGAGCTCGTCCACACTACGTCTGATTTCACGTTTCAGATCACGACAGAAACGGGCAATGATGTCACTTGGGTCTCGTCTGAGCCACAGAAACGATGATGAAATACGGGATCCTTTGTGCTTTAGAAGGATTCCAAATTAAGTTGCAAATACTGTTTTCCAATTATGGTACCAAATTCACAACACCTCTTTCTGGCCAAAAGAGTTGGGTTTTGGGGGTTTGGTTTGGTTTGGTTTGTGAGTTTTGGGTTGTTTGCTTGTTTAAGCACTTGCTTCTGATGGTAGAGGCATCCACTTTTGTGTGAGCCTGAAGTTTTGGGGTCCTTTGGTGGTTTTTTTAAAGTGATATTGTGGTCTCACATTTTAATATTTCTTGGAAGAACTGGCTGGCTATTTATTTTAATTACTTCACCCAGGAATCCACATGACAATTTTTGAAGGACATTTTATTCTTAGTCATTGTTTAGTATTTTGGTCACTGTGTGTGTGTGTGTGTGTTTCCCCCCAATAGGATGTAGTTTCAAGGTAATATTTAATTTTTTTTTAATTTCAGAATAAAATATAGAAATTCTACTGTTAGTTTTCTGGCCCCTTCCCCACCTACTCATGTGTATCTCCCTCACTTCTACCCCGTTTCCCCTCCTTCACTCCAAAAGAAATTTTCCCGGTTTAGGTAAACATTTCTACTAAATCTGCTTTGAAAGCTAATCATTTAGAGGCAAATACAACCTCAAGAACCGCAGTGTTTGGAGGTGTTAGGAGGCATTTTAACACAAATCTTCCTATTCACTAACCTTCAAAATTCTAAACCCTACTGGGGATGATGGGAGGAAAATAAATAACATAGAGAAAATTAAAACAAACATTATGTTCTCTAAATGTAACTTCAATATATATCTGACATCAGAAATAGAAGTTCATCTTTCATGAAATCATTTTATAGTTAACTGATTGGAAAAATATGCAGCTCTAGTCATTGTCAGAAGTATACTTATAAAATCAAAGCTCAGATTGAGAGATCAAGTCTTCATTGTAAAACGTTGGTGGCTGTTGTACAGTTTCACTTTGGAACCAAATTCACCACCTGCTTCTGCCAGGTAAATTTAATGTTCTGTATTTCTTCTTTAGTTGATCAAACAAGAGATCTATCATTACTTTCATGATTCACAGTTTCTTACCAAAACCACCCTTTTGAGATGTATATTTTTATGAAGTTGAAAGAAATGTTTTAAAGTCACTGCTGTGAATTTCATAGAACCTCAAGGAAGATGGCTTAAATTAGAACTCCTATCTTTGAATAACTCTTTGTAAAAACAAAACAAAACAGAAAACCTTTCACAAACTTCATTCCATTCAATCCTTACCACACGACAGAGTCCTGGAAAGCCAGCAGGAACTCTTGAAGTCAGTTGCTCCCGCCTTCCACCTTTCAGATGAAAAACCCAAGACCCATGATGTTAGGTTGAACTGGCCAACGTCTGTAGTCTGTGTCTGTTTCTCCTGACGCCTTTTCTGGCCCGAGTGTCCTGCGCTCTCCTCTGTCAGTCTGGTCTTTGCAGCCCCTCCCTCAGAGCTGTGTAGACATTTGGTGAACTAGAACCCAGATCTCTGCCTCCTAGCATCATTTTACAAAACTCTCCAAAGCGTGGCCTGCTGTTACTCCCTGCCGGCTAAAGGGCCAGTCTCATCCTAGTCCTCATTTTTGCTTTTGTTTTCGGAGAAAAAGATTTCTGTGAGTATCCTATGGGTAACGTCTTTAGGGTTATTAATGATCAGTTGGGGAAATGAAAGAAACGTTCTGTGATATTTTTTAACCCTTCCTACAAGCTGCACAACACAGTGTGTTCTTAGTAAATATCAGTTGAATCGAACGGAACAACAGGTCACAGAGCTGTTGTTTCTGCTCTAAAGACCGAAGACCATTGCTGTGTTTCACAGAGGACCGCGTGGGTCCATCAAATAGAAGGATGTGCTTTGAACAGCTGGGAACACCAGAGAACTAAATCCAACTCCACCACTTACAACATCCGTGGCCTTGAGAAAGCTACCTAAGTTTCCTGAACTATAATTTTCTTTCCTGTAAATACCGTCTACCTTACCGCGATTTTATGCAGATTAAATTAGACTGTGTGTGTCATGCACGCAAAGGCCTGGCCATTTACCCTCCTCTGCCCTCCGTGTCTCGCCAGGAGGTGACCGGCCCCCTGCTTCTCTGTGCTGTTTGAGATTCGGGGCTCTCAAGTCAAGCTGACCTGTGTCTGGATATTTTGAGGTCTTGGGGTACGTCCCGGAAACTTGTCGAAAGCACAGGGTGCCGTGGCTTTGTCTCAGGGGCACGTGTCCCACTCTCAGGACGTGGGCAGCCGTGCCCTTCTCCTCCTCTTTCTTCTCTACCAGCGTGTCCGTTCTCAAGGCGCCACTAGGAAAGGAGACGACACAGGCCAAGAGGCTTGTGTCTCCTGAAATTCAATGGTTCGGAAAAACACTTACTGCGGTAACGTGCTGAGTTACTGAGTTTACGAAATGGCCTTGAGTACTTTGCAGAGTAAATATTTAAGTCACTAAGCTTCTTTAGCTTTTAGTAGATACAAATGATATTACAGAATCCTCCTGAAAAATCATCAGTCCAATCTGGCCCCACCCTCTGCATCTTTTCAAAGCTTGTGCCGTTCTAAGATGGACCGTGAGGCTCCAGCAACCTGTGACAATATCAGGGATCCAAACACTCACGTTTCAGACTTCAAAAAGAGGATCTTCAGACCCTGACGCTTTTTGTGAGCATGTTAATCTTTCGTGGTAGATTTATTTAGTAGAAACTTTTATATTAAACATTTGAGGGCCTAACATTTTAAAGTTTTTCTTTTAATTTCCAACTAGTTCACCTTCAGTGCTCTGTAAGTTTCAGGCATGCGATGCAGGGATTCGGTCCCTCCCTACATCAGACGGTGCTCATCACAAGTGTGTTCCTTCATCCCCATCGCCCAATTTTTAATGGGGTTTTCAGAGTACCCTTTGAGCCCCAAATGAAAAAGAATGAAGAATTCCTTTCTCAAAAATAATACAATTACTATTCAAAACAGCAGGGCTTAAGGATGGAAGAAGGGCTTTAGCCTATGCCTGGAACTTACAATGTTACACCGTCAGTCCACTTGGTATCCTGATAGTGCCTTCAGTCCTGACCAGGGCGTGCCCAACCTGTGAATTGATCAAGTTAAAACAAAGCCTTTGAGAACATAAGCCCTTCTTCCTTCCCCTGGACACGCACGTACTGTAACCCAGAATAACGTACCAGTGATTTTTACAATGGGAGGTTCAATCTGGAGGGTCAGAGGTGATGAGGAGGTTGGAGGGAAACCTAGACAGTAATAGCATTTCAGCACAATCCTACTAAACATGAGAAAATTGGATTTTGGTAACATGAATGATGGCTGTTATTTCCAGATGTTTAAAAAGTGAAGTCTCCAGGATATATGAAAATTTTGACCAAGTTCCTCACAAAAACAGCAACTAAAAGAAAAATGGAAAGAAACAGAGTAGAGATTAATAGGATAATTTCTTGGGAGAACTAATGTATTGAATAGTGTCAGCTTCCTAGTAAATGTCTAAGGTTGGGTGGTTTTATAATTGATCAAAACAAGGACTGTAGGTATGATACATGTTTCATACGTGTCTGGGCGTGTGCAGAGGATACCAGGAGAATCAACTTTTAATATTTCGTGGTAGTGAGAGAGGATACTGAGAGAATCAACTTTTTTAGGCATGCGTTTTCCACCCTGTGACTTGAAGAAAAAAATGTGTTTTTCATGTCCTTTAACAAATAGTGACTGGCCAACTATAAAATCAAGCATTTGGGGTGGAAATATTCTTTTACTCGGAGTTACAATTTGATATTCACAGTGGTCAGTGAAGGACCCGCTACTCCCTCCCAGTAAGGAATCATCTAGCTTGTCTTATTCTAATGAATACAATCAACATTCTAAGCAGCATAAAAGAGTTATAGAATGTTAAAACACAAAACTATAAGGCTAATGTCCATTTAATTCTTTTTTGAGGTCCTAAGATCATATGTCCTTTTTCAGATTACTCCCCCATTAGATACTTTTTGCAAATGAAACACATCTCACGCATCCGCTACCTACCCCCCGTCGTGCGCAGGGGCCCATCTAAAATCTGCATGGCTTTACTAGTATTATAATTGTGTTCAATTCAGAGCAACGTCAAAGCAATAGAATTCATGGAACGAGAAATCACTTATAGTTACTCCCTTCACAGATCTCTGCTCTAGGTTTTTGTCTTCTCCCTGATTTTTCTCACTTAGATTTCAGCACATACATTCTGTGCATTTTACCTTTGCCAACAGTAACACTTTGGGAGTTCCGCCCTCATATTTGGAGCAGTTGCCTACAGACATATTCTTTGCACGTTCTGTGCATAAAGGACTTGATTGTTCATATTATGTGTTATATTTTTTGATCTTCTTACCCTGGCCTGCACAGGCATTTAGTCGAACCCATGAAGAGAATACAGACAGCTGACTGGATGAAGAAGACATTGTGGAAAAAAACTCCCATTGTTTAGATTTCTGTCAGAGGATATAAGAATACTTAATTTCTTTTATCTCTAGGGCTTTCATTATCATTTAAATTTCATTTTACATTAATTGATCAGGGATTAGTAAAGCCATTATGCAGAAATTAGAATAAGACAAGCCAGATGGAATGAATAATTCATGAAGTCCAATTACATTTTATTTCTGGTGTACTTTCAAACTTGCCTCTGACTTCTGTGCTATTTTGATGTGACAATAGTCACTGGAAATCAAGAGTGCCATTTTAATTTATTGTATCCCTCTGGAGTGGAAGCATTTGTATGCAATGGGGGTGTGCTAATGCATTCCCCCAAAACACTAATTTCAGGGTTGCTGGAAATATTGGGTGATCTAGGAAATGTGGCTCATCTTTCGTGAAGGTTCAGAGTTTTCTCCATTGAGCCACATTAGTCCACCTGAGTAGGCAGAGAAACTAGGGTCTGAGAACCCCGAGATTTTTAACCTCCCAGAAGAGCTACAAATCCCCTCCAAACATGTGTTCCCCTTCCGGCCTCAAAGGAACCATTAACGTATGACTCTGGCCCAGAGAGGCCTGGAAGCCGACTTGCAGCTCCACACAAAGACCACGAGGTGGCAGGCGTTGCCTTCCATGCGAGGGTCGGGGGCGGCCGGGACCTGCCTGGGCTTCCAGAGCGTTTCCGCGATCCGAGCCCCGCAGGCTGACGGCGGTGGGGTCCGGGCACCGCGCGACTCGCAGAGCGTGACCTGGCGAGAATTCCGAGCTAATGGGCAGCCGCGTCCACCTGCTTGGAATGTCTCCTCCGCCTGCGTCTGAAACCGCCTCCCCCGCAGGTCCGGGGCCCCAGCACCTTAAGAGTCCCCGTTTCCCACCCAGCACCCCTTCGCCCCCTCCCCGGCCCCGGTATTTATTTATGCCACTGGACAGTTCTAGTCACATTAAAGCTGCCGTTCACCTTTCCGAGGACTTTCATCTCGGGCAGTTTTATGACACTTTGTGAATGTGCAAAGTTTTTAATTAGGCTCGCTAGACAGCCCGAGGCAGCGGCAGCGCCACCGAGTCTTCACGGTCTCTCTGCTTTACAGCACAACAAGCCGCTCTACTCCTTTGAAGACAATGCAGACTATGTGTACGATGTCATGTGGTCCCCGGTGCATCCCGCGCTCTTTGCCTGCGTGGACGGGATGGGGCGCCTGGACCTCTGGAACCTCAACAATGACACCGAGGTGAGCGGCGGCGCAGGCGCCAGGGCGGGAGGGTGGGGGGAGGGCGCAGCCGGCTTCTGTCTGTCTGTCTCCCCCTCTCTCTCCTGCGCGGCCTTTTTTGGACTGACCCTCCAATTGCAGCTGGGCCGCCGATCCCCACTCTCGACTGCTCTGAAGGGAATTGGCAGATGCACCCGCCAAAAATCATTTTCGTTTCACTCCATCCCCAACCCGAGGCAGATCGAGGACAACTGAAGACCCTTCTTTTGCAAAGAGCAAAATGATGTGTGTTTCTACCTTTCCCTATGGGAAGGACACACGGACATATTTCAGAGCGGTGTGCAGATAACCCTGTTGGCAAGCACGTGGAAAAGTCAGCTTAAAAAGGCTTGTCAGTGTTTGCTATTCCAACGCTTTCTATCTTAAATCCATAAAAGATGATTTTTTTGACTGTTTAAGTTTAGATCTACCCTCCATTTGATTTTTACAAGGTAAATAATCCTTGTCTAAAATATGGAATTTACAGGCCGACTTTCACAGGAGTTTGTAATTCTGAACACGTCAGTGTTTAAAAAAAAAAAGAGATTTCAACATGTCACATTTAGAGTACTCCACAAGTGAAAAATGGCCCATTTTTTTTAAAGGGAATTAACAATAAGGAAATACTCATTTTAAAAATTATGCTATATATATATATATTTTTTTTTTTTAATTATGCCATGTGCGTTTTCCCCCTTTCCTGCCCCCTTAAAATTACTGAGGTGTTAATTCAGCTACTTGGGGGGTTTGGTGCTTTTTTTTTTTAACATGAATATTAAATGTCCTTCAACTTAATAAAATAAAACAGTCTCTTCATCACTTTCTGGCTTCTGATTCAGGGCAGCTCTCCATAAATGAGAAGGGACAGGTAAAGGGAGCAAGTACTGCAAACTGTATGTCAAGTGGAGAACAAGAGAAAGATCTTTTGAAGTGTTTCGAGCAGGAAGCAACTCAGCCTTTTTAATTAGGAAGCCTACAGCTGGATGATATGAGGTGTAGGAGGCTCCCCTAGTATTTTTTGTGGGAGCAGGCAGAGAAATATTGCTTGTGTGTTATTATTGAGCCATTGTATCTCTCAAAATTATATAACACCTATGGCCAGTGCCAAATAGTTATCTGGAAAATATTTCAATTTAAATCTGTGTTTTCTTTTGGCTATAAGAACTGTGTGACAAAGGCAAGAGTTACGTAATGAAGTGTCTTTGAAAATAATCAAAAGGCATGAATACATGCAATGCCCATCATTTTGGATGTTGAAATGTTCATAACATTATTGCTTTTCATAGAAAGATGCGTTATCACCCAACATTGTGATGGTTTCCCAAAGTCTTTCATCACTGTCGATTAAAATCATATTGCTTGTACCTGCTGGAATAAACTCACGCACTTACAGCAACCAACACACACGTTTTTAAGGTTGGCTTAGGAGACATCCCCTCCCCCCATATGAGAAATCAGATCTAGTAGAAGTGATGTTTAGGTGATGCCCCACTATAATGCAGTGGAGTGAGTGTTCTACCCACTCCTTCATAATTCCTATATAACTGCTTTGGTTTTGTTTTTAGCCTGCTCTTTAGGCAAAATGAAATCAATGTGTCAACATTGCCAAATGTAATTTTTCCCTTCTCTTTTTGTAGGTATCAAGGCACACCCACATTAAGAGTTTTATAGTTAAACTTTTTATTTTTTTAAATCATTACGGGGCATGCAAACTGCCTAGTTTTGTGGTAAACATAATTCTGCTTTCAGAATAATAGTCAATATATCGAACCTGATTCAAATCTGGTAATGAACTGAACACTTTTTTTAAACTCTCAGATCATTTTTGCCTTCGATCAAGTTGAACAAGATTTTTCAAACAGTTGTCAGATTAGGATTTAGATTCATGTAAAAAAGAAAGAGAGAGAACCTGAATTCTCAGTGTGGTTCGTTGCTGTTGTTGAAATTACTGTACCCTTGGACCAAGTTATCTCAATTGCTCCTATGCGAGGGTAGTTCATATTCACCAACCTCAATATCACTGACCTCCACACTATGTAGTAATTCATGCTGTGTATATCCTTGTCTTTGCAATTAAAATGATTGAGCCTTAAAAAATGTGAAAATAACTGTGAAACTAAAGGACAGAAGTTAAACTCAGTATATGGATTATTTTCACTTAAAATTCATCAACTTTTGAAAGGGCATTATGGGTCAAACTAATAAAATATATTTTATCATTTCCTTAGCATTTGATCATTTTTAGCACATATTATACACTGTAATAGTCTTTTTTACCGTTTATGATATTTGATAAGGTATTTTTAAGTGGTTAAAATATTAATTGTCCCAGTCTGCTATACTACTTAATTCTCAATAAGTAAGAGTCTCTTCAAAATGTACTGGGCATAATTTAAAGTGTATCAGAAATCAGTTTGTTTTGAGCGATTAGCTTAATATGAATATGTTCATATGAATATGTTAGAATATTCATATTAAGATTCCACATTTTGATTCAGTCTTTGAGATTATTCGCTGATAAAATCGGGTATCGAACAGCGTTAGGTGAAGTGTGACCCTGCACCGTCTCCCTAAATGATGGTGTTCAAAACAAAGTCTGAAAACTGCATAGCTGATCTCTGATTTGTTTTCTGAGTAGCACACTAATAATAAAGTATATTGACAGAATTATGGCCCATCTAAATTCACATTGTTTCGGCCTTTGAAAGGTTTGGTTAAAAATTCAAGCTCCAGCCTGCACAGCGGGTACCTTTATTGTCGAAGTTGTGCATTTAAAAAAAAAAAATAAATGAGTTGGGGACGTTTGTGTTACATTTTTGCTAACAACTGACATACAGTGATTTAAGCAGGTCAAAGAATTCTTATTGATTTCAAGATTAAGTTTAAACATAGATTCTTACATATGATGGAGTTTTTATTGCTATTTTAAACATAGGTATTAGGTCAATAATCTCCTATAAACAGATGGTCTCAATTCCCTGCCTCACAGAATGCCGAGAGAGCTAAGGCACAGCCCACGTCGGCTTTCCAGCCTACAGCGACCTGCGTTAGGTCTTCCACAGTGGTGTGAGATGATGTCTAGGGCCCTCTTCTCACTGCATCTTTTTTCTTTTGGTTTCAAGATTTACCCTTTCCTTTTTTAATGGCCTGTTGTCATTTGCTAGTCAACATTCTTGTAGAAGGCTCAGAGATCTGATCTTTCTACCAGTTACAAACCCCAAATAAACTTGAAGACCAGAGTTTACACAACTGTTGACAGAAGAGGGGGAAACCCACGAACATCTTTTCCCAGTAATGGGCGCTCTTGTAACAAATCCTGCAGATTCCATTTCAGCACCGCTGGGCCCTTTCAATAATAAGTATGACAGTGATTGCCCACAGTGGCAGATTTCAGTGTTGACTGAAGGAGATGGGAGATTTCTTCCACAAACAGGTGTTGCAATCTCTCAAGATATCACCTTGAGGGCATTTCCGAAGTTCTAGGGTGCTTTGCCACCCTGGTACTGACAGGAAGGAGGAAAACAGGAAAAAGAAAAGAAAAAAGAAAGAGGAGAACTCCAGCATTTGAAGTTCTGCCCCTTGCATTTTTTTCTTTCTTCTGGTCATCCCCTCCCCAATGAGGAATCAATACATATTTTTTTTTCCCCTGAAGACACACATTAATTCGACCTTTATTCCACCATACCCCACCCCTGCCTTTTATAGTATCTTTGATCTTGGCAAATCGTGAAATCTCTCTCTCCATCGATCCATAAATCTCGACCCAATCAAGAAGTATCATATTGAGCTGCTGTGCTTGTATGTGGGTTGTGCACCCTGCACCCTGTGTAATCCGGAGAAATATTTGTCACTCACTGCCCAGCGACTGTGCTAAAGACTCTCCTGCTTTTCTTTTCTTGTTAAAGTGTCTCCTCTCTACCCCTTCATTCAGTGGAGCATATGATTTAAGAACAATGAATCCTTTCACCCCTGCGCAAGGGACGGATATTGCTTCGTGCACGTGAAGGCAGCATGACTCACCCAGTTAAACGTATCACTGTAAGTTTGTATCTAAGTTCATATTCAGAGTCTTTGTTGCTGTTGGCAGGTTCCGACAGCAAGTGTGGCCATTGAGGGGGCTTCCGCCCTGAACCGTGTGCGCTGGGCTCAAGGCGGCAAAGAGGTGGCCGTTGGAGACTCAGAAGGCCGTATTTGGGTCTATGACGTTGGAGAGGTACATGTATTTTTTCCTTTGTGGGTTTGGGTGTTTTGGGGAGGTGTGTGTTTTGGGTGTTTGTTTGGGTTTTTTTCCCTACTTGTATGTCTAGTGAAATTACTGACAAGACCTGTGGGCCACAAGAGCCCGCTTGAGTGCGTTCACGAATTGGCGTTGACTTCAGTGGGAGTTCGGGAAGACTTCCTCAGGGCCTAATTTGGTCTTCTGTCTCCACACACAGGACACTTTAGTTAATGATTCACGCTCTTTCTGGGGGCTGTCGAATTCCCAGCTATCCTGTGAGGAGGCACAGAACTTCCTACCAGTTTCGTGAGAATGAAATGAGCTTGTCACATTCACCGTGCTAGTGCTGGATTTGGAGCTTGTTAAACAGAGAGGCCGATTTTCATGATGTTCAGTTAAAATGTAGCCAATTAAAGAGGCTGAGGTTGTGGCTGGCTTAGGCAGGGCGTGTACTCAAGTGGCTGGGGAGAATCAGAATTTCATACCATTTTTATGATATTCAGAGTTATATGGAATATATAGCTCCGGTATATCTTATTACAGGATAGATGAAGTGTTCCTCAATATCATGGCACATGTCAAAGAGGCCCAAAATCTGTATTTTTTATTTCAGATAATTCTCTAAAAAGTTATACTGCTTTTAATATTACATTACCAATTAATTGTACTTAAACCTATCTGTTTATTTTTTACTACATGGGAAAGTGTCGACAAAAACCTCCGTCTGCGATGAGGTTAAAGAATTTTTTTCCTTAAAGACAAAGAAAATATTGAACTTTCAAGCAAAACAAAACAAGGGCATTGTGTAATGCTATTCTGGCGTAATATGAATCTAGAGTTTGCATTCCAGAGGGAAAATATACCGCATTTGTACGTCGAGCACCGTGGACGGAGGCAGTACTCTGTGTCTGCCTGGTGGAGGGGCTCAGCAGGCGGTGCCGAGAAGGGCCCGCATGGTGTCCGGGGTGGGCGGCGGCTCCGGGGGTTGGTTCTACACCGGAACCGTTGATGGTACATTGTATCCTGCTGTATGGCGGGGTCCCTTACGTTGGAGCAGACTAGGTGTTGTTGTCGCTGCTCTTAATTCAGCCAGAAAGAGAAACTGAAGGACTTTAGAGATGGGAGTTTTCTATTTGGGCAGGTACAACCCTAAGTAAAACATGGAAAAATGTCCGTGTTTTCCTGCACGTTGTCTAGTTCATTAGACACCCCCTGGACTGCTTCTGATGGTACCAACTGAGTCATCCCGCCAGCAGTAGAGACTTGGTTAATATCCATCCCCAGTGGTGAGGATGCAGTCTGTGGGGTGACTGTTGACGTAGTCTGGAGTCTTTGGGAAAGAGAATACCCTCTGCATCAAAAATACGGCCTCCGGTTTTACGGCAGTATTTTCTTCAATGATTATTCTTTATAGTCAGTGCATCTTTTTCATCGTCTCCGTCCAAGTAAACCTAAGCAACAACAAAAACAAATACTCTTCACTAGTTCATTTACTAAAAAATTAAAAAGCTAGCAAGAGGAATATTAAAAAAAAAGAAAAAAAGCCCAAGGATTCTTTTTTCTTTCTCTCTTTTGTTTGTAGTGTTGTTGTGGGAGAAAAATAGATGTGGAGACACGCTCAAAGACGAAATGGCAGAAAATAGATGAAATTTCAACTCTACTTCCCTTTTGTATTAATACATAATATCCCTTAACTCTCTTAAGATCACGGGCAGCATTAACTGGTCCAAGAGGGATGAGACTAGTTTAACAATCTGGTTTGTTTCAAGAAAGGCCTTTTGAAAGCCTGTATGTTAACCACAGGTATAGATATAAAATACCTGTGTTTTTATTTTATATATGTTTTATACATATGTTCTTTACATGTAACATTTAAGTTACAACATATGAGAAAACAGGCTATGGCATATGCACAGAATTTTCTGTAAAAAGTGATTTTATAGCCTGTGGGCAGAATTACTTGACTATGACTCATATTTTAGGAGGATATGTGATTTTGCAGAAGTTCCTTTGGCTGATACATGGCTGCTAAAACTTTTCTAGGTTGCTATCATCATTCCCAAATTGTAAAGTGTCGTTATGCTCGTATTTCTACTATTGTGGTAGCAGGTCAGCCCGGTTTTTGGTTTTGTATTATTGCTCTTTTCTAAGTGATATTACAGACTATAGAAATGTCTGCCACTATAGGCCAGTCTTGTCTTTTGTCTGGAGTCTAGACAGGCTATAGAAAAATCTCTGTGCCACATAATAGGCCAAACAATTTGTAGGGTTTTTTATCCCTACAAATTCACTACCCGGAAAAAAAAGGATATACTATTTTATTGAGAGTAGGTAATATCGTATAATCTTCTAGCCCTTCCCTGAATGGCCAAAAAACCAGGATAGGCTTATACATTTAACAGGTCTTTCTGTATGGTTTCGTCATAAACAAAGCCATCTGTGGCTCAAAGGAACTCAGACTTAACAAGATAATTTTGTCTTAACTAGTTGTTTTTTTGTGTTTTCTTCCCCCTAAGTACTTCTGTAAGGTATTTACAAATTTAGCTCGCATTTATTTCTGGGGAAAGGTGAAGGGGAGAAGCTCTTTTCCTCTTTGCTCATCTATATAACCCATTCTGAATCTCTCAAGGCGAACTCTGTGGTCTCCGGGTACCGAAAGGGAAGCAGAGCTGAGCGGAGGCGGGCTTCTGAGCGATGGGCGCTCACTCCCTAGGAGCTGCCTCGCTGGCCAGCCTCGGGCTGAAACAGCATGGCTGTAGGTACAGAAGGGCGCCCTCGGACCGGTGCCTCCTCAGCCTTCCAAGTCACCTCAACTGCGGAAAGCCAGCCGGAGTGCCTTCCCAGCTAGCTGGGCCCATTTAGAATCTGAGGTCAGACCTAAGGCTGCTGCGTGGCCAACGAGAGGGAAGGGGTTTGAGCAGGAAGTGATTTAAAAAGGAGAAAATACAGAAGAAGCAAAAAAGGATCAAACTGCCAGGAGACTGTGCCACCATTATCTGTACTCAGAATTGGTCCTCTGGTCCCCATTAAAACTGAACCCCACACCAGGGTCATGCTGGCCTTTGGATGGAAAATCTCGCTTTATGTAACCCTCTAGGAAAGAAAATGAAACTGTTTTAAATAAGCCTTATAATACAATCTGTACAAAAGAGTAAATGGTAGTTTCTAGAGTACACTGTTTCGATCATTTTCTTTGAGAACTCAGTACATTGAATAGGTGTCTGTGTGCAGGAGGAGACCTCACATTCTTTTGTCCCTGGTTGATTTGAGGAGACAGGAGGGGGCAGCAGCCTCTTGTCTCCCCAGGGTCCTGTTCCAGGAGCGAGGCTGGCTTCCTGGTTGTGTCCGCCTTGCCAGTCCACAGGCCCGGGGCGCAGGGCAGCCCTGAGCTTCCTTTATCGCGTGGCTGTCGCCGTCTGTCTCGCCACTGGGAGCAACTATCCCAACAAGGCACCCCACATTCTCATTTTGAACTGGGTCCTGCAGAATCGTGTAGTCAATCTTGCCACGAGAGTATTGTTCTTAATCCCACTCATGGTGCAAACCAGGAATGACAAAGGATAGCCTTGACCTAGACCATTAGGAAAAAGGAGAACTCTTTGGAAATGTGATTGTGTGTAGTACATGTTGCGTGATCTTATCATCTAGGTCTTGAGGCCATCTAAAAATTCTGAATGTGTGGGGCACGGGGGTGGCTCTGTCGATTAATCAGCAGACTCTTTGATTTGGCTCAGGTCATGAACTCAGGGTCATGAGATCGAACCCCATGTCAGGCACCACACTGGGCATGGAGACTGCTGAAGATTCTCTTCTCCCCCCGTCTCCCTCTGCCCTTCCCTACCTCCTGCTCTAAAAGAAAAGAAGGGAGGGAGGGAGGAAAAAAAGGAAGTATGGCAAAAAAAATGTTGAATGGGAGTAGCAATAGCTGTGTAGATTATAAACATCATCATTTACCTCCCCATTCCCTTGTTTTGAGTTTTGATCAGACCGTAAGTTTAATCGAACGTATGATAAGAGTTTTGGGCAAGATCTCTACGATGTCTCCTACAGTTGGAGTAGAGAGGGACAGCCTTTCTGTGTCACACAATTGGCACACCATCATCGAGAACTCCCTGAAATGAGACTTTCTGTGGCTGTCAGTGGAGATGTCCCCACTCGAGTCCAGGGAGCTATGCTTCCTGTGAGGCCTGGCGCTCAACCAGGAGAAAGTGCAGAAAGGGACTCTGGTGTCACCGGTTGTTAATGGTCGTCTGCCTCACCTCCCGTCCCAGCTGAGGCTGTAGCTGCCACAGGGAGTCCCAGCCCAGTGCCCCCGTGATCATGCCTCCTCTATTATGTACAATTATCCTCCATAACTTTTAAGATGATGGCAGAGAGCAGTGGCCTGAATCCAGATTTACTGATGCAATTTATTATGAACTTCTGAAGGGGTAAACAGAGGATTGTGTATGAGCTCACAGAAATCACCAGATTGATTAAGTTTATTCCCCCCCACCCCCACCCTGCCACCACAACCCCTTTTTTCCTTTCTGTTGCATTTAAATGGCAAAGGCATGAGTCATATCTTGGGGCCTATGACTAATGAGGTAAAATACAAAACAGCAATGTTTCCAGGTAGGCCACACGATGCTTTGTTTATATAGCACACATTTTTGGTTGTTTGATTTCAGCATTGTATCTGGAAAATATACCGTACACATTTATTTTCACAGACAGGGGTCTATTTTCTTTGCGAACCAGGTGCTTAACTCCCATTAGCATAAATGGAAGTTATGTGAATTGAATGAAAGAGAAGACTCCGATTATTATTTGGCTGTAATTTTTATTCTTTGTGCATCTTAAAGGTTATTAAAATAGACAACGGTTGCATGAACCCTTTAGATTTTCTAAGATGTGAAGTGAAAGATGAGCCCAGCTCTTGAGTAAGTTTGGAGGATCTTCCTCTTTGCACCATGGGATGCAGTCCGTTTGCTGTGGGCTGCGCGATCCCATTCGATTAATTAAAACAGGGATAAGGTAACAAGTCATAGGCTAACCACAAATATGACCCCAAAACAGTGAGTGTGCGCTGCTTCAGAATGCACTCGTAGAGAGCTGTTAATCATTGTTGGATTTTTTTAATGACGTGTGAACACACATATTCTAAAGAATTAAAAATAAGAATTACCGCCCTGGCTCCTTTACTGAATACTAGGCTTTTCTATATATACATGGAGCTGATTTTAATAGCGTATGGGCCAGTGAGGATAGAATTATTCACGTGTCCTGATGATTGATAGTCAGCCTCTCTACCTGTCTGTCTTGCAGATGTGTTTTCTAGAAAGCCCGTTGCTATTGTTAATGCTTCGCTGCTGTCACACAGATGGGCTGTCATAAATATCCCCTAACAACTATGTTTGCTGCTTATCTGAATTAGTTAGAATGCTGTTTGCAGCTCCAGTTTTGAAAGAAGCAGTTTATCCTCCACCTCCTGTTATTTCTTTTTCCATTAACCTCTTCTAGGGAAGACTTTGTTTTCAGTTGTGATAAATACACGTAAGTTTCAAATCCCGGATTGTATTTCTACAGTAGGCAAATGATAAAATTCCAAAATCATTTTCAGCTTACGGTAGAACTTGGAAAAGAAAATGGCAACTTAAAAACGCACTGGGGACATGAATAAATCTCAGCTCCCTTAGCTTTATTGGCTTGGTGTCTGACTCGCCAATGGCCTAAGAAAGCACGTGTTCACCTTCACAGTGTAACCCTCAACTGTGCTGACGCTTCTGATCACTTGGTTCACATGGCTGGTTGGGGGGCTCAAAGAAGAACAGGCGCTTAATTGCACATTTCAGTAAATATAGTAAATTTGGCGTTTGCTACTCTACTGAAAGGGTCTTGACAAATTCTTGGAAAGGAAAAAGTCCGTGAATATGAGAGATCACACATACCTGCTAAAGGGTAAAGCATGATTTAAGTGTTCACCTGAGTGCAATCTTAGAGCAGAAATGAAAAATCGGGATGACAGTTTATTTGGGATCCCAATGGGAAAAGGGATCTATGGTGATCCACTTCAGAACGGGGGTCCAGGTGTAGTGCACAAGGACTCTGAAAAGAGTGCCTCCGGGCGCCTGGGTGGCTCAGTGGGTTAAAGCCTCTGCCTTCAGCTCAGGTCATCATCTCAGGGTCCTGGGGTCAAGGCCCAGCATGGGGCTCTCTGCTCAGTGGGGAGCCTGCTTCCCCCTTCTCTGCCTACGTGTGATCTCTCTGTCAAATAAATAAATAAAATCTTAAAAAAAAAAAAAAAAAGAGTGCCTCCAACAGTTTCCTGAGGCAGCTAGCAGACGGAGAGAAGAAAGCCATTTGATGAGCCATCTCTCCAGCACTCTAAATAGCAGTTCAATATAGAGGAATCTGATAAACTGAAGTGCTGGGAGTTCAAAAGAATTTGAGTGACGCAAAATAAATACAATACGTTTCTGGTTTTTAAGTGAATTACACTTAGGCAATAATGGTTTGCCTTGTGGAACTCCTTCATGTTTGCAGTAACAGGACCTGCACCCACTTTCCAGGACAGTGTAAGTCATCCCCCTACACGGGCAAGGGGTGTGCAGAACACAGCATGCGAAGTTACACTGCGATTCGGGGGTTCATTCAAATGAGAGTCCCTTGATGAAAAAGACCTGGAGGTGAAATCCGTTAATTGTTGTGCAGTAGGAAGGCCAGTGGCCCCCGCTGAGGACGACCCCGAGAGCAGGGCCAAGACCGGGGGCCTGACGGGGAGAGCAGGGCTCAGCTCCCCACATCCAGTTATAATCGCCCCGAACACTGGTGTTTCTCATTAAGTGACTGTGGCCACAAGTTGCTCGATTCTCGAAGGTCTTTGCCAGTCCTGGCTCTAGTCTCCAGTGGATCAACAATACTGTTTTCTTTCGCCGATGCCAAACGCTTCTTGGAAAAGACAGGACTTTGGCGTAAATTATTCTGTGGTGCCCAAACATCCAGACACTGAGTTCTGTCCCTAGCATCTAGGTATTTGATGACACAGAAATGAAGCACTGGGATTTTCAATTGGATGCTTCAGTTTTTACCTGAATTTTTATTGCCATAGCCACGACACTATGCAGTGGAGTCAAAAACACAAAGGCATATTTGTATGAGCAGATTTGGGGTGCTAATAAATACAGTTACTTAAAATAAGCTACTTTGAAGTAATCTATTAATCCATTTCCTTGTCATAATAAATTACATGTCTTTGAAATTAAATAATTTCGTTAAAATATAGGATTGCAATTTTAGTATTAACTTGATGTCTTATAGGAAAATTGCTTAATTTAAAAAAGAAAAAGAAAAAGCGCTATTAATTCCAATTAACGTTATCGTTACTCATAGTGAATGTAGTAGCAGTGGCTTTCATTTTGGTAATTATATATGTAAAAGACCATAATTAAACTAATTATTATATAAATAGTGTGCTTATTCAGGTACATTAGTTTATAAAAATGAATTTATAGGATTTATATCTTTTCAAACCACTTTTTTTTCTGGATTGGTAAGAAAATACTTCTGACTGTTATGTATTATGGAGAAGTTGATTCCATGAAAACCCTAATATCTAATTTTATAAAAACCGAATTAATGTGTGCATAGTAATTTGCAATATTCAGTGAAATTCATATATTCCCATTCTGGTGATAAATGGCCTATGAATATAAACCTTCTGAAACAAGTACCAGTTTGTATAATTAATCATCTTTATGATTCTTCTGTGATTTCAAACTGTCATCTTCAATAGCAGTTTGGGATTTTGAAGCAGTCATTAATTATGGTGTTAAATTTTTTTTATGGCTGACAAAATTGTGTTTAGTTTTAGAATTTCAAAACTGCTAAATTTTATCTTGAAAAATTACTGCTTAGAACAGTAGCCTCAAATCACAGTCAAGCCTGAAGCTGCTCCAATCATCTGTGAGGCTGGATTAACACTGGCATGTACGGAAATGGAGAGTTAGGTGTGCTACTCTTGGTATTACCAAAAAGGTGATATGAAATCAAGTATCTGCTTATGCGTGCTGACGTGTAAATATTTATACGCTGTACATGTTGGACTTGCAAAGTGAGGAAGTGAATGAGTCATCCTATTCTAATTTCAAAGCAGGTTTGCATGAATTTCTGAGAATGTCAGCTATCAGAACATCTACATTTTAAAACATGAATTAGTTATCATTTAGGAAATATCAAAGCTTAACCTTATTGAAGAAATTTTGCACTCTTACTTTTTTAGGATGGCAGATAAAACTGATCGGTGGTCCGTTCCCTGAGATCTTTCTCCTCGTGGTCAGATAATAGTTCTCGACATTTAGACAATATTAGAAATATTTTAGTTTTATTTGTCTTAGCATTAAGGACCCATAGGTGAAAAGTGAACGTCCCCTAGCCGCCTAAAAACCAGCCACCTTTCTGATTTAGAAAAAAAAATTGTGTGTGTGTGTGTGTTTTGTTTTGTTTTGCTTTTTTAGTTTGGGAGCCTTCCTTAGGTCAGTCACATTCCTCAGTGAGGTTTTTGTAACGTTTAGACCAGTATGTCCACAGAAACACTCCCAAGGTAGGTGCTTAGCGAAGGTCTGCCTGACCAGAAAGGCTCTCCACCCGTATTCGGGGGCAACGAATGCCTCACAGGGCAAAGCTGAGTTGGGTGAAGCATCCACCGTGCAGCCTCCAAGTTGGCAACAGATTGATGGACAAGAAAAACAATCTAATTTGCACAGACAAGGATATATAGAAAATACGTTGGAAAAGAAGGCTTGTCCTTCTTCCCTTCTCCCTATCCTGGTCCCTCACCCCTCCTGCGCTTTTCGAAGTGAGCATCTGGCCACTAGTGTAATGAAAGCCTAACAGTTGATTCAAATAGTTGTCAAACCACTGGAAAAATGCTTCCTTTTCATTGTGCTTTTTTTGGACACTACAGATAGGGTAAATCATGAACTACATTATAAAAATACCTCTTTTATGCCCAAACATTCAGTAGGAGGGAATGACATTTCTTTTATTACCTTGGTAAATGTTTTTAAGGTGTTTAGCAATAAGCTTTCTTTTCTGTCAGAACTGCTGAGATGCAGTGGTTTCTAGGAATTTACGAGAAAACCTATAGTTAATGATATCAGGAGGGGAAGGGGTACAGGCTTAGTTAGCTAGGAGGGCAGAGCAGCCTGAGTAGCCAGCACACACTCTGTCGTTCCCCTGTCATTTACTTCATTTTTTCTGTTATGGAAAAAGAGTGGTGATTGAAATTTACAAAGTTTATTTTCCATTATTGCCATCAGCCAATGTTTTTAGCCCTCTTTCCATCTTTTGGGCAGTGGAATAGATGGGTCCAAGTAACAGGGGGAAAAAAATAACGCTTAAGAGATTTCTCAAGAAAGGATGATGAGACTTCAATACAAATGTGAACAAGGTCATCAGTAGGCCTTAGTAAATTAACTTTTTTTTAGCTGTGATTCTTTTTCTCCCCCTGCAGAGAGAAACTCCAGAATTCTGTTGTGCTTCCTATGATGCTAAATTTTAACACGAAGAACATTTTTTTTCCTAAGGAATAGTATTTAAATTATTTCCTTCGATGGTTGCTGGCTTACTGAAATTGATATAGACCCATCTTTTCACTATTCACTTTTGATTTTATGTCTTACCTTTATCTCTTTCCTTAACTGGGTGGTAATGGATTTTTTTTTTTTTTTTAAATGGTGTTCTCACAAACATGCTATAAAAGTCAACCACTCATTTAAAGATCCTGGACAAAAACTTTGGCAGAGAGTCTCCAGCTTCACAGGTGGATGAGGGGGTCCCTTAGATAGGATTTTATGATAAAATATGTTCTTTGTTTCTTACCCCAAAATAGTCACATCTCATCAGACTGCTATAGGTTTGTGTGCTGCTAAATTTCACAGAAATTGTATGCTACTGACTAGGGACAGCAGATGCTACAGAATGGAGACGAATGTGACTTCTCCCCTCCCTCCGGACTTCCCTAGAAGTTCTCTAATGCTAAGTTCCCACACTGCAGCGCATTTACCACTCTGTGTCCTGCACTCGGCTTGGAACTTCGGTCCGTGGTTTCATCCACTGTTACCAGTGATGCTAGACTCCCCCACGAGTTAAATACAGTGGAGCGTGTATTTATGCGAAGCGAGTAAGCTTGCTCTTTCCCGCGGCTGTTTCATTGCTTGCTACCTCCCACTTTGCTTCATCTGTGTGTGTGGCAAAGGGAATTGTCCTAAGAAATACCGGCTTCCTCTCAACACAAATGTGTATTTGTATACCTGTAAGTCCACAGTCTCCTGAATTGGGGGGGGGGGAGGGGCATGAATAATGGCACTTTTAAAAAAACCATTTAGGGCTTAGAGGGTTTTAGCAGTCATTCTGTGGAAACCCACATTTGCTTCCACGGTTTCCGTAAATGCATTAACAACGACAACAAAAATCAGAGCATATTAAAGTGAAAAGGTAATTCATAAGGTATCTTTTTAATAGAAGACTTTACTTTTTAGGTGAGTACAGGAGGTAACCTGTCATGTATGTGTTCAGCATCAATGGTTAACATAACATCCCACACGTTTTTTTAATGACTCGGTTTAATTAAAAAAATCACAAAGATGCTGATGAAACACACGTCCGTGGAATACTTGTCCTGAAACTTGGAGTCTTACTTGTTCGCCGCGCTTATTAACGTATTAACGTATTCAACCAAACTGAAATCACAGAATAGTTTTCTGTCTTAATTGTCCAAGATTTTTTTTCTTTCTTTTTTTACATTAACCTACTTTTATATAAGAATGCCTGAGACAGATAGTTTTACCATAAAAAACTCAGCTTTGGGCTAGTAGGAGTTACTGCAGATAAAGCAGCTTTTTAAAATCAGCTGCTAGGTACTATAAACCCTTTAAAATTACTAACAAATGAGGGAGGCTTGACTGTAGACTGTTCAAAATTGTTAGCCATGTACTTACAAAAAAGGGACACATGAATGATATTTGTGTATTTAACCCTGGTTATAAAAAGTCATTTGATTTTTATAACAGCATGTTCAGCAGTTACAAAGCCTTAGGACTTAAGCTAAAAATGTGGACTCCCACTGTACAAAGTGCCCTACCAAGGAACAGCTAGGGAATGCTGTACTGACCATATCTGAGGATTAATATGCATGGATCTATAGACATATATGGGTACATGTATATTTAGAAGGAATAATTATACTTAAAATTTAATTTTTTAAATGAGCAATAAAAAGTACTTTGACAGAATTTTTCTTGGGATCTGAAAGAACCCTTTCCCCATACGCAGCTCATGAAATTTGGCTAGTATTAGAAGTAGGACTACTTGGGAAATTATCTGGGTGGGTTTTCAAGAACTCAAATGTGACAAAAATGAGGAATATTTATTTAAAAAATGCAGCTCTATATAGGTGAAAAGGGAAAATGGGAAGGAAAAAAAGGAAAGAAGCCAAAATAACAAAAATAATGGAGGAGAAGGGAATAAGCATTAAGAAAAAAATAAAAAAAGACATCATTTCTGCAGGGTTTATAATGGGTCAAGCACTGGGCTAAAAATGTAGCCCATGATATTTGGGGAGCGGGGTTGGGCCTTATTTACCATTCACAGCAGTCCTAGGGACAGGTCTCAAAATTCCTTTCTCACACACGGAGAAATGAAGATCAGAGATGTTAAAACATCAATTTCATAAGCACACACAGCAAATAAGTGCAGAGCAGGGAAAGAAACTGCCATCTGGCTGGTGCTGGAGGTGACTCCATTCTCAAAATTTAGTCACTCTGCAATCTCTGCCTCCCTTTAAGTGGATAAGAAGCCCAGGCCAGACATTGAGCAGTTGGGCCCATTAGTTATTTGGGAGATGGGCTGGGGCAGGACGCAGGGGCCCCCTCCCTTCCCTTCAGGCAGGAAGGGGGCAGGTGCATGCAGCTTGGGAAGTAGGAAGGAAGGGACTAAAAGGATCAATTCTCATAAATTTTCCACAACTTCTGCACACTTTGGCTTTTAATTTTTGACCTTTTATCTCCCAAGAATCCTAGAAGATTAAATACAATCTTTAGAACCTTCTAGCAGGTGATTCCAAACACAGTACCCGCTGGCCCCTCTGCTGAGACACACTGGCATTTCATGAAGCCTGGGGCTCCTCAGTGCCCCACACTGGCGCATGGGCATTACGAGATCTTTAGCAAATCATTGAGCTCCCCGTTCTTCTCTTCCCCACCTGTTAAAAGAGGTCTGTGCCTTATTCCTTAATGTCCTCACGTGGTAAACACCAGAGTTAATTATTTAAGAAAATAAAAACAGAATCACAAGAACGCTATCGAATCGATATGTGTGCCACTTATAGAGATCATTTTTCGGAACATGTTCAATCTGAGTGACACTTCAAGGAAAAAGAATGCATGATCATTCCCAATGAACTCATAGTATTTTCTTCCCTTAGATTACCTTTCTCATCCTCTTCACATCTCTGTTGATAAATGGGTCAGACACCATCATCCCCATTTTACAATTGAGGCAATGAGAGGTTAAGTGCCTGACCATTGCCGGTAACCAAGGCGAGAACGGGACTTAAGTCTCCTGTCCAAATCTGAGTTTCATTTTACCTCCTCCTTAGGGCCAAATTGCTGCCTCAGAAACTATCTTTGTCCTTAGTTCCCTTGGCTGTAAAAATAGGGTTATATCACGTCTGTAATAGGCCGTCACTCTTAGAACCAAGACAGTGTTATCTCAGGAATCAGAGCCTGAGTCCTTGTGGCATAAAAATGCTTTACACGCTTAGCAAGAAATTAGAGCTCTTCCAGGGGGGTGAGCTGGCTTGTTGGTGCACCTCGTCTGTGAAACACTGGGAAAATCTGAATCATCCCTGACCTCGGATGTGGACTCTGGCAGATGAGTCTGAAGGCAGAAAACGCTTCCAGTTCCACTCTGATTCAGTACAACATTGGACAAGTTTTAGAAGCGCTTCTTTGTGGTATTCCCTTGCTATCGCTATTGGCTATTTCCTTCACAGTGCTTCTGTTTTTTTTTTTCCAATTAATAGAAATTATTCATCGTGATTAAAAACTTGTGTCAATACTTTTCCTATCATGAAATGGAAATTGTTGGAAAATTATCCTGAACTACTTTGCTCTAGATTTAGCCTTTAATGCCTTGGTAGAAACGTAAGGAGATGCTGAAGCCACGTCATTAACGTGCCATTGGCTTCCTTGCTACTTGCCTGACACACAACCCACACCGAGATGTGTTGCACTTGTCAATCTAAGAAGATCAATTTCAGGCTATTCATGTTTGGAATGTCGGAGAGGTTAAAAAAAAAAAAAAAAAGAACAAATAGGTACCTATGCCAGTAGTCACACATTTTGACCCAAGAAAACACGATCATTTTCGCCTGTTGTTCACGGTCATCGTGTGCCAAAATTATTCACTGCTGTCTCTTTAATCCCTAGCACAAGGCCAGGCATATTGTTGGTACTCAGTCCCTGCCTACTGAATACATTTGTATGCTAGTCAGAGGAACACGAGAGCAGTCTTATTCTTTAACTAAGAAACATGGACAAAGAATTTTCCTACTTCATGATTAAGGTATTATTGGATTAAAAGTGTCCTACAGAAAGTCTCAGATGAATTTATGCTCACGAGCCTCTTTGCAGCCATTTCCAATCAGAGAGAGCCAGATGAGACGAGTCAGGAGTGCCGAGGGGAAGGAGGACAGTTCTGCCCGACTGGACGCCGCGTACAGCCGCAGATATCAAGTGAAAGGAGCGGTCTTCTTCTTTGTGAGGGCGCCTGTTTGATCTTACCTACAAGTAATTCAGATGCCAAAATTATTACTCTGGGTGTGGAAAGTGCCTGTGAATACACATTCACACATTCAAGCTAAGATTATACTTAAAGTGCTTCCCAATGGTGATACTTAATTCTAAAAGTGGGGCAGCGCACAGTTCACCTTCTAAATCTAATGTTACAGTCCTCTTGGGTTATTCTTATAGCCAACTAAAGGAGAAAGTATAATAGGATGAGGTAGGTAAATTTAAGTTTCTAGAAACAATTGTGTTTTCATTGTGATCTTCTCTGGAATGTTTTTTACTGTGGTTTTATTTGTGAACCAAAGCAAACTAACATTTCTCTGAAGTGTACGGCATTCTAGAGAGGAAAATACTTGGTAGAATTTTTTTTTAACTTCTCCTATTTCCAACCTAAATGAAACTTTCACAGATCAAAGAGGACAAGATCTGTTAGAAGAACACTAGGAGCTCTTCTGTGAAGGCAACAATAGGTACCGGTATTACAGTGCCATTTTTCCCATCCCCGTGGAAAGGAGTTCCACTGTAAGGTATTTTTGTTTCTTCATTAGAGGTATTTAAATATAACAGAATTCATCTTTGAAAAGTCAGATACAAAAGTTAAATGTCACAAATGGTACTCAATCCTGTCTCCAGCTGTATCCTGGGCACACATTCAAACCTTAATGTTTCCTCATCTTTAGTAGTATCATTTCTTAACAGTCTTGCCATTACTACTTCATGAAACTATGTAAAACAATTCACCTGTTTCCTTGTTTGAGTACATAGTTCTTATATGTTGCTGTCAATAAAGCATTACCTGTAGTCATGTTAATTTAAACCTGTACGCCTTCAACAGTAATACAGTGACAGGTTTAGGAGCTGGACTCCCATAGTGCTACACTCTACTGCATATTATATAACGGATTATTAGGAAATCCAGTTTTTTCCCCAATAATCAAGTTATGAGGTACTTTAGTTATAGCTTGATTCTCCCCTCATAGAGAAAAAGTTATAATCATGTTATCATGGTTGGCTTTGTCTCTCCCTAAGCTTTGGTGTTGTGTGTGTGTGTGTGTGTGTGTGTGTGTGTGTGTGTGTGTGTGTTTAAGGATCTGGGTCAGGAGTTGGAGAAAAGAAAGAGTGGACCTATTATTTCATATAAAGATGGTACCTTTGCTGGTTGCGCTTTTTGTTAGCTCTTTTGTAGCACTGATTTTGGACACCTCATTTCCCTGGTACAGTATTTTCTAAAATTGAAGAGAAAAAATGAAGAATGATGGAACCTAGGAAAAGAGCTCAAAGTAGGGAAAATGGACTGAGGGAAGCGGTAACTGTCATTCAATACTATTGTGAACTTACGTTGTTGCCTAAGGAGAAATTTGGATTCATTTCAATAACTCGGGAAGTAGTTAACCATTCAAAAACTCATTCATGTGACCAAAGGAGAACTCTTATTAGTACTGCATTTCTCAAAATAAGTAGACCTTACACCCCCACCTGTAGATCATTTCCAGAACGATGGTACTGAAACGTTTAAACCTTAGTACTCGAACACTAATCACAGGATAAATGTCGTCGACTAATGATGCCAGCCTCCAAGAAGTTGTCTTAGATGTTATCTGAGGATGTCATCCCCTGTAATAAAAATTGAAAGTTCTAATTATTTGGCTCTCTATAAAGTACGTAATTTTTCAGCTGTAAAAGTTATCACAGTGCTTAGCTCTATTTGCCTCCTCTTTATTTTCAAAAATGTATATTAAGGTGAATGTTATTAATGTTATTGAGGTCTATAGAGTAGGTGTAACACAAGGTACCTATAGATGGATTACCCCATCTTATGGGGCAGTCTTCCAAGAACATCACTCTACAGTCTAAATCAATTTTATTCTCTACAAAAACCATTATCATTCTACAGTCTAAATCAATTTTATTCTCTATAAAAACCATTCCGATTTCTACTTGATCCTGCTTCTCATCTTCAAATAATTCTCTTTCCCATTCCAAGCATTTGCATGGTTATCTTTAAGCAATTCATCTCCGGATGCTTTGTAAAGAAATTATTATCCTTTAGAGCAGCTAACAAAATTCATACATGTAATTTGTATCGGGTGGGTTTGATTTTCTCCTCACTGAATTTTGCATAGAAGACAGTATTTGGGAAATTACAGAAGGCCCCCTTCCTGGCCAATTGGTCTGGCACAGTGGCTGGGGATGCAGAGCCTGGAGCTAGAGAACAAGGGCATTGACATTTGTTAGCCGTGCATGCAAACTTGGTAAGATGATTTAATCTTTCTGTGCCTTGATTTCTTCTTCCCTAATATGGAAATACAAATATTACCATCCAAAGGGTTGTTGTGAGGAATGAGTTAATAAGCGGAAAGGACTTAGAACGGAACTCTTGGTAAGATCTCCTTGAAAAAGCCAAATCGTCATTTCATAGTAAGAGTTCTTTGTATATGTACACTAGACTTTTGCCATGCAAATTGGCACATTAGCCACACTTGTAAAAAGAGACCAACAGCCCAGCCCAGACTTAGAAAGGCAACAGGGCAGTCATTTCCACATCCTTGTCAGTGGTGCAGTTTTTATTTGCTGTGTCCACTTTAACTCTGGTCTCCTTAGGGTGACTCTTCATTCCTGAAAGTGCTTTAACTAGCTACTGTCATCGTATGGTTTACATAAATTTTACAAATCCCACAGAAGAAGATCCCATGATTTTTCTCCTGAGAGTAACACTGTTGTCTTATGTACAGTTGGCTGTCCATCTTTAGGGCTGATGCAGGGAAGATCTGGCCTCCTTTATGTTCCGAGAGAGACGGCTGCCTCAGGAGGAGTGCTCAGGTGGGTCTCGAGGCTTCCTGGCCCGTGAGATACTTGTTCACCATTTTCCATGATCTGCTTTGCAGCTTGCTGTTCCCCACAACGACGAATGGACCCGCTTCGCCAGGACCCTCGTGGAGATTCGTGCGAACAGAGCTGACAGTGAGGAGGAAGGCACCGTTGAGTTATCCACCTAGTGGAAGCGGAACACCCCGACCCCAGCCCCGACCTTCACCTTCTAGAACCCAGCGCCGCAGACATGATTCCACTTGTATTCCGTGTTCAGTACCAGTGTTGCGTGACATTTTGCGTATCCTGTCGTGCCGGCTTTGCTCCAAGTATTCCAAATGTATCCCACCCTGCTTTCCACTGACCTGCCGTTCACCAGAGAGCATTTCTATCTATCTTTATATTTCTGTCTCAGAAATGGGGGGGGGTGTAGGCTTTATGGGTTTAGTTGTTGCCTTTTAACTACTTAGTAGCTGTATTTAATAGCTGGAAACCTCCGGTTAAATTTGTTCTCCCATGCACTTCTGGCACAGTCCTATTAAATCCACATGAAGCCAGGTATGATTAGGTGCAGATGTGGTGTGCTTCATGATACGGTACAGGGCCAAAGACTTGAGATGTGGTGTTTGACATGGGGACTCACATTATGGATGGATTTACTAGAAGAACATTGCTGCTCCTTATTTATTGTGGTGTGCTGCATGGAACATATTTATTTGAAAGCATTAAAATAAACGATCCTAGAGCATGTGCATAATGAGAGGACGGCATTGTCTCTCTGCTGCTACTGAGGTTAGTTACGTTAAGTTCCAAATATCAATTACGGTATGCTGGTGCCACTAAGGACAAGAACTCTTTAGAGGTTTGTTGCAGTGAATGGAATGAATTTTAATGCCTATTATTTCTAGGTACTTTAACAATATTTCAAATACAGTTGACCACTGATACTTGTCGTTCAAGCTAACACAGTCCAACAAAAGCCTGTGGTTCCCGAATATGATACCAGTATTGCCAATAAAATGCTCCAAACCAGGTCTGCCCCAGCGTGGATAAATCCTTTGCTTGGGGAAAGCCTGATGAGAATTTTGCTATGACAAGGGGGTGGGGGAGATACGTTAAGGCTGTGTTAAAGATTGATAATGAACCTACAGGTAGCCAGCCAGGCTAGACTGAGACCAAGACTCCAGTTTTATTTTTACAAGTTCTGTGTGGTTTTTTGGAAAGCTTTCCTTTATCTCCTTCACCAGAGCCACTCTTGCCCAAAGATGGTCTCAAATGTTGGAGCAAGGAAAACAGGCTAAGGTGCACACATACCAAATGTTCCGCATATCCCTTCAGATTTTTAAATTGACACTAGCAAAATTATGAAATTATGTTTATTGCTACTGGAGTAGGAAATATGTCTATAAATAATTTTAATAGAAAATTTTCTCAAAAAGTCATTTCATGCCTAGAGAGAATTCAAATAAATAGTGGTTGAGTCATGGGAAACATCTGAAGACAGACTTTCAGCTTTGCAGGAAGAGAATCTCCACAGTGCTTTGGTGGTAGGGACCCCTTGCACAGTAAAATTTCTTTTAAAAATAATGGCATGCTTTTGCTCTAAGTGCCCTATGGTATGTAGATACTGAAATTCTTTGATGGCAGGAATAAAACTGTTAAAGATAAAATATGAGGGTCTTAAATAGGTTTAAAAGCAATCCAATAAAAGTACCAGAGGGAGGGGGAGAGTTTCTCAAGCTTACACTACAGGACCAAGAATAAATCAATTAATCCATGAGTTGCTATTATAGACCCAACTCTCAATGATTTCCTGAGTAAAGGCCAAGTAGCAATAAGGCCAGAGCCCCCTGGAGTCAGCACGTGAAACATTACATGGGTTCATATATGTACACAGCCCACTGTGGTAGCTGGGCTCCAAAACAGTCTTCTGTAGAGATTCCGTGTGGAGTCTGGGCTGGCCTGGTATAAATGATGGCGTATGGGGGAAGTGATGCTGTGTGGGGTCCAGGACGTGGTTATGAGAAGACTTATAGCTTCCTTTTGGTCTCTGAGCACACTCACTTTGTGCCCCCAAGCCAAAAAATACAACCATCTGTGTAAGAGGTACGACCGTCCTGAGACCACTAGGCCACACCTGGGCCCAAGGTGACCATGCAGGGGCCACGTGGGCAGAGAGATCCTCAGTCAGTCCAGAGCCACTTAAGGCAACCCAGCTCGTGTCCTGGATGGAGTGTGGTGGCCATGAAAATGTGCCGCTCTGGTCTCCTACTTCACACAGCATACCTGACTGCAGCTCCTGCTGCTCTACTTGGAAAGCCATCACCGCCTTTGATCGCGGCCATGCTGCCCCTGGGGCTGTTCTCAGCTGCCGGAGTACAGCAGATACTGAGGCAGACCTGTTCTCGGGAGAGGCAAGACTTCTCTGAGAGGAAACTGGCTCAAGGACTCCCTGTCGGCACTGCTTTCTAGATCTGCACTGCAATCTAAAACTAATCGTTCTTCCCTCCCTTCCTCCTTCCCTCCGATTTTTCCTCCTCTCTCAGGGTCAGACCAATATCACCATCTGATGGACCACCCAGCATAATCTGCCTGAAGAAGACATACTGGGCCTGATAAGAGAGTAAAGAGACTGACTTAATCACCAAAAGTATTGCAAAAATTAACAAGTAGGGGCGCCTGGGTGGCTCAGTTGCTTAAGCGACTGCCTTCGGCTCAGGTCATGATCCCGGAGACCCGGGATAGAACCCCACATCGGGCTCCCTGCTCGGCGGGAAGCCTGCTTCTCCCTCTCTCACTCCCCCTGCCTGTGTTCCCTCTCTGGCTGTGTTTCTATCAAATAAATAAAATCTTAAAAAAAAAAAATTAACAAGTAGCTGGATACCTGGGTGGCTCAGTCCGTTGAGTGTCTGCCTTCAGCTCAGGTCATGATCCTGGGGTCCTGGGGTCGAGTCCCGCATTGTGCTCCTGGCTCAGTGGGGAGCCTGCTTCTGCCTCTGCCTGCTACTTCCCCTGCTTGTGCATTCCTTTTCTCTCCCTAATGAATAAATAAATAAAATCTTAAAAAGAAAGAAAAAGGAATTAACAAGTACCATTAGGGGCCAGGGAAGCAGCACGGAGACTGGATTTGGAGGGGTTTAAAGGAGCCAGACTCTAAGGCTGGATAGGCAAGAATTCACCGACTTTGGGCCACCTTTTTGGGATATGCGATTTTATATTCTGGCAAGGGCTCTAAGGAGACAGGGTGGTTGATATGGTGGTTCTTAGAAGCAGATTAGAATAGAAATACTAGGTAAAGCTGAAGACACACCAAGAGTTAGGTTACATAGTAGGGCCCAGGGCACACATCCTCCAACACCATCAGCAGTGAGCGAGTGAGAAAAACACAAGCCTCCCTAGAGATTTTAGTAGTGGCCTTCGCAGGCCGGGGCTGACAGCAGGAGATGCAGTCACAGAGCAGGGCTCATTAGTACCTGTGGGGATGAGCCCCCAGAGGAACAGTGGCCAGGTGTGGCAGGTGACCCCCGGAAACCAGGAAGCCGCTGTTCCCGCGACGGCCAGCTGCGCTGAGGCCCCCACTGGTTCACAGAACGTGGCCTTGTCAGGGCACGTCGGGCCACTCAAATGGTACGCAATGTCTATAACTGAAAACATAAACGAATGGAGGAGCAAAAGTAAAAAAATTTAAAAAAAGGAAAAGAAAAAATTGGTAGCAAGAGGCTCAAGGCAGTGACCTCAACAGAAAATCATGATCCTCTGATCATTACCCAGACCTGAGCCAATTTTTTTTTTAAGATTTTATTTATTTATTTGACGGAGACAAGTAGGCAGACAGGCAGGTAGAGAGAGAGGAGGAAGCAGGCTCCCTGTGGAGCAGAGATCATGACCTGAGCTGAAGGCAGAGGCTTTAACCGCTGAGCCACCCAGGCGCCCCTGAGCCAATTTTCTGATCTAGAACCCACTGACTGAAGAGGTATCTCGTGTAGCAGGAAGGACAGCATGGCAAAACATAGTGGGATTTCCTCAGTCCTCTTCCAAAGGGACCTATGGCCATTTAATCGGGTCAATGTATAATGCAGAAAGAAAAAAATCAGATACTTGGAGAACTAGTGGATACAGGGTCTAGGTTCACAATGAAACCCGAAGCTGTATCATAGTCCCCCAATTAGAATGGTAACTTATAGTGACTAAGTAAGATAATAAAGCCCTTACTACTAGGTCACAAAGGGCTCATCGGGTCTATGGACCCACACAGTGACCATTCCCCAATTCTGAGTGTTCAGTTGGAACTAATATACTTGGCATTGGGTCCCTGGTCTCTAGGGTAAGAGCTATACAGAAGGGAAGGCCAAGTGGAGATCTCTGAAACTGCCATACCCCCTACCACCTCCTACCAAGATATAAAATAGAAAGCAATTATTACATCCTAGGGTAGGGCTGGGAGGATGGCAGACATTAGTGACATTCTTCTAGAAGATGTAGAGAGGTGGTCCCTACAATTTATCCATTTACAACACCAGTCTTGCCCCTTCATTAAGTTAGATGGATCTTGGAGAATAACTGAAGAGTCATTCATGAAAGCTCAACCAAACAGGAGCTCTTATCGTAGCTGCTGTGTCATATGTCACATCTTTCTTGGAACAGATTAATAAGGCCTCTGATACATGGTATGTGGCTAACTGATGAATGCATTATTTTCTATTCCACGTATATAAGATTAAAAACAGTTTGTACTTACATGGGAAAGAGAACAATATTTATACTTCTATCTCAGGGTTGTTAGCGTCTTATCCTCCACCATATTCTAAATAGGTCTGGATTTGCTTGAACATCTACAAAACATCACATCAACCCATTATATCAATGGCATCACACTGAATGAATCAGCAGGAGAAACAAGAGTTAACAATGCACCAGAAGTTCAGTAAGGTATATACACTCCAGAGGGTGGGAGACAGACTCAAGGAAGATTTGAGAACATGCTACTTCAGTGGAGTTTTTAGGAATCCAGTGGTTAGGCACATGCTGGGATATCCCTGCCCAAGTGAAAAAGTGCTGGGCTTAGAATTTCTAATACAAGGAAGTAAAGCACCTGGCAGGCCTCTTTAGGTTCTGAAGGCAACATATTCCATGTCTTAGAATAATACTTTGTTATACCAGGTGGCATGCAAGGGATTGGATGGGGCTCAGAATGAGAAAGGACTTTGCAGTAGATCTAAACTACAGTGCAAGGAGCTCTCCTGGCCATTCAACCAACATATGCTACGGTATCAGAAGTGTCACTGGTGGGAAAAGACAGAGCAGTAAGCAAGGCCCAGTAGCGAATCTGTAATAGTGGCCCATGAGCTCTCAAAGGCAAGCTGAGCTGTCTGAAGCAAAGAATTATGTGACTTTTCAGAAACAGCACCTGGCATGTGACTGGACTGTGGAAGTAGAGCTCTTCACCATGAAGATACAAAGACACCAGACATCCAAATAGCCCATTTTAAGTCGAGTCCTGTCAGCCTCACCAAGTTATAAAGTTGGAAAGATCCAGAAGAAACCTCTTCCATAAGATGGAAATTGTGCATCCAGGATGTACACCTGGGCAGAACCAGAGGCCGCGAGTAAGCTGCGTGAGCAAGGAGCGCAGAAGCCCAACGTCACCCGACGGGATGTCAGCAGCACCGCTTCCCCGTGCTTGCTTATACGGTCATGTGTGGGGCGGATGGCTTCTGTACGACTGGCCGAAAAAAGAGGAAAAGGGCAGAGCTTGGTTTACATATGGGTTGGCTCAGTTCGTGGGAGAAAGTTAAGGATGGATGACAGCTACATTACAGCCATATTTAAGGGTGACCTTGGAAGACAGTAAAGAGGGAAAAACTTCCCGATAGAGCTTCAAGTATGCACACCGTCACCCACTTTGTGTGTTAAGGGGCCAGGAGTAAGTACATACATGCACACTGCCCAGTATCATCACCTCTCTCACAATTCTCGCAACCATCTCCGAACCGACCTGCCGGCTTCCACCTTTGACCTCTTTAGTCTTTTCCCAATATAGCCGCTTGAATGACACCGTTACCACACTGAACTCCGCAGCTCAAAGCACAGCAATGGCTTAAGTCATGGGAATATAAAGTACAGCACAGGGAATACAGTAATATTTTCATAACTTTGTATGGTGACAGACGGGGACTACACTTATTGTGGTGAGTTTATAATGCGTGAAATGTCAGATCACTATTTTGAACGCCTGAAACCAGTTTGACATGATATGTCAACTTGACTTCAATCAAAAACAAAAACGAAACAACACAAGAAAGTACTCTCTTGAAGTAAAGGCAAAATCCTGATAGTGGTCCACAGGCTCCGTATGATTTGACTCTCACTTCCTGTCTGATCTTATTTAATCTTCGCTAATCCACTGCCATTTCTCCCCCCTCACTCTTCCCTTGACACACCACACACTGCCAGTCATAGGGCTGTTGTACTAATTGTTCCTTCCCTCCAGAATGCAGAAAGCACTAACTTTATAAACACCTATGCATACATTTCAAAATTTCACCCTTTAATGTAATTAAGGTCATTCCTCTGACTTCTCCAACTAACCTTTTATCTGTGAAAGTAACGGGCTCCCTAATAGTTTAAAATCAACCTCAGTAAGAACATAGTTTTACATACCAACAACAGCAACTGAAAATGAGCTTAAAAGCATCTGATGCTCCCGATGAGAGTGCTGAATTAAAAATTATATGTAAAATTAAAATGAGAAAAAGTGTTTTTGTGCTTTTATTGAGGCATAATTCACATATGACAGAACACACAGATACGGAGTGTTTGGTTCAACAAATTTTAACAATTATGTACACTTAAGTAACCAGCAAACAAAATAAGATACAGAACATTTTAGTAAGGAGAGAAATACTCCTGTGACCCTTTCTAGCAACTGTTTTGATTTCTGTCAACACAGATTAGTGGTGCCTGTTCCATCCTTAAACTTCATAGAAGTGAAATCACACAGCAGGCCTTGTTTTTATGCCTTGGGTTATTTTGCTTGACATTAATTTTTTTGACATTCGCCCATGTGCTAAGTATTTTAGTAGTATGTTCCTTTTTATTACTGACTGGTATTCCATTTTACATTTATTCTGAATTTATTTGTTCATTCACAAGTTACCAAACATTAGTGTTTCCAGTTGGAGGCTTTTTGGTATATATAATGTGGCTGTGAATTTTTTGTATATTCTTTCTGTAGGCACATGTTTTCTTAGGTAAATACTGCAAGCAGAATTTCTGGGTCCTACGACAGAACTATGTCTAACTTTCTAAGAAAATTCATAAGCATTTTGCAAAGTGGTTGTACTATCTTGCATTCCCACCAACAAAAGAATGAGTTCCAGTTGCTCCACAGCTGTTCCAATATCTAGTATTGTTGGTCTGCTTCATTTGGGCCATCCTCAGGAGTAGGAAGCAGCATCTAGCTGTGGGTTTAGTTTGCCTATACTTGATGACTAGTGGTTTTGAGCACCTTTTCATGTGCTTATTGGCCATTCTTACATGTCACATTACACCTTTTGCTCTGAAAAAATTGCTCAAATATTTTGGCCACTTTTAAGAACTGGATTTTCTTATTAATTTAAGAAAGTTCTTTATATAACCTCTATATAAATCATTTGTCAGATATGTATGTTGCAAATATTATTCCCAGTCTAGGACTTGGAACTTCATTCCTTTAAAATATTGTGATATGTAGAAATGTTAAATTTTCTTGAAGTCTAATTAGCCCACTTTAATCCTTTCTGGTTAGTCTTTTACAGTTCTTCCTAGTAAATCTTTGCTTGCCACAGGTCACAAAGGTACCATCTTGTTTTCTTCTGATATTTTGTTGTTTTAACTCTACATTTAGCTCTATGATGACTCTTTAATGTTTGTGTATGAGATAAGGGAGTGATCAAACTTTTTTTTTTTTTTTTAATTTATAGGTATTTAGCTAGTCTGGCAATACGTGCTGAGAAAAATCATTTTCATCTTGACCATTACACTGAATTAGCATCCTTGGCAAAAAGTCAATTGATGATATACACAGAGGTATTTTCTGAACTCACTATTTTACTCTTTGATCAGTTTGTCTCTATATAAATACACTGTCCTGGTTGCTAGAGCTTTGAGTGCTGACATCAGGTAGTATAAGTACTCCAAATTTGTTATTCACTTTGAAAGCTTGTTTTAGCCATTCTAGATCTTTTGTTTCCACATTAATTTTAGAATCACTGTAAAATTTTTTAAGAGAAATCCATATTGCAGGATGCCTGGGTGGCTTAGTTGATTAAGCAGCTGCCTTTGGCTCAGGTCAGGATTTCAGGGTCCTGGGATCCAGTCCAGCATCGGGCTTCCTGCTCAGTGGGGAGCCTGCTTTTCCCTCTGCCTCCTGCTCCCCCTGCTTTTGCTTTTTAATAAATAAAATCTGAAAAAAAAAGAAAATTATATTGTTTGGTTTTCAATTGAGATTTCACTTAATCCATATACCAACTTGGAAAAATGAACATTTTAACAATTTTGAATCTTCCAACACATTAACAGGGTATGTCCTCCCATTCATTGAGTCTTCATCTCACCATGTTTTTTAGTACATTGGTTAAGCTCATCTTTAAGATTCCTAGGTATTTAATTTTTTTACTCTATTGTAAATATGGTAATTGTTTTTATTTTCCAATTTTTTTGCCAGTTTTCAATGGTTCTGTATATTCTCCTTGTATTTTGCAAACTTTTTATTATTTCTAGACTTCACAGATCCCACTGGTTATTGCAATCATACTGAGAATGAAAACTGCATTTATTCTTTTCCAGTCTTTTTCCCCCCTTAACACTAGCTAGCACTTCCAGCTCAATGTTGTATCAAAGAGTTCTGAAGGCAGGCATCCTTACCTTTTTCCTGATCTTACATGAGTGTCAATGCTTCACTTTTATCAGATGAGGAAATTTTATTTTATTCTTACCTTACTGAAAGGCTTTATCATGAACAGGTGCTGAGTTTTACCATGTTTTTGTCCTGCACCTAATGATATAGTCACATAATTTTTCTCATTTATTCTATTAATGTGAATTACAGTGGCATTTTTTTTTTTTTATGTTAATCCAACCTTGCCATCCTGGTATAAATCTCATTCGATCAATATATTGCTAGATCCTATGTGCTAATAATAAACATTTTCCCATGACTGTTCCTTAGGGATACTGGTCTGTAATTTTCTCTTCTTGTAATGTCTTTGTCAGGTCAGTTACATGATGATGCTCATCTGAGAGTTGAGAAATGTTCCAACATCCTCTATTTTGTGCAAGAGTAGAATACTGGTATTAAGTCTTCCTTAAATATTTGATAGAATTCACTGGTGAAGCCATGTGGCCCTGGACTTTTATCAGTGACAAAGTTTTTGGTAATAAATGTATTTACTTAATAGAAATAGGCTATTCAGATTTTCTATTTCTTTTTGGTTCCATTTTGGCAAGTTGTATTTTTTTCAAGAAATGTATCCCTTTCAATTTATCAAAGTAACACAAAATTAAAAAAAAATTTTTTTTAAAGATCTTATTTATTTATTTGACAGAGAGATCACAGGTAGGCAGAGAGGCAGGCAGAGAGAGAGGAGGAAGCAGGCTCTCCGCTGAGCAGAGAGCCCGACGTGGGCCTTGAGCTGAAGGCAGAGGCTTTAACCCACTGAGCCACCCAGGCGCCCCACAAAGTTCTTCTATCCCTTCATTACCTTTATAGAGAGAGGAAGGGAGGGAGAGGGAGAATATCAAAGATGTCTTCTTTTTAATTCTTGATAATTCACCTTTTCTTTAAGAGTCTTGTCAGGTATCCATATTGTTTATCTGTTTAAAGCACCAGCTTTTGGAATTGTTGATTTTTCTCTATTGTTTACTTTTTCTTCTACTTTGGATTTAATTTGTTCTTCATTTTTCCTACTACCTAAAGTAGAAACTAAGATCACTGGTTGTAAAACACTTTTCTTCCAAGTTAGACCTTTAATGTTATAAAAATCCCTCTAAGCACTGTTTTTACTGTATGTTTCCTACAAATTTTGATCTGTTCTGCTTTCGTTATCATTCTGTTCAAAATATTTTCTAATTTCCGTTGTATTATTTGGCCCATGGGCTTTTTAGAAGTGTGTTTAATTTCCAAATATTTGGAAAGCTTTCCAGATATCTTTGTTTTCATTTCTAGTTTGATTCTGCTTGGTAAGAAAACATACAGAGTAAGAAATACTCTGTATTTCAAATCCTTTGAAATTTATTAAGATTTATTTTATGGGCTAGCATATGGTCTAGCTTGGTCAAAGTTCCATGTGCACTTAAAAAGAATGTGAAATCTTCAGATATTGGGTCTGTGGTTCCAAAAATTTCAAATAGATTAGCTTGCCTGACAGTATTGTTTCAATCTTATGTAATCGTACTGATTATTTTCTGTTTTCAACCAATTACTGAAAAGGGAAGTGAAAATATATAAATAACGCTGTAATTGGTCTATTTATCCTTTAGTTCTCTCCATTTTTATTCATGCACCTTGAAACTCTGTTACAAGATACTTACATATTTAGTTTATTATATTGTCTGGATAGAGTGACTGTTTTATTATTTTTAAATCTCACTCCAGTCTCTTCATTTCAGCCTGGACGCTCTAGCATCTGTTGTAGGGCAGGGCAGCTGGTGACAAACTTCCAGGTTTTCTTTATCTGGGAATATTATTTCTCCTTTATTTTTGAAGAATGATTTTGATTAAAAGTAGAAATCTTGAGAGATTTTTTTCCCCCTTTCAGCACTTTGATCTCTGTCTCCTCTCCTCCTGGAACTCCTATGATGTGCATATTGGCATGCATGATGGTGTTGCGTATTGCGCAGGCCTGTGCTCAATCTGCTTTCTTGTTTCCCCTTTTTGTGCTCTTTAGATTGCGTATTTCAACTGATCCTTCTTTGCATTTGCTTATTCTTTCTTCTGCCTAAAACATCATTCTGTGCTTCCCTTCAGTTCTTTAGACACAGTTTCCTCTAATTCATTGAGTATACTTATAATAGCTGATTTAAAATTTTTGTCTAGAATGAAAATCCAATCTCTGGGCTTCCTCAGATAGTTTTTCTTGATTTTTTTTCCTGTGTACACGTCATACTCTGTTCCTTTACGTGTCTTGTACTTTTTTGTTGAACACTAGGTGTTTTGAATATTGTAGTGTAGAACTCTGGAAATCAGACTTGTTATTGTCATCGTTTATTTAGCAAATTCTCTGAACTAATTCCACACAGTATTCTGTGGCACATATGGCCCCTAAAGTCTGTTAATTTGATGTTTAGCCAATGTTTGGACAGAGATTTCCATCAATGCCTAGAACCAAAAATCTCTGGCAGTATTTGCCAAAGGGCTCATGTGTGTTGAAGCGTACCTTCAACACTCAGCCGGGCAGCTTACCACTCTGCAGGAGTCTTACTTCCTTTTTCTGCAGAGCCTCAAGGCTGGCAGGACATGGAGAACTTCGGGCTTCTCGGGGCTCTGCTGAGCATGTGCGCTGTTCTGAGTCTGGCTGTGTGTTCTTCCACTTTTCCAGCAGCAAGCTAGGGCTCTTTACAGCCTTGCGAACATCTCATTCCCCTCGAATCCCTGAGACTGTCCTCTCAAGGTTTTGGTTAGTCTCCTGTTTGCTCTGTTATTTATTACCTAGACAACTTAGATATTCGCCTACAAACTGCTTCTTCAGTTAGAAGAGGGAAATGCAGGACAAAGACGGAGACTGCACATGTGGAGAAAACTCTACCCTGTCCACAATCATAAAATGCAACAGAAGTCAGCAATCACTTTACTTCTGTCTCAGGAAAAAAAGAATGCCTGTTTCAATTTTTCTCATCCCAACTTTTCATTTTTCTGATTTTATTCTAACAGAGTATATATAAGTCCTCTGTAAGACTAGAGCTAATTTAAATAACAAGGATATTATAAAAAGCTTCTTTAGGAAGGACACCAAAATTCTCAAATTAATAAAGCACATCTCTATACTCAGATATAAAAAGTTTTTTTTCAGTTAATGTTTAGTGTGGGTGGTGCAGCAATCTGCTCTTGTTTACGTAAGAACAGTGGGGGAAGCAGCAGAGTGTAGGGGTATGTGTCCTCTCCTTGACTCGAGGGAGTGCAGGGCACTTGTTGGGAATGGAGTAAGACTTTTCCACCATTAGCAGTGATGGAGATTTTACATCCAAAAGTAATTCCAGCAAATTCCACATTCTGTAAACTGTCTCCATTCCCTCCAGACATACTTTGAGGCCAAGTACCCATAGATATTTACTTTTAACTTGGTTTTCCATTATTTCCAACTTTTGTTGAAGAATGGCATTTTCTAATTATAGTAGAGATTTTTAAGATGGTCCAATTCAGTTCACATCGTATCGTGTTGCACTGGAACAGTGTGTAAATTTATCTCTGCTTTTTCCACATTACCTTTCCATTTTAAACTCATGGGGCAAATGCTTCAAGTTTACCTTAATCCTCTCTTACTGACTTTAATAGGTCATAAAATAGTTTAAAGATGAACCTTGAGGCTCCTGGGTGGCTCAGTTAGTTGGTTAAGGGTCTGCCATCAGCTCAGGTCATGATCTCAGGGTCCTGGGATCAAGCCCCAGGTGGGGCTCCCAGAGCAGGGAGCCTGCTTCTCTCTCCTTCAGCCCCTCCCTTTGACTCATGCGCGAGTGCGCACTCTCTCAAATAAATGAATACAATTTTAAGAAAACAAAAACATAAAAAGATGAACCTCAAAAAGCTTGTCAGGATTCATGTGGTCCTCAAGCTCTGGAATCCTCTGAACTAGCAAAAGTAATTCCTGTGGTAAACAATCAGCGATCACCCTTCCCTTCTACTCTGCGCTAGGAATGATACATCTGATTCTGAGAACTGGGGGCAGTTAAGAAAATTCTGGGTAAAGACCATCATAAGAATTTCCCAGACTGAATTTTCTTGAGAAACCCTTGTAGGTAAAGAACAGGGCTTGGACTGCCATGAGACCTAGATTCAAATCCTAGCCCCCTCATTTGCTGAGAAGCCATGAGCAAGACATTACATCCCTGCGAGTCTTGGGCTTCCTCATTTGTAGCATAGGAAAAAGAAGAGTACAGACTTGAAGGTCTGTGGGGAGGATTTACTGAGATCATGCCTGGCATGTAATACCTCACATTTAATGAGGTCTTAGTGGCCAAAGAGCTCCATGGTGGAGGCACAGGGTCTTGCCCCTCTCTCTTTTGAAGGCAGCCCAAGGCGATCAGAACAAGAGCAAGACGAGGAGGGGGGTGGCAGGAGATAGGGAACACTGTTGTCTTGAAGCTGAATTTCCTTCTCCCCAGCACACAGGACGGACTATGGTATGCTTGCACAAGTGTGTTCTGAGAGCTTGAGTCTATTTTAAAGTCACCTTAGAACTGCTCCACTGCCTAATCCAGCGTCCTGCAAAGGGGCGGGGCCCTGGCTGACAGAATCAAAGTGGCGGCAGGTACCGTGGTCCCAGTGGCCGGACCTGTGTGCCCAGAGTGTGCCTGGGACCCTAGAGCAGCAAGCCTCAGACAGGCACAATTAGTGTGTCTTCTTAACTTTCCTTCTGAAGTTATTTCGAGGGGACTGTGGTTTTGCCTTGAGCAAAACCCCCTTAACAGCCGGGAATCTAAAAACAAACATTATTTTATTAGGTTACCCCAGCAGATGAAAGTGGAGTGTTCCATTTCGACCCTTTTTTGGAGTCAATTAATGCATTAGCTAAAAACAAACCCTTTTGAAAGAGTTCCCGTTGTCCTCAGCAGCTTCTAAAGAAAAGCTTGCCACTGTGCTCCTAGGGACACATCGGGCAGAGGGAGAAAAACAGAGAATGAGTTAAAAATAATATTCACTGATAAGAAAAACTATTTTAAAGACCTATCTCTACCCCAATGCAGCACTAACCTCAAAACAGATGATTTTTTAAAGCCTTATTTTTAACAACGATCAGGAACTTTAAATATCGTTTATATGACAGTTCCTGAGTCAATGTAAATCATTAACATCAATTTTAACAGCTGTATCTTTAATAAAAGACGTATTTACCACTTCTAAAGTATGTTATCAATATGGAAGACTGTGATTGTTTTCAGTTATGGTTTTAACTCCAACAGTGGGAAAGGCTTGTAAAGTAGGAAAATAAGAGAGATTGCTCATTGGGAAAAAAAATAGAGATTTCTCAAAAATCCATTCACCCATCCTTCAAAATAATGACCAAGAGCCTACTAAGTTCCAGGCCCTGTGGACCTCTGAACAAAAGCCTCAGTCCCTACTCTCATTAAAGCCCAGGCCGGGCTTTCAAACTAAAGACTGCCAGGGTTTTAAGACCGAGGTGCAATGCTTTTAGCTGTCCTGGTCTTGGAAATGAGGTGGTGGGTCCCCTGCGGTCTTCCTAACATTGAAAACAGAACTCAGAACTCCTTGGTGAGGGTTGGGTGATTCCCAGAAGGTGAAACAAAAGGCACACCCCTTCTGTGGGCAGTACCATTCGTGGAAAGAACATCTCTCTGCTCTTACCAGTGAACGTGACTAAAAAAAAAATCTTCGGAGTGGGGGAAAAAACTTTGGAAAAATCCACATCCTGAAAGCATTTGATTACCCTGAATTTAAAATGGGCTCTTGCTCAGTGGCAAAGATACAAATTCATCACCCAAGGAATGGCTTCTGCGGTGAAAAGGCACATGATGACTTTTAGGGAGTCATCTACAAGGCTGATAAATGGAGCCCCAGGACAGAACTCATCGAAGGCCATCACTGGAGACTCCCCTCTGTCTACCTGAAGAAGTCCAACACGATTTGCTGAAGACCAAGCCGGACGGGGTTACAAACAGTTTCAAGCACAATTTCTTCCCGTTTTTATTCCCTGCTCACTGAGTTATGTGCTGTTAAACATTTCCAGAAGACTGTCAAAATGTAAGCATCCTGAGGTTTACGTAGGCCACACCATTAAATAACATATAAGCACAAAATTTTAAACATTGTTTTCCAGCAATGGTAAATATTTTAGCTAAGTAAAAACTGAAGCTTGAAATGCAATAAGCACTTAAATGACTCCTTTCTGTGCCAGAATTCTTATTTTCCCCTGTGCAACCCTGGCTGCTGGGATTAAGGCGACCCCAGGGAGCTCAGCAAATGGTTGTGGGTTATGAGGTGTAGCATGAGCTTGGCGACAGCATGCCACCCAGCCTCAAGAAACCCAGCCACGACTGGAACCCAAGAATCAGTGTGTTCACTTTGTGGTCAGCTTCGCATTTTTTCCCCTCCTTGAAAAAAAGAAAGCTGCTACAAAAATCAGGCCTCTCTCACTGCACCCTCTAAGTAACAGGAGGTGGGCCAAGGGCAGAGCGGAGAAAGACTCACCGCCAAGGCTGGCCCCCCGGAGTGGGCAGGCGGTGTGGGGGTTACAGAGCTTCCAAGTGCTCAGTGTGAAGGAGGGACATGACCAGCTGCATGGCCCAGCCGTCGCCCTGTGCTGTCACTTCAAGAAGAAGGAAAACCCAGAACAAATTTGACGTGGTTTTCACCACAGGGTGATTGCAGTCCTATTCAAGGATGTCACCGTCACGCCACCCACTGAGAGAACTCAGATGGAAATTAGGCCTCCTTCAAAGTGTCTCAAGTCACAGCCTATGAGGAACAAAGGAAGCCAAGGATTTTAAAGAAACACCACCCTGTGGCCCTATCTCCTTTGGCTTCCCCATTCCTCTGGTTTCACCTTTACCGAAGAGAATGGCCCTGGGGGGCAGGTAAATGTAGCAACAGCTCTTGGTGGAGGAGGCAGGGCAATACACCTTTTCTGAGATTTGGGTCACTGTTGTTAGCATGAAAATCTCCCCAAAAAATTCCAGCAAGAAAAAGGAATGCAGAGATTTACACGGAGGGCCTTCTGTCCACGTTCAAAATCCAAAGACTGAGTGATTATTTCAACAGCACCCAAATTTCTAAGACATACTTGGAGTTTTATGACTGGTCTTTGCGATTAAAATATAAGTATTTATCCTGTAGTACGGATTGGGGGTGAGGATGGGTAGATAGAGGGAGTGGTTTTCGCTCTGGTTTTGCAAAACCAAAACCATGAAGGGTGCCTCATCCATCTTTGTCCCGTTTCTGGTGAAGCTAACAAAACTTTTGTTCACTTTAGGAAAAAAAAAAAAAAAAACCAGACTCATGGATGGTGCTGATGCTCCTCAGTTCTGAACAGTAACTCTGAACGTCGACCTGTTGACCTAAAAGTCAGACTCAGACTGGGAAGTGTCTTTCCTGGACGGCTGTTCTGGAGACTTGGGAAGCTCAGACTAACGGCCCACAGGTTCTCAGGAGCCTCACCAGAGTCTAAGAAGTCCAAAAACCCTAAATTCTGTTCAAGACTAGCTTTGTTCCCCAAATGATAGTTGGCCAAATACCACCAAATGCCAGATATAGTGACATCTGGTTTTCATTTGAGGAAGAATCAGGGAAGATTAGAAAACCCAATCGTCATTTCTTACCAGTTTTCATGCTCACCTTCCAGTGAAACTTCATATTACAAAATGAAAATCTGTATGAATTCTCACCATTAAGAAACTGCCCGAAGCACTGGGGATGACTAGAGGAAAAGTGTCCGAGCACTGGGTTACTTGCTTATCTAGGTTTAAATGTCATTTCTTTTACTCACTCTGAATGTCGGCACACTGAAAATCAGGGTACACATGACCTTGAAGGGCCTGGAGGATATAGCCATGCCAATAGGGATAAAAGCACCCTGAAAATGAAACATACAGAGTCCAATAATGACAATTATTGTAGTCACTCGCCACCTGCCATACACAAGAGCAAACAATTCAATAGCTTTAAAAATAGTTTATTTCCTCCTTTGCAAATACTTGAGCCTTCTGACCATTATGCAAGGCACCACAAATTAAATAATAACGTGCATTAGAACTTATTTGTCTCACATGATTCAAGATAAATGGGGCTTTAAAAGCGAATAGGTGCCGACTATGGGACGGTGGGGGGAGGGCGCGGTTGGGAGAGCATGAAGGGGGGAGACACACAGGGGTGCGGTTGGGAGAGCGTGAAAGCAGGCACCAGTACCAGGAGCACATGCTTCCCAGTGTCCGCTGCAACACGCAGCGACCAGCACATTTTGTCAGATGAGCCGTGATCCAAAATCAGCACACCCCAGAGAGGTGCGGCATCTCCCCGCCCCCAACCCCGTTCTGTGTCTACGGGATAAAATACCCAAGCTACTTCCCTAAAATACAAAGACTTCTCTCTAAGAGTCTTGGTACCACTAACAGAGTATGATTATTAAACATCTTCAATGTGGTTTTCATTACAAAAAAAAAAAAAAGTTTCACATAAAAGCTTCATAATATAATCCAGAAACAGAATTAGTACATGTTTTAAAATCTGAATCCAGGCTGGCTATTTCTGATCTTTTTTTTTTTTTTTTCCATTTCTTCCAGTGTCTTTTACAGTGATAAATATGCACCCAGTTTCCTACCAGTTGAAACATGCATGAAGCACTTTGCTCTGAGCACCATGATTGCTTTCAGTAGTCTCTTTGGGACTATAATCCTAACCCAAGGAGAGCAGCTCTAACTTCTACTCAGACCTGCTCCTTCCCCCAAATCACGTTAGTGTTGACCAAATCCCAGAAATGTCAGATACAAACCCGGGATTGTGAGCAGAGGCCCAAAGAATAATTACGAATAATTTCACAATGATCTGGTTAAGAAAACACATAGAAAATGAATGATTTCACCTTCTAAAAAGCCTCGACTTGAATTTAAACAAGAGACGGAAGTGAAAGGAAGACTACTGTTTCCGTGGGAGGCAACGCGCTCTCCACCCCCAGCAGCGCTCCTCCTATGGGCCTGAGCTCATCACGGCTGAGCCAGATGCCCGGGGCTTGAAGAGAGGTAGGTAAAGTCCAAATTTGTTTTCAATCCCTGCAAATGTTGCAACTGCCAGTTTGTAGCCTCCAACGTGATCAGGATTGGGAGCAGGCAGTATGATCCTGGATTTCGGAACTGGCTCTGATCCCACAGGTTTCCTACAAGAAGGGAAAATCGGGTGAGATTCTGTTTTAATTGTTTTTTACCATGGTAAAAATAACATTCAAAGGTTGTGAAAATTTGAAACACATAAAGGAGTTGTGGAATTCTATCTGTTGTATTTTCCCCTTGGAAAAGAGTGTGGTTACATGATTTCAGTTATTTTCCTGCATCTTGTCTATTTCATGAGAGCAGTTACAGAGGCATACCCTTCCTCACAGCGACTGCAGACTGGACAAGTGAGGCCGGCTGCAGATTTAGCGGGATACTTACATGCCTCCAAAGTCAACGTAGAACCATCGCTGTAGCAATTCATACGTCAGCAAAGTTACACCAAACTGGGGGGAGGATCGAAACACACGAGCTTTGAAGAAATGGGGAAAGTAACAGACGCAATTAGATTTTTAAAAAATTTACCTGCTACGAAAGGTTTGGTGAAGAACAAATTATTTCCCTACCACCAGCTCCTTTCCACAGAGCTTTCGGGCCTTCTTCCCGCAGTATTTTCCTGAAGCAGTCCATCACTCCGCTGTAAGTGGTTTGGCCAGCCCGGGCGGCCACCTGTAATCGTGTCTTGATAACATCAGCAGGGGTCACTAAGGATGCCGCGGGCATACCTGCAGGAGGGACACCACCATCACAGTCCGGTCACATTCGCACTATATAAAAATAACTGTGCTTTCAACTGCTGGCCGAGGAAAGAAAGAGTCTGATGAAATCAAATGCCTCTGCCGCCGTCCTCTCTGGGTGGCAGAGCCATGACTACCTTAGCGAAGGAGGCCGGGCAGACATTCCTCTCCTCTCCTCCCCTCCCCTAAGCACCCAACATCTTCGGTACAGGATTGTATTCAGTAATGGTTTTAAAGAACTATTTCTCAAAAACGCTACTTCAAGTGGAACAAACGAAGAAAAGCTCCCCCCCCCCTTTTTTTTCCTTTTCCCTGTCTAAATCAGAAACTTGCAAAGTTATTAGGTCCGATTTTCAGAGGTGAAGTTTGTTATGCGTTTCCTCTTCATGCTTTCCTGTGGCTGCTGGCGGTCACGGGAGGTGCCTTCTCACACACATTCAACCACCCCAACCACCAAAGCCTAACCTCTCCAGTTACACCAGAAAAAGCCTTCACGAGGGCTAAGCAAACACTCTGCGTGTATGTGGGGGGATGGGGGGCGGGGAGGGGGTGGTGGTGACCAGAGATGGAGACTCCCACAGATAATACTTCAGGATTCCTTTTTCCTAAAACTGACATTTCTTAAAAAAAAATATTTGACAGAAAGCTAAAAATTTATACTGGCTGGTAATCAATGAAAAAGGAACAACAGCAGCAACAAAACCCTCCCAAAATTACCAATGGGAAATTTTTCTACAGTCATTTTATCCAAAATGGGGCAGCCCATGTTTAGATTTTTTAAAAGCGAGACTGTACTCAGAAGACAGTGTCTCTTATGGTTTTATTACTTTTCCATTATGAATCTATTCCAAACCAAATTGGTCAAATGCAGATGCATAAATCTCCTTTGCTTTTTTTAAGGCTTAATAATTCTGTAAGAATTTCTGTCCAAACCAATGTGGTCTGGCTCACGAGTACATCTCATCCTTCTAACAGACAGCTTTAAAGCTACACTGTGTGTGTGTGTGTGTGTGTGTGTGTGTGTGTGTGTGTGTGTGTGTTGGCGCGTGCACACCTCCGGAAATCTGCACCGCACACGTTTGTGTTTATATTCCTAAGTTGCATCTTCCATCTTTCCTGAGCTCCTCACAAACACTCAAGTAACTGTGTTTTATAAAATATATCACATATTTTGCATGTGAAAAAGCTCACTTTATATCCAGTGCTTCACTGGATAAGTCATACCGAATTTCCCATTAACTTGGAGGAATTATTTTAACTGTGAGCCAGGAATTTATCCTCCAACATAATGGAAGGAAACATGAAAAATGCTTAGAAACCCACTTCACACCACCCATTACATTTTACTTTCTGGTTTAGAAAGAGTTTACCAAGGCTGTTTGCTTCAGCCACAGTAAAATCCTCCTTGCGACAGTGAGCAGGCATCTCCGAGGGACAGCGGGAGACACACAGGCAATACCGTGGGTACAAAGTCTGTCCCAGTTAGTTCTCGTAGAGAAAAGTACCGGGGGGCAGGGAGGAAAGATACTTATCATGAAATAAACATGCCAAAAGAAATGGGTGAGATGCTTGGTAAGCTATCTGGGGAAACTGACTGGAGGAGGAGGTGGGGTGGCGGGGCTGAAATACGGCAGCCTGCCCGGACCCGCATCATCTCCCACCACCCTCACCTCTCCCAGGCTGGCAGCTGTGAGTCTCTGTGGATGGGGGACTTCTGGTCTAACACTGGCTAAAACCTGGGAGAACAGCCTCAGGCTGCTCCAAAGCAAGGCCAGGAAAGCAGGATCTTGCAGAGGGAGCTTGGCCACCAGAAATAATCTGTTGATTTGGTGGGGGGTGGGGATGGGGGCAGGACTGGCAAAGACTCTGGGTGAATTTGCCTGGTCTCTCCTGGCTTGCAAAATGCTGAGATAACACTAATCAAGAGGTCTGGCTTTCTTGATTCCCAAAGACAGGGAAACAGAAACAGAAGGGCTTCTTCTAGGTTCCTCAACAGCAGCCTGCCCCATGCTTCAGTGGTAAGACAAATCATGAGACCTTGCGACTTACCCACTACCTCTGGGACAAGAACCATTTGAGGTGCTCTCCAGCCTAATATAAAATACAACTCCTTACGCGGGGCCCAGCACCTAGAGAGTAGAAGTTCACTTGCAACAGAAAGCAAGCACAACCAGCAAAATACAACTGTGGGGCAAGAAATCTGCAATTCTCATAAATGTCCCATTAGCATTTGTAAAGAATGTGCTTCTCTGTTTATGGAATACAAAGTTAATATTATTTATTTTGGATCAAGGTTAAGAGTTTCACTAATTCCCTCTGCACCCTCATCTAGAGTATTTACTTGGCGGACCAGCTTCTAAGAGAAGTGTCAAGGTCTGGAATGAGAAAATATCATGTTCTTATCATACGGTTAAGTAGAGGTTTTAGAAAACAAGAATATGCTTATAATACGTAGTGGCTGATCCCAATATACCGTGAAAGGATTTTGATTTAAAATGGAACCAGAGGGTACAAGATAGAGATTCTCACGTATGCTCAGAAGAATGGCACTTGAGAACCAAAAGACTGAGACTCATCTCCTGACAAGTGGACATCCGGCAAGCAAGGTCTCTCTATCCTGAAGCCATTAAGTTCACCTCTTGGATGCTGGCTAGACCCCCCGCCTAGCACTCCTTGCCCACACACCCGCCTGCAGCTTGCTACAGCACACGGTTCCTGGTTCCCACGGTGCAGTGTTTTGAACTCGATTCCTGCTAATTGCAGATTGCCTCAGGCACTGTCTTCTCAGTGAATTCTACCTTGTGTGTCAAATATGCCTCTGTGCTTCTGAGCGCTATTTTTAAACCATGAATTCCATTCAGTCTGACATTAATATTGCTTAACTTGCTTATCGTTGGTATTTGCCTAAGACATATTTTTCAATCCATTCTCTTTCAGTTGTTCTAGGTCACTGTTTTCTTAAACTTCAGATGACTAGATTTCTTTTCACAACTCATCTAAAATAGGCATTTGTTTTTTACTAGAGGCACTGAATCCATTCAATTGTGGCTACGATTGTGGTTATTAGACTTATTTCTGCTATCCCATATTGTGGTTTTTATTTTCTCCACTTCTAGTTGTTTCTCTTTTGATCTCCACCCTTTCCCAATTTAAATATGATACACACTTATCGCACAAGCACAATATTTACAGTATGTACAATAAACTCACATTTATTTGTACCCCTCGCCAACAAGCCCTTCTTATATAAAAATACATACACTAAAGTCACCAGATACTTAAATTTGCTCTTGGGTTTAACTTTTATTTGCGCTGTTTCGTACATCCCACATAGTATTTTCTTCTTTCTTAAATTCACTCTTTACTTTGCCTTAGTAATGTCTGTAAGGTGTAACCTTTGAGTTATGGGAGAAACAAACTTGAAATGTGCCCTCCCCCCTGAATGCTGGTGTGCCTGGGAATGCCATCGAGGTTCCAGACATCCTCTCCTTGGCACTTCGAAGGCAGCTAGGACTGCAGATGGAAAGATGAGTTGACTTATTACTGATTCATTTGGAATCTGCCTTCCGTATGACTTCTCTCCAGGGAATTCTTATTAAATAGAGGTTACACTTCCTGGACTAATCCTACATGTGTCTTACATTTGATGCCTCTTTTATCTCCGTATTTTTTGCTCCATATTGTAGTTTTTGTTTTACCATCACTTCATTTTCTGGATGAAATTTGCTCCTTTGAGCATATCCATTCTATCATTCAGACCACTACAGGTTTTTCTTTTTGGTGATGCCTTTATTTATTTTCTTTCTTTTTTTCTTTTTTTTTTTTTTAAAGATTTTTTAATTTATTTGACAGAGAGAAACACAGCCAGAGAGGGAACACAAGCAGGGGGAGTGAGAGAGGGAGAAGCAGGCCTCCCGCCGAGAAGGGAGCCCGATGTGGGACTCGATCCCGGGTCTCCACGATCATGACCTGAGCGGAAAGCAGTTGCCCAACCAACTGGGCCACCCAGGCGCCTCCCTTTACTCATTTTCAAGAAAGCTTCCTTAGAATTGTTACTCTCAAGGGGCACCTGGGAAGCTCAGTCGGTTAAGCTCCTGATGCTTGAATGCTTGGCTTTGGTTTAGTTCATAACCCTGGGATCATGAGATCGAGTCTTGTATCAGGCTCTGTGCTGGGTGTGGAGCCTGCTTGTTAGGATTCTCTCCCTCTGTCCCTACACCTCTCTTAAAAATATAATAACATAAAAAATAAAATGAAGAAAAATATTTGAAAGAAAGATTATTCTCAAATCTCTTTGCAGATCCTAGGTACAGTTCTTAAAAGTTCTCTTTTCTCTGAATTGCCTATTGTCCTTGCCTGAGGGATCCCTGGCTATCTTCTGATTTTTAAGTTCAAAGAACAGGATGATTAGTGCTGTGCTGGTTTCTACCAGCCCCTAGGGTCAGTCTCCTCCGCAGGTTCCGCTCCTGAGTGGGATGAGGAATAGGTACCAGGGGGTAAGGCAGCCTGGCAGGGTTGGGGCCTTCCGTGCCACTGGACTGTGGAGCACCTCATTTTGTAAGTAGAAGAAATTATTTTACAACCCTCTTGGGGAGAGTTGCCATTCGTTTATTTCTTTATTTATTTTTGCCACCTGAGGTGAAGGTCTGAAATCTGAAGCCTCACCCTGCTTTCTTTCAGTTCCTTACACTTGCCCTTTCCAGGTAGGGGATGGGGATGCCTTTCTTTGGAAAAGAAGCTCTGGGCTCTCACAGTTAGAGATTCAGGTGCTGCCTGAAGCTGGAAACAAACAGGAGCAGGGAGGACCAAGCCCCATCTTCCTGCCCTTAAGGCAGCTCTTGAACCCCTGTGACAGACTGACCTTCAGGTCTCCTCCATTGGGATTCACTCAGAGGTTACAGCTCTCCCGCGCCCTCCAGGAGGGTTTCAGACTGCATATGCTTCTGTTTCCTGCCTTCCCAGGGCCGGGACTAACATCTTCTAGTGCCAGTAGGAGTTTTTAAAAATGTGTTTTCTGAAGGTATTTGAGACAGGAGGAGAGATGGATGAATATGCTCAGTCTATTACTTTCATTCAATCTCTCCGTTACTTTTTTTCCTAAGGATCTAAGAATTGCTTTTACATTGTCTTAAACTTTATGTTCACATCATTTAACGAATTTGTGTCAACAGTACTTGTCTCCTAACTTAATCTTTTTAATACATTTGCAGAAGTATCCTGACAGTCACACATATTTAGCAATTCTCAGTCTGTATATTGAACAACCTTTTTTTTTAAGAAAAAAATTTTTTTCAAAGATTTTATTCATTTATTTGACAAAGGGAGAGATCACAAGTAGGCAGAGAAGCAGGCAGAGAGAGAAGGGGAAGCAGGCTCCCCACCGAGCAGAGAGTGGGATGTAGGACTGGATCCCAGGACCCTGAGATCAATGATCTGAGCCGAAGGCAGAGGCTTAACCCTCTGAGCCACCCAGGCACCCCTATATTAAACAACTTTGAAAGATATTCCTGAGTTATAACTCGGTCTAAGTTGACTTACCCTTTATCTCACCTCTGACAATTAAAATCACCTGGTTTGACAAAGCTCTAAAATTTGAGAAGTACTAGGTAATCCTTTAGTTGAGATTATTCATGAACCATACTGAAATGCCTTTCGTGTATCAAAAAGCAACACATTCATTCAATTAAAACTTAGTTTCTTAACTTCAGGCTCCCTGCCTCAGCTCTCACTTTCTGACACATGAAGGGATGTTGGTCAATTAATATAAACTCAAATATCAGTGAGGCTTACTCTATCCTGTGGAATATTGGAGATTTTCCCAATATTTATAAAGATAGTCCCAGTTTAGGGGCGCCTGGGTGGCTCAGTTGGTTAAGCGACTGCCTTCAGCTCAGGTCATGATCCTGGAGACCCAGGATCGAGCCCCACAACGGGCTGCCTGCTCGGCGGGAAGCCTGCTTCTCCCTCTCTCCCTCCCCCTGCTTGTGTTCCCTCTCTGCCTGTGTTTCTCTCTGTCAAATAAATAAAATCTTAAAAAAAAAAAAAAAAAAGATAGTCCCAGTTTACAACCAGATACACAAATCTAAAATAACAAAACAAAATCAATATTCTCTAGGTTTTGAGATCTAAACAACCCCGTGTTAAAATACTGCTAAAACAATCTAATCTCAGGTCAAACAGATTTTTTTTTTTTTAAAGATTTTATTTATTTGACAGAGAGAAACACAGCCAGAGAGGGAACACAAGCAGGAGGAGTGAGAGAGGGAGAAGCAGGCTTCCTGTCAAGCAGGGAGCCTGATGTGGGGCTCGATCCTGGGTCTCCAGGATCATGACCTGAGCGGAAGGCAGTCGCTTAACCAACTGAGCTACCCAGGCGCCCCTCAAACAGAATTTTTAAGAAAAAGATAGTACTTACTGAATAACTGAAACTGCTATCAAAATACAGAAAGCATGATCATATTAATGTAATAATCCCAGATCCATCTTATTTATAATACAACTGCTCAACAAAAATTAATTGTATGTATTCTGGGTGGAGAGCAACTTAAATATAAAATATAAAATTATATTTTCTGTAAAGATACACATAAAAATAGTGATGAGACATTTGTGTTATAATAAGAAAGTTAGTGGTATTCATTGTGCTTATTTTGAGGTAAGCTTTCCTCCTTTTCTTTCCTTCCTCCCTCCCTTCCTCCCTCCCTCCCTCCCTCCCTCCCTCCCTCCCTCC
>PITA01000006.1:421128-610051 GCA_004023965.1 Spilogale gracilis
GGAAATGGCTTTGCTCTCACTGGCATCCACAAAAGGGAATGCGGAGGTCTGACCCATCTTCTAGCCAACAGCCTACATGTGGGCCTTTCTGTGCTCGCTGCTCTTCCTGCACTGGGAACAACACATGTCTACACAGAAGTCTTCCTGCCCTTTTCCACACCATTCTGCAATCTGGCTGAGCCTGCTGGGCAGGGTTTGAACCTGAACAGCTAGCTGGTTGCCCTGCTTCCTCCTCTGACGTCTGTTAACTGCTTATCCCTAGATAAAGGATTCTATGTAACAAAATTACATTACTTGTTAATTCTGACACATTTTGGGGCATTTTTATTTGGATTTTAAGCTAAATAATCACTTGAAAAAAATGATAGGTTCATATCTTATTTTCTAATATTTGTACCTCTCACTTCTTTTTCTTTACCAGACTGGCTAGAACCTCCCAAATAAGCCTGAAAAACAAGGATGACAGGTACATCCTTGTCTTATCCCTAACTTCAACGAGAATGGTAGTTATGACATTTGCCACTGGCTTCTGGTATCTGTGATTAAACTGAGAAAGTAGCTTAGTTCTCATGATACAGCTTACACAGATTTGAAGCACATGCAAGACCATCAAGCTTTGGAGCTAATCTGTTCTTTGAAGAAAAAAAACAATGACAATCTCTTATATTTTCCTGCCCTGCAGGGAAGGAGGAGATAGACAATAAAATGAAAAAAAGCATGGCAGTCAGCTCCCAAATGACTCTCAAGACCTTCACCTCCGGTATTCACATCTCTGCCTCGCTTCATTCTCACCAACTGGATGGTGTGGAAATGAAGGAGAGTGACTGCCAATGTCAGGCCACGCAAGACATGGCAGCTGCTGCTTTGCTTTCTTCCCCCTTTTCTACCCACCCTTCTCCCCTGTCCCTTCGTCCCCCTCTGACCTGGCTCTGGGGGACATCAGCTGCCATGTCATGACAACATCCAAGGTGACCGACAGTGAGGCCTCTCTACCAATGGCTACCTGACTGAGCCACCTTGAAAATGAGCCCTCTGCCTTTAGTCGAGCCTCTGGCAAACATAGTCCTACAACGTCATGACAGACAGACCCTGAGCGGGGGGCACCCAGAGAAGCCGCTCCCAGTCCACACAAACTGAGAGGTGATCAGTGCTTGCAGGCTCCAGCCCGTGAGTTGTGGGGCCATCTGTTAGGCAGCCATAGATAACGAAAGAGAAGGTATCTGAAAAACAACTCTGCAAGGTATTGGGATGGCTGCAAGGCTAAAATAGCAACGTGTTCCAGTTTCAACTTCCAAGAATAATGTGGTAATGCATTAAAAACAGTCATAGGGTTTTACCAGCAAAATCTATTTCTCTAAGGAAAATGTCCCAGAATAGGGGAAAAGCCTTTAAGCACAAAGAGGTTTTGTGTTTTTTTTCCCACCATAATTTTAAATTCTTTTCAAAAAAGTTTAAGTATCTAAGATTGAGGGTTAGATCAATATGCAGCAGTTAAAAACTAGGTTTATGAAGTTTTAAAAGACATATATTATTATTACCTAACATTTAAAAATACTTATTATGTGCCAGGTACTTTCTTGAATCTTTATATTTATTAATTTATATCTACTGATCTCTATCATAAGCTTATGAGAACAAGACTGTTCTTCACCCACAATCAGCTGGAGAAACACGCTGAGAAGGGTTACAGAACTTGTTCAGATCACACGGCTCCAAGGGGGAAACTGGAACTTGAACCTGCTTAGTCTGGCCCCACAGCAATAGGCATTAACCGTCTTGCTGGGCTGGCTAACGGTGCTTCAGTTATGAAAGTAAGTGAAAACCACATCTCCACAATGTGATCATGACTCTGTTAAAAACTATGCAAGGAGAAACAAATTAGCAGAAATGCTAAATAGGGATTATCTTATAGTCGCGGAATAATAGATATTTTCTTATTGACCCTTTCATTTACTTTCCAAATATTTTACAATTAGCAGTATCATTTTCCTAATCATAAAAGTAACAGAAGGAAGAAAATAAACTTTCAAAGAGAAAAAACTTCAGTAGTAACTTGTACAGCTCTGGTAAGCATGGGTTGCTTAGAAAATTCCTACCCGGCGATGAAATCCCTTCTGCGTGGCTTTCTCTAAAGGAAGAGTTAAAGGCACTATTTTTGTGGCGTGAGGAAAGCATGGCTGGGACAGAGTCCTAGACTTTGAGCTCTAATATGTATCTTCTGTTTTCACAACTGATTTCTGGGGTGAGTTACAGACAGATTCTCTTGGACCCAATGTAATACTAATATTTATGGAGTATTTACTGTGTGCTGGGCCTGATGTGAAGCCCTTCACACAGGTGTTCTCACTTGCACCTCACTGACATGCTCGGTAGTCCGTTCACGGCCACGGCTGCCGAGTCCACCGAGCACAACATCGAGTGGTATGGCAGTTCTCCCCAGTAGGTCCTACCTCATTTCCAGTTAGTAATTTATTTTGTGTATGGAATGGAATGGAAAAAATGCATTGTATTATAATTTTTGGTTTAAAAAAATACTCACTTATGCACATGTAAAGGTCATACAAAAGGATAGAGTTAATCAATGGCTAAACTGGGATTAAAACTGGGAATTCTATAGTCTAGTCTCAAAATCATTATTTCTGATAGAGGCAGAGTGTCCTCCTACGACAAAGGTCCCTGAGCACCCAGGAAAGGGCCACCCTGCCTCATGGACCAACATCACTGCCTTTGAAAAAAGGGGATTAACAAGAATTAAAGGGGAGCTCACTGGCTGGTTCCTGCCTTCAGGGGCTCCTCAGGCTACAGGCAGGCCCACAAAAAACAGCAAACAACTTCTTGGAGCAGGGGGTTGTTCTGAGACTCAAGGCACATCTCTAGAGGACAAAACCTGTATCAGAAGCACTTGGACTCAGGCATCCCACCACTGCCTTAGGGTCTGTTAACTCATTAAATGTTTGTCGCCACCTGGAGAGCCAATCCAGCTTGCTGGAGCCCTTATGGTCTCTGAACAAGAAGCATCAAAGATCCAAGGGATTCCTGCTGTGGCCATAATCAAATTTCCTCTGGGAATTTACCTTGGGATATCGGAGCCAACCTCCCTGCTCCTAACCTATTCTTTTTTTCTAATGACACATTCACTGTAGCACTGAAAACAAGAGCCATTTCCCTCTGGGGCTCAATGAACATATCCTGTTTCTGTAACACAGCTAAGAGGAATCAGGTACCTCAGGCTGAGCCTCCCTGATTCTACTATGTTACCTTCATCTAAATAAGAACTACTGCTGCGGAGTCTGGGTGGCTCAGTCGGCTAAGCATCTGCCTTCCCCTCAGGTCATGATCTCGGGGTCCTGGGATGGAGACCCACAACCATGCGCCCCAGGCTCAGTGGGGAGTCTGTTTCTCCCTCTGACCCTCCACCCGCCTGTGCTCTCTTTCTCGGTGTCTCTCTCAAATAAATAAAGCCTCTTAAAAAAATAAGTTAATTAAAAAATTAAATAACCTCTGCTTAAATTCTGGACAAGCACTTACATACTATTTTGGTTAGACACCTTTAAGTACAGGTACTCAAATTTTTAAAAACCTTCAGGCTCAACTGCTGTCACTGTTCTGCCATGGAGTGAAACTATGAAACAACACAGAGTTTTAGAATTCAACAATGCCACAAACTGCACCATATTTTAATGAGCCTTTTCGGGAGTTAAGAAATTAAGCTTGCCTCATCTAATCTGCCAGAAGATTAATTTCTTCTCTTTTCTTTTTAGTAGCTATTCAAAGCAATCTACGGCCGCCTCATATGTACCCTATCAAGAACTAGAAGCAAAAAATTGCAGGGCAGTGACACGGGAGGGGCCGGGGGGACAGAGCCCTGTGAGGGCTACTCACCGGCTATCGCGCCGGCCAGGAGCAGGCTTCCGGGACTGACCTGCCCATCTTCACTCGCAAAGGAAGCCTTCACATGAGCGTAGCACGGGAAGTAGATGGCCGAGAAAGGAATGTCCCGCAGAAAGCATGCTTTGGCACCCTGTACATTTGAAAAGGAAGAAAAACCACATGAAACACATATCCCATTGAGAAGATCAAGCTTTTCTGGAACTTACCTCAGAACAAAATATTCCTGGAGGAGACCGAGTCTGTACTGACAAGTTGAAAGGGGAACAGAAAAAAAAATAACCCAAATTCTGCAAGTCATAAATCTTGAGTTTTGTTTTTAAAAATAAAACTAATTTTGTTGTGTGGTGTGAGCAAGAAGGGGACAGTTGTCATTTACTCCAATGATAAGATTTTGATTTAAGCACTTGTGGAACTCTGCCTGCAACATCCTTTTAAATTCCTGACTGCAATCACTCACTGGCATTTGAGGGGGTATGTGTCCTCAGAAGACAAGCGGTCACAACCCGGGGACCCCTGTGTTTACCTATTAGGAAGTAGACAAATTACATAGGTAACAGGGGAAGAGGTTTGTTTTTTGTCTTGTTTGAGACTCTGATAAAAGTGTTGGACTCTTTCCCAGAAAAAATTACACATTCGTAAAAAATTATATACCTTTTCAAGGAGTTCATGGATCTCCTAATTTATTCACATACTTACTTACCCCTTCTCCTCTAGGGTATGAAACATTGATAAATGCTTGTTCTAAAGCCTTAAAATATTTACAATAATTCCTATCCATTTAAGAGCTATGTGTAGAGCAATTAGCAACTATAGTGAAGTCTTCAAATAGTTTCTGGTGCCAAAATAAGGCACGGCGAGGCCTTGCGAACGGGTGTGTGTCCGGAAATGTAGCATTCTAATGAAAACCACAAGACATATATTGTATCTCAGGCAAGCTGAATGGGAAGGAAGTCACCCCTTTTCAACACCTAATGATTTATTATCATTTCTTTCACAGATTTCTAATACCTAAAAATTTCCACTAAATTGAGAGATTCTTCAAAGAAAATAATGAGTCCATCCAGATTCAACACATCTAGCCGAGCCCTGTGAATTTAGTATGGTTGAGTGATGTTGGATCTCGGGGATTTTTGCTTGAAGCTAGGCTCCACTCCATCAAAATTCCTAACACTGCACGTCTGGTACCATGGCCTCGGCTTTCCGACACCATCATTACACTCCTGACTCAAACTGAGGCTGTGGGTAATAAAATCCCTAGTCTTTTTCTTACGAACTGCCCTTAATCTAGGGATACAGCAACTTCATTAGGTGCCTTAAATAAGTAACATAAGCAGGGCTTTGTTTCATCCCAGTAAACTTCATCCTAGCTTGACCCATCCTTCTAAACAGAACAAATTCTTAGAATCTGGATTCTGTCATGCTAGCTCTTCCCCAGTCAACCTACCCATGGATGTGTTAGGATATCTCTGTCCATTCTGTACAGATATTTAAAAAAAAAAAAAATGGGGTGGGGGGCAGATCTACATCACGTACTGCCTATCGACCCATACTTCTGTATCTCGTCTCCCCTCAAACTGTTAGATGCCTAACTGAAAACAAGAACCACAAAATCCACCACACCCAAACTCTTCCTTTTATATATATGTGCAAACGGATGCCAAGGATGATTCTTAATCTATCAACTGCACATTTATTAAGGGCCACACTATCGGCTCGCTCAGGGGACATCCTTAGAGGCAGCACTGGAGACAGGTGCAAAACTCAGGACACGATTCTCAAATCCTCCCACCTCCCCAGCTGTTCCAAGCGGGGAAAAAGTACAGTAGAATGTCAGGATCCCTGCGCGGCGTCCAGGCCTTCCCTTAGGTCAGTTAATCTGCACGGGCACGACCCTCACACTCAGCTATTTGACTACGTGTATTTCCTTTGCCTCACCTGCCTCCAGACCTTCCTGTAAGTTCTGTTAGCTGTTTACTCCCGGGCAGACTCTGTTCCCAAGATACTCAAATTAATGCCAGAGATCAATTCAAATGAAGATCAGTGACATCTTCATGCCCCACTCCTTCTATATAGTAAAAGAAACACTGCATATTACTAGCTTTCTAAACAGATCTCTTTGGAGTAATTTTTCAGGCTGATATAATTCTTCCCCCAAATCTTCACATCTAAGAGCCAAACTTCAGTCTTTTTTTTTTTTTTTTGCTGGTGAGGTAGTTTTCCTTTAAAACCTTTTCTCCCCCCTTGATTATAAAATATTCACTGCTCATCACAGATAATATAAAAAAGCATTAAGGATTTAAACTGCTTCATTTTCAGCAGCCGGAGAGAACCACAGCAGCTGTGCATGTTCTGCAGCACTGCCTTCAATAGTAATATTGGTGACCGTTCCATAGCTAAGGCTGTCATTCTGGGGTTCTGAGTTATCCTTTACCTTAAATTAATGCTGTATGGTTTTGTGGGTTTTTTAGGGGGGTGAGGGGGAGAGGTAGGGACTGGTATGGTTTAGCATCTCCTTCATTACTTAGCCATTTTGCCTCAATTTCCTTTCTATTTGTTGTTTGCAAAACTCTACGGCCATCTTTGGTCCTACCTGTCCTGTGGATCAGGCCCCGTATTCGCACCCTTCTCAAAGCTCTGTAATGAGTCCACTTTCCCATCTTCCTCTCCTTGGTCAGCCTGGTTCCTCTCAGGTGAGGCTGCTCAATGCCCCATTCATCTCTAATCAATCAAGATACACCTATCATCCTGCAACTACCGTGATGACTGCTAAGCTGGGAATATCAACTACTTGAATAGCACCTCTTCATTCATTTAAAGCCCAAATATCACCTTTTCCACAGAGGATTCTTTTTTTATTTTTTGATTTTATTAATTTGTCGGAGAGAGAGAGATACATAGCACAAGCAGAGGGTGCAATAGGCAGAGGGAGAAGCAGATTCCCCACTGAGCAGGGAGTCTGATGTGGGGGCTCCAACCCAGGACCCTATGATCATGACCAGAGCCAAAGGCAGAGACTTAACCGACTCAGCCTCCCAGGCGTCCCAGGAGGATTCTTTTTCTTTTCTTTTTTTAAAAGATTTTATTTATTTGACAGAGAGAAACACAGCTAGAGAAGGAACAAAAGCAGGGGGAGTGAGAGAGGGAGAAGCAGGCTTCCCACTGAGCAGGGAGCCCGATGTGGGGCTCGATCCCAGGTCTCCGGGATCATGACCTGAGCTGAAGGCAGTCGCTTAACCAACTGAGCCACCCAGGCGCCACCCCAGGAGGATTCTTTCACTAGAGAGTAGACAGGGAGTGAATTCCACACAGCTCTACACTGTCTGCACTTTCTCAGTGCTGTTCTTTCTTCATGCTCTTCTACCTGCCTCAATCAATGTTGCCTATTTCAGAGAGTGAGCATCCACGAGCCAGGAACCAGGGGCTAGAGAACACAGCAAAATCTCTGGCTGCCAGCTGGGGCCTAAGGCACGTTCTGGTGACACCAATTTGATTCTACCAAGGCACAGAGAAACAGCAAGAATACACAATTTAAAAAGAGAAACCAGAGGCTTTGGGATATATGGTCAGGCTCCTACAAGGAAAACTAACTCATTTCTTGGAGAAATATATTAGAAACCAAAGCCAAGCTTTAGTTTTTCAAACAAAGATCTATAATTTGTTGGGGACGATACAACAGAGCTTAGGAAAAAGCAGTTGATGATTTTGTACTGGAATATGAAAATTTAAAAAAAGGAGAGAAAGCTCTGAGCCTCTCTGACACTTATGTGGCTCCAAGATGATCAGGAGGCCACGGGAAGATGTGATGTGAACTTAGAAACCTCCCTGTGACACAAAAGAATAAGGCTATGGGAAGCAGCAGCTGGGTTTTCCCAAGAAGGAATGCTCCCTTGGGTCCTGAAATCACGACAGTAAATCCTGTATCTGTGTGAGAACACGGGTCTAGTAAGGGTGCAACACGTGAAGATGTTTGAAGACACTCCTGATGCCTGAGAAGAAAACCAGCCTGATCAAAACAGAAGTGAGCAAACAAAAAAGAAATATAAAAAACAAACAAACAAACAAACAAACAAACAAAAAAAAAACGGAGCTGCACTGTGAAACACCAGAGGAAAAAATGGGTCAGGAAGACATACTTTTCCCACCTGGAATCAGACAATATAGTCAAGTAATTTATGCATGTTAGAGTGGAGATCAGACCATGAAAGAGGTCATGGGTTTCTGATTATCTGAAAAAAGGGAGAAGGAAAAGCCAAGGAAGAAAGAAAACCTGTGGGGCCAGGGGCTTAGGAATAAATGATGGGAAAAGCAGTCCAAGGAGGTGTAGGTGCTGGGCCTCTCCCTGCAGCAAATCCCTCTCCAGAGTCAGGGCACGCCCCTGGCCTCTCTCACACCCCAGGCATCAAAGCCCAACTCCCCAGGAGAGCTAATGTTGCAAAAGGCTCGAGAAAAGACTTCTTCCATTCTTCCGTTTCCACCCCCCCACCCGGCTTTCCTTCTCCACTACTTCCTTCAGGTCTCCAGCACAAAGGCAGGTGCCAATGGTAAGGCTGCCTCGGGGACACCTGACCTGTCACTCCCGCACAATAAAAAGGGAAGCAGGATGTGAAAAAGGCTTTCAAAGTTCCAACAGTGAGAATGTCTCTCTCCGAGGTGAGTACCCACTCTCCAGTCCTACATCACGTCAGGGAACCCGTCTGACTTGAAATCTACTAGCCCCACGTCTGAGCTCTCCTACGTGACTGGGGGCAACATTCCACACTGCCCAAGAGCCTGCGTCAGCAACACAGAAATGATTACTCTGGCCGTTAAAAAATTAATCCATTACAAAGTGTGTGCCACCTCAGAATAAATCTTTACATGTTCTGGCCCTGTAAGAACCCCCACCCCACCCCGTTTTCCTGCCTTACATGTTTCTCACTGTCTCTCTGGACAACTCTGCGCTCAGTCGCTCTCTGGTCGGCCCAGCATTTCCTCTGTACACACAGTAAAATCACTTCGGGAAAATTCATAAATGCAAAACGCAATCACCTAATCTCTTACTATTTCATTAAAGCACTTTCTCCAAAGAGGGAAAATTACTGTTTTTGTTTTTTTAATTTCCTTTTTAACAAAAGGCCCACTAACAACAGGAATGAGAAAAGGCATCTCAGGGGAGACCTATATATAAACAAACTAGAATGAAAACTCAAATTTGGTTTGATTCTCCACTCTGGCTCCATTCCTATTCTTTATCAGTCTAAGGCCTCTCGTCACCGTTCTATTTTAGAAGCCTAGGGAAACTTCTTCAAGGCTTGGTCTCACTTAACCTCTGGTTAATCATCCACAGTCAGCATGGGCCACTTAGGCTCAGAGACACTGGCCACAGTATCACCGTGGCAAAAGAATGATTTCTTCTGCTTCTCACACTTTTTTGATGTGGACACTGTGGAAAGCCCAAGGGAGCTTAATCAGTTCTCACGTTGCTGGAAGCATCCACTCAAGTTTACTCTGGCAGCTCTGTCAGGCATGAAATTGTCAAAAGATAGAGCACAACGGGATTTGTGTCTCTTGCTCTCTTGCTCTCTGACACACACACACACACACACACACACACACACACACAGAGCCTTCTCCAAAGGCTTTTTTTCCTCCCTTTGAAGCTCTGCATCTTGGATGGTATCACACCTACCTAATCGATCTGAGGAACAAAAAACAAGCCTTAAAAGAATGATTGCTGATGAAGGAGTCCGGGCCAGTGCAGGTCTTTTCGCATGCTAATTCTTGCTTCTTCCAGCTGTACCTGCAACCACAGCTCCAAACAGAGTACTTCGAATACAGGGGAAGGTAATTACACTCACAAAGGCAGCTCTGTGTCAGGGCCGGGCACGAGGAGCCAGCAGGTCTGGGAGACGGAGGCTTAACTGAGACTCCTGCAGTGAATGCACATTGTCTAGCAGGGGGGAGAGTGCCAGACAGAGGGACCTGCCGCATTCAAGACAACAGTGGTGCACCTTGTCTGCGGAGGTTACTTAATGCTTCTGGCACCTGTAGTCAGAGCCACCCCTCCTTTCCTACCTTACAGGTTTAGAATTTATTTGGCATGTATAATTGTATATTTTGATCCTGGAGCTACAAACAATGGGCAGCATGTCAGGTCTTGATCCTTAGCATTCCTCGTGGTTTCTCCCAAGTAAGTTAACCCTTGGATACACAGTCTGGCAGCACCTCTCCTGCCCCTTCAAGGGACAGTGAGGCCCACGTGCCTGTGATTTGAACAGGTTGAGTTTCAGTATCTTGCTGAGAAAAAGCACTGGTGCCAAGACCCGTTATGGGACCGTGTCACTGGTGTTAAAACCAAATGACCCAGCTGACAATCGGAGACCTGATATTGGTGACATTGAAATTACTTCAATTTGAATATGAAATATCAAAACCTATTATTTAGTTTCTTTAGCCTGGGACTTTCAGGACACTGGCTTCTCCTCAATTTCATTGCAATTCTAACCAAAGCGTCTTGGGGACTCAAGGGGTTTTTTTGAAGGAAATGCCACTCCTGTATTGGCTCAAGTTCTCTATGTTCTACTGGGCGCTGCTTTGCCCCCAAGGATGCTCCCATTTAGACAGGCTGGAAATCCAGTAAGTGGCACAGAGTTTTATTACATGGAATTGTAGTCTCTGAGCATGTCACCTTCACAAAGCTAATCTATAAAACAAGTCCCACCTTTTCAGTTTTCGTTTCCTTTCCTTTCTTGCCTTCTTTCTTCTGATGTCTCCCCACGATCTATCTACAAGGTTCACAGTCTGTTTTTACTGTAAGCGTTTATACTCTGGAAATCTTAATATCCGAACTTATTGTCTTTGTTATCTTTACTTTCCTCCTGTGTAATACATGCATATTAAACGGCTTACATTATAAGCAACCCATCTTATTGTCCTGTACTTTAATTCTAGCTTTAAAAACAGGAAGCACTGTAATTACTATCACACATGTATTTAAATTTACACAATGCTATTTAGATTAAACATTTACCACTCTTTGCTCCTCTTTCCTTGCTGTATCTCCAAACTGTCATCTGGATCACTTTCCTTCTATAAAAAGTACATTCTAGGATTTCCTGGGCCTGTTGGTGATATGCATTTTGAGTTCTGCTAGTCTAAACAATGTCTTTATTTCATACTTCTTCTTGGAAGACATTTTCATAGTGTATAGAATTCTAGATTGAAAGGCTTTTCCTCCACACACTGAAAACACCGGGCAGAGGTCTGGCTTTCACTGTTCTGGTTTTAAAGCTGGTGTCAGTTCAACCTTCCCCTTGAGGGGCACCTGCTGTTCCCTCTGGCCGTCTATGGGCTTCCCTGCAACTTTGGTATTCAGCAGTTTCACTGTGACATGTTTAGTCTGGATTATTTTTATTTATCCCATTTGCAACATGTTGTGCTTCTGAATCTAAGGATTGACAGCTTTTTAGTAATTCTGGGGAATTTTCAGACATCATCTCTCTTTTCCTTCTGGTCTTATTTTATACCTATTAGACCAGCTCATACTTTCCTCTGTCTCAATCTCTCTTTGTCTTTCTGTTCTGAGTCGTTCCCTTGTGTTCCAATTCACTAATTCTCTCTTCAGCTATGTTTAATCTGTTCTTAAAACCAGAATTTTGAAATGTTCAGTTTTAAAGTTTAATCACCATAAATATTTCACCCCCTTTTTTAAAAACAAAAACATTCATTTCATATTTCTTGTAATTTTGAAATTTAAATCTTTGTAGATTTAAAATGCTGCCTGTTGTTTTTTGCTATCTCTTCCTAAAGTGTCTTGTTTCCTTGTGTGACCTGAGATTTTAGACTATGAGCTGCTCATTTTTCTTGGAACAATATCTAATGAAAACTCTTTGAGGTGTGGGTTGAAGGTGGGATTTTGGTGTTTTTTTTTTTTTTTTTTTAATTCTAGTTAGTTGACATACAGTTCAATACTGGTTTCAGTAGAGTTCAGAAGTTCTTCCTTTACATAAAATACCTACAGCTCATCATAGCAAATATGAAGGTAGGTTCCTTTCAAGAGAACTTGTGTTTGCTTCTGTCAGGTACCTGTGGGTACTACCTACTCAAGACTGCGCCAGCTTGAGAGTTTTCTTATCACCCAAGAAATAGAAATTGGGCATGCAAACCCATGTGGGACAAGCTCAGAATTCCTAATTACTCCCAGGGGAGGGTTTTCCCTTCTCCCTTCTCTCTCCCTCCAGAAACAAAGCAATATTCCTTACAGTCCAGAATGATAAAAGAGAGCACGGCTGCTCAATACGCAGGTCAGTACCTGAGAGTAAGCGCCTCCAAACATTTTGTCTTGCCCACCTGAGTTCTACCCTTTCCTTTTAGACTTAGCACTGTGGCTCGTACCTGGATGTCGCCTGGGACACCAACAATTAACGCTCAAGTTCAGGTGTTTGGTAGATGCCTTGAAGGCCAAAGCCAGCCTTAGGGTTCTGCTTATCTCACCTAAATTTAGGCTTGAATATTCCTAACTTATGAATTTGAAAGGCCTTTACAAAATACACTAAAGTATATTATCCAACATTTTGAGTTGTTTTCAGTGGGATGATCAGCTCATCCTATCTGCCAATGGTTAGAAATCCTATGGGTAGAGACTAATGCTTAAAGAGGAGATGTGCAAGCTAGTTTGCTCTTGACACATTCCCTTGACAAGTTTCCTTCAAAATGTTGCAGTATTATACAGGCAACACCCCTGATAATTCCTTTTTCACTTTTTCTCCTTGGCGTAGATCTCCAAGTCCAAGGAGAAACAAAAAAGCTCTTTATTCCTATCCCCTTCAGCATACTCAATGGAGGCCATCTCTCTGCATTGTCAACCACTACGGCTGATCACCTAGTCAAGCTGGGTATTATCCTCATCTTCTACCTTCCTACATGAAACTAACTCTTCTTGAAGAAAATCACTTCTCAGAGAAGTAGACCATATTAAAAAAAAAAGTCAAAATGTACCATCTTCGGGACGTCTAGGTGGCTCAGTTGGTTAAGCATCTGCCTTCAGCTCAGGTCCTGAGGCCAGGGGCCTGGGACTGAGTCCCACAGTGGGCTCCATGCTCAGCAGTGAGCTTGCTTCGCCCTCTGCCTGCCGCTCTCCCTGCTTGTGCTCTCTGACAAATAAATACATTTTAAAAAAAAATACCATCTTAATATGAATCTATATCTGAATTCTGCCACTCCCCATCAGTGGCAGGACACTGTCGGAACAAATATACAGGCTTTGAAAGTCAGAAACCTGAACTCAGATCACTGCCCTGCCACTTAGCTATATATACTCTCAGTATCTCTGCACCTGAGATTCCTCATCTATTAAATGTGAGTAACATTCTTAGTGACATGAGAATTTAGATCCAATGACTAGCATAAAGTACCCAGCATAATACTTAGCAGAAGGAACTTCAACAAAAGGTTATGATATAAAGGTAATTACCATTATCAGCGAAAAGCACACTGTCCTGCTGCAGCAGAAAATGGAAACAGTTAATATTCTTTAAACAATGTGCAGTTGAAGTATTACTACAAGATGGTTTCATACTTGAATCACAGTAGAGTTCTCTATTTATCAGGCTAAGAGCCAATCTTTAATTTGGCAAAACACCTAATCCTAGATTTATACTGGTTTGCTAAACTGATCATACCCCACATGGGAATTTTTGACTGTCACACAGTTTATCTCCTTAATTTTATAGTCAATAAACGTTTCTTAAACTGGGTACCTCTTAAATGAATGCTTCAGTCACAATTAGAAACTATATAAATGGAAGGATGAATTAGCAGAAATGTATCTATCATTTCTAGAAAACATATTTAGAGTACTCAGTTAGCAATGGATTAATAGCAACATTTCAGTATTTTTAAGCATGAAAGACTGCATATTATATTCCATAAGTATAATTAAAATAAAAGACTTTTGTGTTAAAACTAATCCTTCAGGCACTCAGAAGAAAACAGAAACAAAAACGTACAACAAAAGAACAAAATTCTAACTTCATAAAAATGTTGGCTTCTGGAAAGCTAGATCATCTGTCACATGGGACTAGGAGACCAACATTTCATTGTCATATACTCTTTTATTATCTGAATTTTCTTCTTTTAAAACCTATTTTGCCTACTAGAATTCATTTTTAAAAATACATGGGGTGCCGGCTTAGCTGGCTGTGTCTAACTCTTCATTTCGGCTCAGGTCACGACCTCAGGGTTATGAGATCGAGCCCTGTTTTGGGCTCCACATTAGGCATGGAGCCTGCTTGGGATTCTCTCTTTCCCTCTGTCCACCACACCCTCTCTCCCTCTTTTAAAAAACAAAACAAAACAAAACTCAAAAAAACCTTTATGGTATGAATTATTAAAGAACTATGGCACTATATGGTTACAGCCTCTCCCCTCCCTCAGCACTGGTCATTCTGAAGGCAATGATATCATAGTCATCTTTGTCACTCTAGCTCCTAGCAGAGTGTTAGCTGTCAGCAAATATTTGCTGAATAAATGGAAAAATGATTTAAAAAATTAACCATTTTCTAGTAGTTTTATTTTCCTCATGAAGTTTTAAAATTTTAATTCCAATACAGTTGACACATAGTGTTAGCTTCAGGTGTACAATGTAGTCATTTCCTAATATTTTTAAGAACCCTTTCTAGTCCCCTTTCAGTGCATTCAACTCTTTTGGACAGTGTTTTATAAAAACAGTATTTTTCAAGGTACCTCCTTTCATTTGCTATTCAAAAGTCCAAAGAAGGATGCCTGATCTGGAGACAGTTGTTGACCACACAATATCAGAAATTACCCACAACTAGGGCAGCATGGAAAGAACCAGGTATTTCTACAAGAATCCATTAGTTGACATCCTGTAATTTAAAATTAATAATAACTAACACATCATGCATACTATATGTAATTTCTAGCCTATGTCCTTAACATGCATTATTTTCATAAATCCTGACAATCTGATGAACATGTATGTACTATGACTATCCTCTTTGTACAGATGATGCACCTAAAACACAGGGATAGGGAGATGCAAAGTTTTTTATTTGTTTTTTTTTCTTAAGGCAACCTGATAATATCGATAATATCATATGACTTCCAACATTATTCTTAAGTTCTCACCATATTAGAAACAAAACCAGGCCCCTCGAGGTATTTGATATCTTCTTCTGAATTTCAAACATTCTGCCTTTTAATAAGATGTCCAAAGCGTGCATTTTTGTGGTGGATATTTTTGACAAAGCCATCAGGAAGGCACACAAACAGCCTTCACCTGGAACAGCAATATGACCCCACGGCCAGGTTCCCTGGGGCTTTTGGTACAGCGTATGAGATTCATGTTGCTACTCTGGTTAATACAGGAGTTAAAACAAACAAACAAACAAACAAACAAACAAACAAACAAATAAATGGGCCCTCTTGCCTCACAATGGATAAAATAATTTTAATTTCTATAATTTAAAGAGCTGACAGAAAATCTAACATGTTCTTAGTCTGGAAAAACCAAACGAGAGCATAGGGAGTCATTCTTGCAGGATATCCACCGTATTGAACAGTACTGGGGACTAAACACAGTTAGCAAGAGCAGTAACCAAACTGTGCCCAGCCTAACTACCTGAGCCGCACAATGCTCAGGGCCGGCTCAGTTCTTCCCGCTTCCATCCGCACTGGCTGCGAGCACAGCACATCTGTCAACTCCGGCTCGCTGCCTGCTGTCAATCCTCCCCCCACTATCCCGCATGTGCACTCTCCTATCTGGCTCAACATACCTTTTATGTGATAGCTCAGGTTTCAAAGAGATTGGACTGAGTTAGAAACCCAGCCTCCTACTTACATACAAGGTCTGTGACCTTAGACAAATTACCTAAACCCATCAAGACTTCTTTTCCTCAGTGGTTAACTTGGAGCTGGGAAAAAAACAACAACAAAAAACCCCAACCAAACCCCCCCCCCAAAACCACTACTATCTGCCTCCTTGGCTGTTGTAAGGATCAAACGACATGACATATCTAGAGCTTTAAGCACGGGACCTGGCATAGAGTAAGTGCTCAGTAACACGACCTCCAAGGAGCGTGTGTGCAGTGGGCACATCCATGCATATCCCTCTCTCTCTCCCTCTCTCTCCTCCCACCCACCCCCCAAGCTTGGGCTCTGTCTCTCCTGAAATCCTAACACCACATGCGATCTTGCTATCTTCAGATACTTCAAATCCTTCTCTCTTTAGCGACTCTTTTTCCTGTCTACAGTCTGCTATGGTTCTCATAATAAAATTGAGAGATTTATTGCTTTTTTCAATTTTTCACACACGCTCTTGGCTCCTTGCTACTTCTGTCATTCTACTTAAATTGATTTCTTAAAGACAACTGACTTCTGTCATTAAGTTCAAAGACCTTTTCTTGGACTTTATCCTGGCTGGTCTCTGTGCAACTTGAGACCACTCGCCTCTTCCTCCCTCCCCTGTACTTTATCCCTCCACCAACTCCTACTAACAACTGTTCATTTCAGTTCTCCACCTGACAGCTGCTTCCAGTTCTTTCCATTCACTCTTCTTTCTTCCACCTAGATGCGGGTGGTCTCTGTTGCATCACTGGTGTCCCATCGGCTGGGAGAACCTACCCACTCTCCCAGCTTCACGCATGCAGGTGACCCTTTAAAGAGCATTTCCGGTCCCCAGTGCTCTGAGAAGGCTCTGGTTCTACAGTCAGTAAGGCAGAGCGGGGCTAACACTGCACAGGGAGTCAGGAGACAAGCTGTCGTAGCCCCACCCCTGCCTACTAAGTCACCTGGCTAAATCTTCTAATATTTTTGAGCTTCTCATTTCAGTTAGAGAGGTGACACCAGATAAAAGGTCTTGTAAAGTTTCTGCAGCTTCTTATGTATCAAAAAATTCTAAAATTCACGGTATCACCATCTATCCAGGTACTCAAGCCAGAAACCTGGGAGTCATCTTTTAATCTTCCTTTACTTTTCACCTTGCCACACTTTCCAAGACTTGGTGAGACTGATTCTCAAACATCCTTCAAATAAATCCCTCTTTCACTGTAAAGAAAACATTGATACCAAAATATACACATATATATACATATTTGAACTAAACATATATAAATTTGAAACTGATAAAAAACAAAACAAAAACAAAAAAACCCAAACATATCCCCTCTATCTCCACCGTCACAGCCTACTTTAGGTTAATGCCATCCCTCTGCCTCACCATCCCCAGCCTAGATCCTCCTAACAAGCCACCCACCTTCAGTCTTAAGCTCCTATGTGGCACTATCCACACTGAAACTGAATTATGCTTCTTCAAACACAATCCTGATCCTGCCATTTGTCTTTGCCTTCCATGGGTGAACAAGGACTCATCCTTATTTAAGGCTACCTTCCCTTCAGAAAGCCTTTCTGACCTTGCCACTGAGTCAGCCCCACTTCCCCAAGGACCCCGTGCACACCCCGCCAGCCCTTCCCAACTGCACACACGCTGTATTCCAAGGATCTTTTTACCTGTCGGACGCCCCACGGGATGGTAAACTTCTTAGAAGACCATGCCTTTTTAATTTATGTTTGTAACCCCAGCACCCAGGGCAGAGCTTGCTGGGTGAAGGAACAGATGCCTCCAGAAATGAGAAATCAAGCTCTCAAATAATTAGCTGCTTTCTTTACATCTGATGTCCCCAGTATCATAATCTTTGGTCACTACTTGCCAATTCACTCACTTTCTGTGTTCTAATATCCTTGCTTATAATTTGGGAACAGCTGGCTTATGCTTGCATTCACTTGCTCCACAAATATTTATCAAATGTCTATTTATGTGCCGGAACAGTTATAAGCAGCAGTGGAGAAGCTAGGTCTCTGATATCAGGGTACACTCTAGATAAGCAGACTAAGACATGCCCACATCTAAAACCCAGCAGATGGTGCTCAGCGACGCTCTGGACAGAACTGGAAGACGGCACTGGGACAGTGAGCGACCTGGTTGCCTTCCTGAGCAAGCCTTTGTTGATCTAGGGTGAGAAGGGACGAACCTTTAGGCAGACGGGATGAATTTGGAATATCTGAATAAAAGAAAGGCAGCCACTGTAGCTAGCAGAGGATGGTGCAAAATGGAGGGTGGGGAAGATGGGGCCACAGGGAAGGAGCAGAGACTCTAAGTGCAGCAGGAAGCTGCTGGATGGTTTTCTATTAGGGGCCATAGTTTCTGTAGGACACACTTATTTCTCATTTCCTCTGGTTTCTGCTCAAATGTCATCTCATCCGAGAGGCTTCCCGAATGACCCTATTAAAATGCACCCTCCCATCCCATCCTGCCTTGGCCCTTCTCCACTCTCGCCTGCCTCCTTTCTCTTCAAGGTTCTTAGCATCATCTGATGTCAGAGATTTATTGTTGTTGTTTTTTTTAAAATTATTTTTTGTTTGAGTATAGTTGACACAATGTTACACTAGTTTCAGGTGTACACACAGTGATTCAAGGTCTCTGTATGTTATGCTGAGCTCAACTCAAGGGTGGCTACCAGCTGTCCCCACACAATCATACTGTGGTATCACTGACTCTATTCCCTGTGCTGTGCCTTTTATCCCTGGGCTTATTTGTTCCAAAGCGACAAGCTGAACCTCCCCCTCCCCTTCACTCATTTCGCCCATCCTTTCCCTGCCTCCCTCCCAGATCTGTTTTCTTGATGGCTGACTTTTTCCAACCACCAACCCCTGAGCAGAGATGGGGGGTGGGGCAGCTCCTCACCTACCAGTCAGCTTTCATGAGAAGTGTGTTGAATGTATTCCCAATCAATTAATCCAATCTATACTTTAAACAGATCAATTCTGGGGACAACAGATTTAGGGGAATCAAGAATCAAAATGAGGAAGCCCACGAGGAGGCTTTTACAGAGGCCCAGAGGAGAGGCCAATGTGGGGGAACAGGGGTGAGAAGCAGCACCGCAGCAGCTGTGAAACCATGAAATAGCCCTTGGTGTTAGAGAAGTCACACAGCACCGCCGTCCCCAAGGGAACGAAGGGACAACTGCTTTCTTCATGTGGGGCCATGAACTCATAAAAATAGGTATTTTTAAAAGCTGTTAAATTACTGAGTAATTATTCTTATGTAATCCTCTGTTACCAAGCTCAAACTGCTAAACTGTTGTAATATGACAAAATCTATTAACACTAAAAAAATGCAAATGCCCCTTGATCTAAAAATTTTCATTGCTGGGAATTTATCATTTGTATATGTTCATAAAGATATGTCAAAATATCTTGCAGGGATATTCACCTTGTCATTGTGTGCAATACCCTCAAACTGGAAACAACATGAACACCTATCAACAGGAAACTTCTTAGAAAAACTCAAGAATGGGGCGCCTGGGTGGCTCAGTTGGTTAAGCAACTGCCATCAGCTCAGGTCATGATCCTGGAGACCCGGGATCGAGTCCCACATCGGGCTCCCTCCTCGGCGGGAGGCCTGCTTCTCCCTCTCTCACTCCTGCTTGTGTTCCCTCTCTAGCTGTTTCTCTCTGTCAAATAAATAAAAAAAATCTTTTTTTTTTAAAAAAAGAAAAACTCAAGAGAAAAAATCTTACACAGCTATTAAATAAATGAGGAAAGAGCATCTTTTTTTTTTTTGAAGATTTTATATGTTCATTTGACAGAGATCACAAATAGGCAGAGAGGCAGACGGGTCGGGGGTGGGAGGTGGGGGGAGCAGGCTCCCTGCAGAGCAGAGAGCTGGATGTGGGGCTGGATCCCTAGATCCTGAGATCTGACCTGAGCTGAAGGCAGAGGCTTAACCCTCTGAGCCACTCAGGTGCCCAAGAAAGAGCTTTAAGGTATATTGTGTGCACTTGAAACTCTTGTAACATTCTGTGTCAAGTATAGTTGAATTAAAAAAAAGAAATACTGTGTATTTAGAAATATAGTATTTGTGTTAAAATACACACACACACACACACACACACACGACACTGATATTGACACAATATGTGATATACAGAGAAAAAGAGAGAGGAGAGAGAAATACTGACATAAACAGAAAGGTTTTCTTTTCTGAAGGAAATGTAACAGAGTGGTTATCCTTTGATGAGAGGAGGAAACTGGTAGTAGAATCTTACTTTCTCACATACTTTCTGACTTGATTCTTTTGAAACGTGACCTTGTACTTGTAATTTTTAGAACACACAAACATCTCTTTGAGACACCTAGCAGACGTAATAGGAATGTACCCATCTATCATTACTTGCTTTCTGATTTTACGGACATTAGCTCCAATGACTCGTTTATATACACTCCATGAAAGGACAGACACACACCACATGCATGCATGTGGATGAAAAAGAGATCTAAACACTGTTAAATGCGGTGGAACAAACGCTGTTGGTTAGAACACAGGAGACACGCAGCCAGTACCCGAAGGGACCACCTTCCAGGGCAGAGCTAATGCGTCACTTGTGATTCAACAATCCCAAAGCAGTTGTCAACAACGCTTACTGTCCTAGCTGTCAGCGTTTCACTGGCCAGGCTTTTGTTCTCAAAGAGACATGACCTGGTCCACTGCTTAAGGAGGCATCTTTTGAGCCTCTATCAGCTGTGTTGCCTTTTAATGTGAGATGACGTTTCCTTCCATTTCCGCAGTGTAATCCATTCCCTTATCAAAGCTCTCTGTTGGCTCTTATGGAAAAGGTACCATTCAAAAAGAAGGTGGATACCCCTTTCTTTTCTATAACAGAACTTACTTATTTTACTTAGGCTCCCAGGGCTTATACAATAAAACAAAATTTATGTAGCGAAAGGAAAACACAACCTCATACATTATTAAGAAAAGGAGGGCGCCTGGGTGTCTCACTGGGTTAAAGCCTCTGCCTTCAGCTCAGGTCATGATCTCAGGGTCCTGGGATGGAGGCCCACATCAGGCTCTCTGCTCAGCAGGGAGCCTACTTCCTCCTCTCTCTCTGCCTATTTGTGATCAATCTCTGTCAAATAAATGAATAAAATCTTAAAAAAAAAAAAGAAAAGTATATGTTGCACGGTATGTTAAAACAAACAAACAAACAAAAAAACACCAACTACATTTTATTCATGTAGCTCTTGCAGGGGCAGTTAATTATCTTGGTTAACTTCAATCACCCGCACAAGGACTCAATCTCTTAAATGTTACCAAAGGGGGGGGGGGGATTTGTTTGCAGAGTTCACTTTATCTGCTCTAAACTATTTCTAACCTCAGGAATGTGAAATGTTTACCACAGCCACTTTTCTTTCAATTGTAAATGTATTTCTAAAGCAAATATTCTAATTACCATTTACTGGGAAGTCACAGAATAGCTGGGCGCTTTGCAAGTCAATTCAGGAGAAAAAGAGAAAGGCCGGCTAAGCCCAACTTCGGTGAGGGTGAGGTTAAACCTCAGGCCTGACCACACGGACAGCCGGTCACCAGCACCGCCCTGGGTCCCACACTGTCATGTTAACCACAGCAAATAAATGACCCTAGGACAGGAGAATGAAGACTACCAGTCCGCACTAAGACCAGGACAGTACTCTTTATCCCTTTTTAAAGATCCACCTGCAGGGACGCAAACCAAGTTCTAGAGTATTAGGTCACTCCAGGTCATTTGCATTTTTTACCCCAAAATGAGGAGGAGAAACAGGAATACCTTTATTACAGAAAAGCGCTATCCTGAAACAAATCACATTACCCCACACAGAAATGTGAAAGCTGTGAAGGCTCAAGGATGGCACTTGACCTGCTAAGTGACTTCTGACCGGGGAGAGGAGAGGGAACGTAAGGGAGCCTGGAGAAGAGCCAGGCCCCAGAAACAAGACCGGAGGCGGGGGGGCTGGGATACCTAAGGGAAGACCCGGCAGACTGAGCGGAGAGGTGAAACTCCGCCTTAGCCAATGCAGGCCACGCCACCAATGACCTGCGGAAAGGATGAGGCTGCCGACTCACACTCTCGCACAGAAATCAAGTTTCCAGAAGCTCAAAGTGTTCGTGACTTCACTTGGTAATTACCACTACGCGGAAAGCGGCATTTTGTAAGGCGGCACCAAGCCCTATGGAATGCCTCTGAACTAGATTAAACCACCAGGCTAGTAATTAAGCCAACTTTATATGGGAGAGGTCTCTTGCTCAAACTTGAGCAGTCCTGCTCATTTCAGGAAAGCAACTGCAGCACAAAAGTGGAAACAAGCAATTTCTGAGCCTCGGTGTCAGCAGACGCCGTCCTCCACAGCCCCTGCTCTCCTCCCTGCGATTCTGGAAGACGGATTTTGGTTTGGAAATGTGGGGAAGGTGGAAAGGGCACGCTCTCAGTCTTGTATCATTTGCAGGTAGTTTAACAGTCTCCGTTCTGTGTCAGCAAACAAGTTTTTACCATTTTATCTTTCGAGACACTTCGATAGCAGTCACTGCCATAGCACGTAGGTGCTTTCCACCAGGCAGCCCGCTTGAAAGACTGCCTGGCATCTAGTCACAATGACACGCTGCCACACTGTGTTAGTCTGCAAGGAGCCTAAAAATTTAGAAAAGAAGATGGTTTTCTTCTTTTATCAATGCTATGCTTCATGACAATATGGCTAGCTCCTGCGCGGTAATTTGGCTGATGGAACAGCCCTAACCGTGTTCTCCGCAGCACAATCACACCCTGAGCGGTTCAAGTGCTACTTAAAAAAACTAGTGTATTTATCCCTAAACACCTCACCATGCCTAAATATAAGGCAAGTTTTCCCCTGAGAACTAACCCCAGAAAAGAAGGGGCTATGTTATATTCAATTCTAACAAGTCTCGGATCACGGGGTACTTTCTCAATCACTTCACCTTGAGAAGTACAGAGTAGCCTTCCGGGAAGGACAGATTTGCTTAAAACAACGTCAACTACTGTTACTAACACTGGATGCTTACCAAGACCACCTGCAAAGCCTGCGTTTAGAAAAAAGGGTGAAAACTCTTTGTGGGGTCACAGGAGCCCACAAATGCCATGCTGGATGTCAAAACTAGGCACTGGAAGTTCACTCTCAAAAGCAACATTGGATGTTGCAATATGGGACCACATACGTCCATTCAGGATGAACTGGGAATAGGATGAAAGAAACAACTGTCCTAATGTTAAGTGTCTGTGGGATAAAATTTCCAGGAATAATAGTGCACACAGAGCCCAAAAGGGCTTCACCTTGCTAGCATGAGACACAAATGAACACAACGTACTCTGCAAGACCACGTGAATGGCTGATTCAAAAAGCGGTGATCAAAACACCAACTCAAAAGTCTTATGAAAAGCTTGCACAGAATACTTCTTGATATGTATGTACAGAAAAGAGTAATATCAATTTTCTAGGATGGGATTTTACATATTTATGGGCAAATAAATGAAAACTATGTTATGTAAACATCTGACTTCAGGTTTACTTATTCTTAAAGCTTTACTTAGTCAAGGTGGCTGTGAAAAAAATTTCTTGAACCTTCTTACAGAAAAATCGTAAACACCTTATGTTGGATAAAGCTGTACAGCTGGGCATATATTCTAATTCTAATAGATTCCAATTCAACTTTCTGGTAGAGGAATGTGAATAACACATCTCAAGAATTTTCTGAAAGCCTGGTTTTGCAATTATTCCGAAAAACTGTTTTCTAAATGAATAATGCACATGGACAGGGCCGGAAAGTACAGGATCAGGAAATAAATTCCCCATCTGGTATGAGCTTTTCCTTGAACTGAGCACTCAACCTGTCTTCCGAGAAATGGTACCCTGTGATTCTTGCATCTATCTTACACAGAAGGCAGCACTCAGAATTAGATTTCTGCACCAGTAACAAATCCAAATAAAGTTCCAGCCATTGCTGTTTTAAGGAGCTACGCAGCTGCGCATCGTTCACGTCATAGTCGGCGGTGATGAGTCTATTTCGAGGATGGCTTTTTGACAGCGGGCATGAAGATGCCCTCCGGGTCCTAGCAGAACATCTTCTCCAGGTACTAAAATGTGAGGAATCGCTTCCATGCTGAGGAGAAGTTTATTTACATAGTTTGCCCCATTTGCTACTTTAGGAGATGAACACGAAACCTAATAACTGACTACAAAGAAAGTTACCTTGTAAATCCCAAAGAACCCAAGGTCCCTTACGACAGACAGGGCACTGACACGGGGACCAGTGGTGATCTCTCCGGCCACTTGCAAACGGATCTTGACGATTTCCAAAGGATTTGTGAAAATCACCTGGGAGCCTCCTGCCTAAAAGAGAGAAAAAGTAAAGATTTAGGACCCAAGAAGGGAAAGGGCAAGATGGGTCAGAACAGTGGAAGGGGATTATCCTCCATGGAGCACACAATATTCTGTCTTCAAGAGACTGTAGTTTCAATACTGGTTCCATCCACTAAGACAGTGACAAGTCTGAATCAAAAATACAGTTACAGCCAAGGAGGCTTTGGGTACTGAGGTCCTATTTTCCTCACTCAGAGGTTGGAAGAGGGAAAAGGGTGGGGACCGATGTCTCCTGGTCTCACCAAAGTCTTCACATGGAAATGACAGATTCCCTGAGGCACAAACCATCACAGGGCTCAAAGCCAAGGGCCCAAAGGCAACAAAATGAAAATCAAACAGCATCCAAATAAAAAGACCCCGACCTGCTTGTCAGAAAAGGAGAAAGGGCAGACACAGGTTCTCCCACGATGGACCTCCTGATTCTGGCAATGACTCAAGAATTACCAGAGAACAAGTAAACGTAGATGAAAGCTATTTTTTCTTCTCTTAAAAAATCAGGTTCATCATCAAACACCATTTTATGGAGTCGCGTATTCTTATAATTTTATTTATGCATTACCTGTGTATTAGATTGCTCTTTTCATAGGAGATAAATGTCCAAGCAGTAAAAATATGCATTAAATCAATTATGGCCCAAACTTTGAGCAATGTGTGTTATTTCATTCCAGCAGTGGCTGGGTGCCCCACCTCCGAGATCGGTGGAAATCTTTAAAGTGTACTATAAGGGAAATTTTAAGCTAGTTATTCTGAAGCTAAGCCTATATTTATTATAAGCAATTACATTCTTTCCCACTGTACTTCGACTTGTTATTCCTTGTCACAAATACATTAAATTTTTATTTCATCCATACTCAGGTTGATGCAGAGCATAGTTCAGAATCCTCCCTACACAGTGATGTTACCACACAGGGTGATGTTACCGCGAACACGGTGCTGATATTTTATAGCTCAGTCGGGGTCATCATGGTAACAAGCATGATGCGGCTAGTATCAGAAAAAACTACTTCTGGCTAGATTCCCCGACACCATTAACCAACATATGTGCCCTTACAAAGATGATCTTGGAAGTATAATTTATAATATTTGGAAATAAAAATGAGACACAACATAAATATCTAATGATCAGGGATGGATGAAATGAATTTGAGTATGCCATGCAATGAGATACTATGCTGCCAATGAAAATACTGTGGAAAATGTTCAATAGACATACTGGGAAGTAAAAACCCTCCGGCTGAAATGCAGGTACAGCTGTCCCCGTTACCCCTTACCATCATGTAGAGAATACACCAGTGTAGTGCTTTTGAGATGGTCGGATTACAAGTTTTCTTTGCTGCTGTATTTTTGTATTTCTTCTACACAGATCATATATTACCTCTATAAAGAAAAACAAATACCTCTACATAACTTACCCAATATACATAGTGACATTAGCCAAAAAAAGCAAAGAAATCTGTTCACCAATTCTCTATAAATCAAATTGCTTTTCCACCTTTAACAACTTGATATCTTAATCAAGACACACTTGTTCTTAAAAACAGGAGAGGCTGCGGAGAAAAGGGAACACTCTTACACGGCTGGTGGGAATGCAAGTTGGTGCAGCCACTTTAGAAAACAGTGTGGGGATTCCTCAAAAGATTAAAAACAGAGCTACCCTATGACCCAGCAATCGCACTACTGGGTATTTATCCCAAATACACAGCTGTAGTTTAGAGAGGGGCCATATGCATCCCAACGTTCAAAGCAGCGATGTCCACAACAGCCAAACTGTGGAAAGAGCTAAGATGCCCTTCAGCAGATGAATGGATAAAGAAGATATGGTCCATACATATAATGGAATATTACTCAGCCATCAGAAAGGATGAATACCCAGCTTTTGCATCAACATGGATGGGACTGGAAGAGATTATGCTGAGTGAAATAAGTCAAACAGAAAAAGTCAATTGTCATATGGTTTCACTTACTTGTGGAACATAAGGAGTAACATGGAGGACATCAGGAGAAGGAAGGGAAAAGTGAATCGGGGGAACTGAAGAGGGAGATGAAGCATGAGAGACTGTGAGACTGCAGACTCGGAGAAACAAACAGGGTTTTAGAGAGGAGGGGGCTGGAGGGATGAGTGAGCCCAGTGATGGGTATTAAGGAGAGCACAGATTACATGGAGCACTGGGTGTTACACACAAACAATGAATCACGGAACACTACATCAAAAACTAATGATATATTTTATGGTGACTAACATAACACCATAAAACAAAAACAAAAACAAAAACAAAAACAGACCAAGCTGTCCACTGTCTGCCCACATTACAACCATTCCAAAGGCAGCAGTATCGCCCCCTCTCTTGACGGTCACACGGACCAGCCCTCCTCACTTGCTTGTTTCACCCACCACCTTCGGCTCTCCTAGGTGAATCTCGGGAGGTGGGCCAAACAATCCTGGTAGAAAAAGTCCTAGGATGGATGCATCAAAAGGCCCAAGAAAGGCCTTCGTAAAGTGGGAAGGAAAGCACGAGGCGACACGCTCAGAGGCCGGTATGTTCTTCGGGTCCACAGACACTTGGCTCTCTCTTCTCTTTGGCTCAGAAGAGCCACGCTCTGCTCCCACACTGCTGTGACCTGCAGGGAGGTGGCAGGGCCAACCCACAGCCTGTCTATAGCCCTTCAGGATTTTGTAAGTTTACAGCTGCACCGTTGCCCGTGCTGCGATGGGAGTTAAGGTGGGCAGAAGGAAGTGAGGCGCTGGACCTGGCTTAGTGACAGCACCAACGGCACATTGAGGATTGTTTGTGCTTCTTGACCCCAGCTCTTGAGTTGCAAAAATGAGTAAAAATTTATTTTTGAGATCATGTATGGTGGCAAACTGCTGAGAAAGATTGGCGGAGCTGGAATTAGTCTGAGGCTGATTTTTAAATGCTCAGAAGTGGGCAAGAGCATCTCTGTCAAGGGCAGAATGGAAAGCAGTCTGCGTACACTGCTCTTGAAGAACAGCACAGGAACGCAAAGCACACTCACCACACACAGGCGACAGGGCGGGGAGGCAGCTGAGCATCCCCCGGGCGGAGAGAGCCACGCTCCCTACGTGTCAAACCACCTCACTTCATACGAGGCCCAAAGAGATGGTGAACGGACCGCAGCCGGCACGGTGCTTGGCACACAGTAGCGATCTCCTAGAGGGACCGTTCTCCTCCCTGGCTGCATGTTCCCTCACCTGCAGAGCTTTGAAGAGCAGTGACTTCCAAATCCTACTCCAGACAAATAAGAAATTCCACAACTGTCCTTTCAAAACCTGTTCCTATGCAATGAAGATGTGCAGTGAGAGCTGACGATCGCTGGACTTCACTGCGTCCCCTCCACGAGCCCTGGGCATTCTGACAGGCTGCTTGGCAGGCTTCCCTGCAGCCAGGATTTCTAATGCCAGTTTTCCACTTTCTTTCACAACTTTAATGCTTTACATGTGACCTCATGACAAACTTCTTATACAGATCCAAGTGGTGACCCTGGTAAAGGTACAGTTCTTAGGTACAGAATCACTCTCTAACTCGCTCTCTTCCATTTGTACTAACACTTGTCAAAGTTCACGCTCTACCCAAAATAAGAACTTAATACTCAATCCCCTGACGCCGAGCCAATCGATAGATACTGATATTTTGAGCACAGCAGAGTGAATTCTAATCACTAAGAACAATGCAAAAGTCAAATCCACTTCAGACAGCTCCAGGGAACAGACCCAGTGGGAAGAGAGGGTGGGGCTACTGAGAGAAAAGGGTGGGCTCCTTGCCTTGGGTGGGCTCAGAGAGAAAGAGCCGACAGATTCCAAGTGGCACGTGGTAGAGGTTCTGAAGATGAATCGGTCCTTTAGTGTCAAGCTAGAAGGAAACGAGAGACTCCAAGGCACCGAGAGACGCTTATCATCAGATACAGTGTCTGGGCGTCGCCATGACCTGATCCCCGAGCGGCACACTGGCTGCGGATGTCTCGACTCTCAGCCTATTGTCCCTTCACACCCCACCCCCCACCGCCGTTCCTCCTCGAGGAGATCAAAGACAGAGGGCTCCACAGGCCTCCAAGAGGGACACCTACGGTGTATGATGGCTCAGTGTCCCTCATCCCTGTAGAGACCTGGCTGTGTGAAGACGCTCGTGTGTGTGTGTGGGGGGGGGGGGGAGAACTGTGTCCCCAGTCACTTCCCTGAGACTTTCTGGAGTCTGTGGCAAGTAGGACAGGCAAAGATTTCGACAGCAGGACTGGCTCTGTATAGCTCATCATCTTTACGGCGGGCACACTGACTTGTCGGCAGGTCTCCTGGTATGTTCCTTCTTGCTGAAATCATGGCTGCTACCCAGCATCTGGGTCCACCTAAAGACAAACACCTGCACTCACAGCAGACTCACTTGGGCCACTGATCATTCCTTCATTCGCATCATAAAAAAATTCACCACAGATTCCTAAGTAATTGTGCTCAAATTTGTCCTAAGAACTCCAAGGACACGAGGTGCCTGTTCTCAAGGAGCTCGGTAGAGGAGTCAAGTAATAAATATTCATGAAGCAACCATTATTGGCTACTGGGGTATTGCTCTGCATAGATTACCTATCTTCAGCCCACTCGGAGGTATTTTTTCCAAATTTTACAGAAGAGAAATTGAGGCACAAAAGATTACAGAAACAGTTACGGGCTGAACTGCGTCTAACAAAATTCATATTTTGAATTTGAAGTTAAGTCCTAACCCTCAGCACCTCAGAGGGTGACTGTGTTTAGAGACAGGGCCTTTCCAAAAGTAGTTAAGGGAAGAAGAGGTCATATGGGTGGGCCCTACTCCAACATAAGTGATGTCATACTACAGATCCTAAGATGGAACGGAGATAGGGACACAAACATGCAGAAAAGGGCATCTCGTGAGCACAGAGAGAAGGCAGCCATCCTCAAGCCAAGGACAAAGGCCTCTGAAGAAACCAACCCTGCCGACACCAGCTTGGACTTCCAGCCTCCAGGGATGCGAGAAAATAAATTCATCGTGGTTAAGTCACGCGGTCTGTGCCATTCTGTTTCGGCCGTGCTAGGAAGCCACTACAGCACCTGACGCAGGGCTACGCAGCCAGCAAGCAAAGGATTTTCGACTGGGCCCAATAAATATAGGCCTTACGAACAGAAAAAAATGGCACATGGGAAAAGGTAACTATAATATACAAGAGGTAAGGACCAGACAAACTGCCATGGCAATGTGAAGCAGGGCAAGATTTCTGCTGGCTGGGATAATGTGGGGAGGTGGGGAGGCACAAGAAAATAACACATCAGCTGGTGACTGCGTGTAATCAGGATAGCTAATCCAGGCAGAGAATGGCTCAAGGGCACAGTGACAGGGGCCTGCCAAACTTACAGGGTAAGAACACCCAGCACTACATCTACCCAAGCGAAATTTTAGTAAGAAGGATCATTATGGTGAGATTAACATTTTCATCCACTGGCACTTATCTGGATGCTTACAAGAGCTTTGTAAGAATTTTCCCTTTTGGTCCTCATCATATAAGGTGGGTAATATTCTTGCAGTTTTATAAGCGAGGAAGGCAATACCAAAAGGGTTTGAAGGGGCTTATGTAACCTGTCCGAGATCACGAGGCTGGGAAAGGGGAGCCTGGACGTGGAGTAGGGCTGCCGGAGACCAGCCATGCCCTGCACGGGGAAGCACGGCACATCGTGGCAGGTCCAGCTGCAGAGCCAACCAGCAACCTCCACCGGGCATGCGGGGCTGGAGACAGACGCTGAAGAGGAGACCACTAGCGCCAAATCACGGGAGGCCTCAAATGCAACTCTGAAGACTCGGGCTACATCCTACACATGGTACCTTCCAGCGCATGTGTACCGGGAGGAAAGCAGGTACTAAACAAAGCTTAGGAGCAGGAGAGTGTCATGACTAATATCTGCGTAAGACGACTGGGCGGCAGAAGGGGCAGAGTTCAGGAGGGAAGGAGAGCCCTAATAATAAAGGTTTTAGCAGACTAGGTGGGAGATTAAGAAGGCCAGAATCAGAACAATTACACTAATAAGGTAGGAAGTGGGGCGGGGGGTGAGTGGTGGATGTAGCAGAGAGCACTGGGGCCTGGCTGCTGAATGCGGGGCCAAAGGAGTGAGTAGGAGCAAAGAAAGGACCCAGTGTTTTACATCTATGTAACAGGACTATAAGGACAGAAGGGTGGGAGACACATCCAGGAGGCAATGGAAAGGTGTGGTGGGAGTTAGGGCTGGACACAGACATCTGTGCTAAGTGAAGGCAGGAGCTCACACGGGGTACAAGGAGATGAAACACCAAGAGGAGAGACCTAAGAAGTGACGAGGAGCCTCTGCCACAAATCACAGAGTGCAGCAATCCAGGCACAGAAGTCAAGAAAGGGGCTTCCACAAGGGAGGCCAACAAGAGAATGGCCAGCAATGCCTGCCGGCACAGGGAGAGAAGGTCCAGCTCGCAGCGTGATCTGTGACCAGGAAGATGGGAAAATGGATGCAGGGGAATTAGAGTCTGTATAATCCACATGTTTAAGGGAAGGGAAAAGGGAGAGATGATGCCATATATGCAAGCAAGCAAGGCAGAATGCAAATGTATTTAGCATAATTAAAAAGAAAAATAAGATAAAACAGAGCTGAGGATGACTACGTTACAGTCACACAGAACAGCATACGGGTTCTGGGTAGGGGAGGAGAGGAAAGAAGGGTGTGAAACTGGGATTTTTCCCTACGACTTCTGCTCCAACGATAAAGAAAAATATAATCAAATGGATCAGGATTTAGCAAAAGGAGATGATGAAAGTTCTGAAGCATAAAACAAACACAAAAACACAAATGACCTGTGAGAATCAGCAGTAAACTCAATACTCTGGGCTCTCCAGAACTTACGGTGAAGTTAGTCCAATGTGCAACACAGACAGGTCAACGAGGGAGCTAGACGAGTCCAAAGCAATGACTCATGCGTTCCACCCCTCAACTCCAAGAGATGAAGACACGGCAAGCGGCGGTGTACCTATGTGCTGTTTAGGGCTGTACTCTGCATCTGTCCAGAGGGGGGCCAGAGCCATGGGCGGCATCACAGTGGGTTCCCTACTGAGACCTCACCCGACTATGTGCACAGGACTTGCAGGTGAGGAATGAGTCAGTTCAGTGAGATGTAGACTCTTACCCAGACTATTACCAAGTACTGAGCAAGAACATTTTCGTGCCTGCCGCACTAGTGGGGAATACTAGTATTAGTATGACAAAGTATTTTGTAGCTTTTTTTTTTAAAAAGAAATTGTGTGCCCACACTATAGCAGCTGTGTAAGAAGGCAAAAACTAAGGACAATCCCCACCCTTATGGAGCACACATTCTACAAGTTATTTATAGGATTACGGGAAGATTAAATGAAAGCATACACATGAAGCACATATCCCAGTGCCCTTACCAAACTCCCTCAAAGCCAGTACAAATGAACTCCCATTTTCTCTTTTCCTAGAAACCAGTAAATTTAACTTTCTTTCTGAGGAAATCACAGTGATACTGAGCATTCAAGCAAGTAGCAATCCCGAGTAAAAAAGTTCGGAAAAAAAACCAAAAACAAAACTTCCCCTAGTGATGATTGATAGCGAGGTGCTCAACAGAACTGAAGAGTTTTCATTTTATTTAAATTCATTTAACTTTAGCAACTAAATTCAGGCCGACATTCAACAAAACGTGGGTACTTCTAATTCTGAAAGACTTCTGTTACTCAGCAATGGTCCACCTGTCCTGCTGCGGGAAGGAGCTGGTAAAAGGGCAATGGCTGGCTCATCAGCCGAGCATCTACCACACTCTGTCGATGGGGGGTGGGGGTGTGACCGGTTTCTGCACCTCCACTGAGTTGTGGATTGCCCCCAACACCAGCAAACCACTCTGGAAATGAGCAGCATGGGTCCCAGAAGGAATGGAGATGGAGACTAGGTTGGGTGCCGCCCAAAAGCTCCCCACTGCCGAACACGGGGCACAGGGCACAGGGCACGTCCTTCTGGCCAGGTAGCAAGACTGCTATGAGGAAAGCCACACCAACGCCCTTTCCATCCAAGATCAACTTCTAATGTCTTGGACCTTTAAATCTGTCCCAAGTCAATGCCGGATGTCCCATTCTGCTACCAAAACGCATCAACGTTCCTACCTCCGGGACAGTTGCAGCAGCTGTGACCCCGGTCCACAGTGTGTGATCTTCATAAATCCACTGCTGCATCAGGAGGGCTGAGAGCAACCCAAAAGGGCCATGGGACTGAAGAAGTTACAACTATGTCAGCATGAAGCACAAGTGCCAAGCTTCTCAAACAGATAGGGCTCTCTCGACACAAAGCATCATTATTTCCAAATGCTCTAATTTTTCACATGACACGCTCCTCGTGGCTCAAAGTAAAATTACAGGGTTTTCCTCTCTAATACCCGCTTCTCTGAAATGGGCTAGAAAGTCTGCAAAGAACCAGAAAGGTGGCTTCCATCCCAGCTTTTGGTCACTGACCAGAGGCTACTGTAAGCTTGATTTCTTTTCTTTCTCATAATCCTGTCACCCAAATTCTTCTTGCCATATTACGTAGTGAAGTCCACTGCTGACACTTCTGATGCTGCACAATAATTTTATTGTGGGAAGGGATGAATCTACTTTTTAAAAATAGCATTTCGAGAAATCAAATAGAAACACAACATACCCTAGGACCCTAAAGCACTGGCTGATTTCCCTAAGGACAGTGACCTTCACACTGAAGAGATTCTACCACAGTTTAGGTGCAATAATTGTGAACAAGTAGGTTTTAAAGTCACATGCCTTAAAATAACTTGCTAAGGCTATGTGCTTATCATTAAGGACAGCCATAGCTTTAATACATTATCTAAAGGATTGGTTCAGGAGCTCCAGTTTGTATTTCTCCAGGATCCATTTTCTTTCACCTGTTAGGAACTAAACAAGCCCTTCTCCAAAGCCTCTTTCCTAACCTAGACAGTGCTCCTTCCCAGGACCTAGGGAGTTGAGTCAAAAGAGCTCACAAGATGAAAAAGCATACTTTCATATGAGTTGCACCCCCGAAATTATTCTAGGCGACAGTCTTGAGGATATTCAGAAACTGTTAACAGTCGTGTATTAAAAAAAAAAAAAAAAAAAAAAATCAATCCTGTCATCAATCTGCTGTCCACAGAAAACACAGCAGTGTATTTTTTAACATAGCGTTAATTCTTGCTATATTTTAAACTAAAAGCATTAAATATAACTGTATTTAATCACCTCCCTTTAATTTGAATTCACATGGTACTTATAGCTACTTAAAAAATTAAGTGGCAAAATGTATATGAAGAATGTGTATCTTGATATTTTAATTATGCTCAATTGAATGTACTTAGATTTAAAGTGCTTTTCACAAATGACATGTGCTAAGAATATCTAATTGCACACTGACATTCTAAAATGTGTGCTTATATGTGTCAAAAATAGATTAATAGGAAGTTATGGAATATGGCTTTTTTAAACTAACACCAAGTACATTATTTTGATTATCTGGATACAAATAAAATTGGAACTATAAAAAAGGTCTACACTAGTCAATGTCTAATGATGCACATTACATACAAAATGAATGCTCAAGTGATGATAGTATTTGATATTTAGAGAAACTGAAAAACAAAAATTCCTTAAGAAATCTAAGCTTTGAGATATTTTCTATTTACTCTCTTACTAACTCAGTGTTACATGAATATAATTTGTATGTAGTACAGGTATTATCATTGTACAGAAAGACCACAGCACGGGCACCCCACTCAGATGGTTAAGTGCCTAACTCTTCTTGATTTCGGCTCAGGTCATGATCTCAGGGAGTGGGGAATCTGTCTGATATTCTCTCTTTCTCTCCCTCGGTTCCTCCTCCCTTTCTTTCTCTCTCTGTCTCTCACCCTCTGTCAAAAAAGAAAAAAAAAAAGATCATAAGGAGGTGCCGGGCTGGCTCTGTTGGTGAACTCATGACTCGATCTCGGGGTCATGAGTTCAAGTCTCACCTTGGACACAGAGCTTACTTTAAAAAAAAACTCACACACAAAAAATTACTCAGCAAATAGCAGTGGATGAATGAAATTAAAATACAGTAGCTGACAGCGGTCAGGTATGTGGCAATACTGAGGACAGGCATTCAGCAATCTCATAAAGAAGTTGGCAATTGTGAGGGGGCATGAAGCCAAGAGGCCCTCATCCTCTATCTAGCTCTGAAGGGACAGTGCTGGACCCAGTGCCCACAGGAGACGTCATCGCTTGGCGACATTTGAGAAGCTGAGCCCTTTCTGCAAGTTGAAAAAAGAACCTTTAGCTTAGTTCCTGGTTGGGACAGACTAAATGGCATCCCTCAAAAATTCCTATGTTGGAGACTTAACCCTATACCCTCAGATTATGACTATATTTGGAAACAGGACCATTAGAGAGGCAATTAAGGTAAAATGAGGTCATCTGGGGGGGGGCCCTCGTTCTGTATGACCGGAGTCTTTAGAGGTGACGAAAACACGGGCCACACACAGACCGAGGGCCGGCATGTGAGGACATGGCAGGAAGACGGCCGGCCCGAAGCCAAGAACAGACGCTGCAGAAGAAAAGGCAACCTGCAGACACCCTGCTCTTGGGCGTCTGGCTTTCCTAAGTGCGAGAAAATAAAATTTCTATGACTTCAACTGTGCTGTCTGTGGCGTTCTCTTATGGCAGCCTGAGCAAACTAATATTCCTAGTTAGGCTATCTAAGTGCTCGCCTCTGTACACGAAACACTACAGGATCTCCTCCTTTGATCTGATGTGTACATGAAGTTGCTCAGTAAAAACTCTGTAACTAGACTATCAGGAAATTGTAAAAGAGATAGATTCTCACCACTTAATTTTTTTTGAGAGACACCAAACTGAAATTTCCTATTCTTAATTTCTTAAGTACAAGGCAAAGAGGCTATGGTGTTTATACATTTTGTAAGTGTAAGTATCATATTTTCAGCTTCATAGGATTTTAATAGGCCTACAGAAGCCTGGCCAAGAAACCAAAGTACAATCTGTTTGACTGACATTAAAAAGCAATTAAGTTACAGACCTGTCAAATATGTTCACATTTGGGCTCTGTCTGCGATGCATGTCTATTTTGACTATAGTACCAGAATCATGTAATGATTTACAGACCTTCCATGTCTAAAGCACCGTAACTGTATGAAAGCTATAGCCCAATCTTGCTTTGTATTTTCACGCCATAACAAACCCCTCCCCATATATTAGATAACCAGAAGGAGGGCCCAGAGTTTGAACCGTGTTGAGCCAAACAAGGCTGAGATTTTGCGAGAGAAGGAAAAGGGAGAAAACAGAAGAGAATCAGGCTGGCTCAGGGCTTCCCATCAGCTGGACTTTTCCCTAACAGAAGACAACGTCTCGGAGCCGCCCTCAGCTAGGCAGGCCATCACTATCAATTCTGGGTACCATCAGACAGCTCCTTCCTCTGTGCTCCAAGTCCAAGTCTGAACCACGGGCTCCCACAGAAGCAGCCTGGCAGCAGGTTTCTCGTCCTAGCCCACTACCCAAGTCCCAGGCCCCAGAAGACTTTCTGGCCACACTGCGACAAAGCTGCCTCACAGGCTTCTCTAAAACCTCCAACTCAGAGATTGTCATGATTAACATTTTTTGCTAGTTACTGGCTCTTTTACTTTTTTAGCATTGTTTCAGGTTTACAAAAGCATTTCCCATCTACCTCCTGCCCCCACGCACACAAACCTCCCCATTACCGTCACCCCCACCGGTGCTGCATTTCTTCCATGTGATGAACCCACACTGAAACATCATGATCACCAAAGTCCACACACAGCCCACCTTGCAGTTCATTCTTGGTATATTCTGTGAGTCTGGACAAATGTATAATGACATATATCCACCATGATAATATCAAACAGTATCTTCACTACCCTGAAAATCCTCTGCACTCTCCCTGTTCACTTCTCTGCCTTTCCTCCACCCCTAGCAACCACTAATCTTTTTACTGTCTCCATAGTTTTGCCCTTTTCCAGAGTGTCTTATCTATTCTGGATTCTATGTTGCAATCATATAGTACGTAGCCTTTCCCAATTGGCTTCTTTCATTTACTAATATGCATTTAAGCTTCTTCCAAGTCTCTTTATGCCTCAATACCTCATTTCTTTCTAGACTCAATAATATCCCTTTGTCTCGCTATACTACAGTTTACTTATCCCTTCATTTACTGAGGGACATCTTGGCTTCTTCCAAGTTTTGGTAGCTATGACTAAAGCTGCTGTAAGTATCCAGTTACAGGTTTTTGTTTAAAACATAAGTTTTCAACTCCTCCAGGTAAATACCAAGGACTGCCATTGCCATCTTACAGTTCAGTTTTGTAAGAAACCTCAAAACTGTGTTCCAAGGTGGTGGTATCATTTTGCATTTCCACCAGTCAACGAATTATGAGTTCCTCTTTCTCCTCATGCTCATCAGCACATGATGTCAGTGTTTCAGGCTTCATTCTAACAGGTCTGTAGTGAGATATCATTGTTGGTCCTTTTTGTTTTAAAGCCACTTTTTCGCATGATTCCTTCATGATTCTGACATGATAATTGCACACACTAACCATTCACCGAAATCTTTTCTACTAACAACATTAGCAGTAAATAAGTCGTATCAAATATTCCAGGTATTTTTAAGTGTTTTATATTCATTCTGCTCCTAAGGTTCTGTATATATTTGGGGGTTGGCATGAAGCCAAATAAAATAAATATAATCTTTCTAATGGTTAGTTCCTTTACTGAGGTACAGAAAACATTTCTTATGAAACCCGGCACACAAACTTCCTCTCTTAATAATGAAATGAAAAACAAAACGAAACAAAATTGAGCTACCTGCACTCATTAGCTGGGGCTGATGATAAAATGAGGCTGGAAGTCATCTGTTAGGGATAGAGGCTAGATGGCCAGCAAGACTATGAAGGAATTCTTGAAGAAGTCAAAACCATGAGGAAGAGAAAAAACAGATCAGCAAAACAAAAAGCTATGCTTGACGCTGACAATGCCAGACGCTGGCCAGGACTGGAAGCAACAGCAACTCTCCTTTGTTGCCAGGGGAAATGGAAAATGGTGCAGCCACTTTGGAAGACAGTTTGGAGGTTCCTTATAAAACCAAACATACTCTTAACGTAAGATCCAACAACTGTACTCCTTGATATTTACTCAAAGGAGTTGCAGACTTATGTTTTCAACAAAAACCTGCACAAGAATGTTTAGAGCAGTCTTATTTATAATTGCCCAAACCTGGAAGAAATTAAGATGTTCTTCAGTAGGAGAATGAATAAATAAACTGCTGGTACATCCACAGGAATATTATTCAGTCTACAGGGAAATGAGCTATCGAGCCATGAAAGACACAGAGGAACCTTAACTGCATATTACTAAGTGAAAGAAGACAATCTAGAAAGGCTACACACTATGTGATTCCAACTCTAGGACATTCTAGAAAAGGGAAAACTGTGAAGACTGTAAAGAGATTGAAGGAAGAGAGCTAGGGGTGGAAGAGAAGGGGAGGAATGAATAGGCAGAGCACAGAAGATTGTTAGGATAGTGAAAATACTCTGTATAATTATTAATATGACAGATATATGTTACCATACATTTTTCCAAACCCACAGAATGTACACCATGAATAAACCATAAGGTAAATTATGGATCCTGAATGACAATGATGTGTCAATACAGGCTCATCAATTGTGATAACTGCATACTCTGTTGGGGTATGTTGATGGTGGTGTTTATGCAAGTGTAGGGGTAGAAGATATTCAGAGAAATCTTCATATTTTTCTCCCAATTCTGTGAACCAAAAACTGTTTTGAAAAAAACAAGTGCAGAGACAGGTGAAGTCACTGTGAGAGAGACCAAGAAGGCCAAGAGGAGAAAACGCAGAAAGTAGTCAGTTCCGAGAACTGCCTCAATTCTCGAGCACCTTTAATTTCATGTATACCCTTAGTAAATCCTCTTTTTGCTATTGCTACTTTAGAGTTTCTGCAGCCAAAAGGAACCTGAAGCAGGAACTGGTTCTAGACTCGGCAACAGATCCTTGGCGAAGACACTGGATTAGCAATGAAATCATCATAAAGCAGAGGCCAATGATGATGTTCTCATCCTACAATTCTGCCTACTGAAGCCTCCAGAGACAGTTTAAGGTTTCTTTACTATTATTCTCATTGAAAGGTAAAAATCTAATTTGTCTCCTTTTGAACTTCGGCATAAGAGGGCTGTTTGATCAATGGAATCTAGCAGGAGTGACGGTCAAAGTTAGGTGGTCCTAAGAAGTCTTGCGGCTTCTGCTGATGGCTCTCAGAATGCCTACTGCGGCAAAGCCCCTTTAGATTCAAGCTGCCCCAAGCTACACAGAGAAGCACAGCCGGTGTGCCAGACAACAGCCTCGCTGGCATCACGGCCAGCCACAAGTGAGTCATCTGGGATATTCAGACGGCTCTAGCCCCAGCTGCTCTCTGCCTATAACCACATGGAGATGGCAAATGAGAAGCACCAGCTGAACCCAGTCAACCCATAGAAACATAAGAGATAATAAATTGCTTTTGAGGCCACTGAATTTTAGGATGTCTTGTTATACAACAGTAGATAATCAGAACACCTCTCCTCCTCAATGATGGAGAAACACTAACATCATTCCCCTTAGGAAGGAGGGAAGGAGTGGGGACAGTAAGGCAGACAGGGAACATGTATGTTGGTAGTGAGTGAGGAGGGTTATAATTTTAAATCTACTTAGTGTTGGACATGAGTTTAAATGGTGAGAATGAGGAAAAAACTAGGGAAGGTCTAGGGAAGAAACTCCAAGTTATTAAAAAAACTGGTTAAATAAATACACTGTCCCAACTTTACCTATATAAAATCCTATAAATTCACACATCTCTAACACGCATACTCACTGTACACCACATTACAACATCTGGATGTCATACTCCCCTTTACTGTTCTCTTCTTGCAAACAAAGCATATGAGTTGCACCAGCGGGGAAAAAATGTGAAGGCATCAATGTAAGAATCGTGAGCTGGTTCCTACAGAATGAAGCCTCCAAAAGCAAACATTTATACTGCTCAGGGGCATACTTATAAGAAGTATAAAGATAAGTGCAGAAATGAAAATCACCACTTTTGGGATAAGGTTATCTCCTGGGAGATGAGGGAGAGAAAAGCTATCGCACCAGAAATGCAAGGGCCTCCAGCCGCGTTTGTCGAGTCTGACATCTGACGTTAAGTAGTAAGCACATCAGTGTCTACCTTTTTGTTTCTTTAAATAATGAAGATTAACTGCAACTGAATCTGATGTAAAAAAAGGTGAGTGATAAAAACGGGCCTCAAAAATGGTATGATACGTAGCTATACCGATAGGCACAAAAATACCAAGCACATGGGGCTCCCATGGTAATAGGAATGATAACAGGCCCCGATAACAGGTGACAACGGCAAGGCCACACTTGGAGGGGACCACGGTGAGGCTGCTCTTCATGCCACAGCCTCACCATCCTTTTCCAAGCCAGTGCCGGAGCACATCAATTATTTTTGCCACTTGACAGGAGTATAAACTGCCATAAGTGTTAGATATATTACACACACACAGCCCAATGTGCGTGTGTGCGCGCGCGCATGTGTATGTGTGTGTAGGGGAATCTCAAAAGAAAAAAATATTGTGGGCCTACTGTCAAAAGACTACTGTTCAAAAAGCATGTTTACTTGTCTTTCTAAAAATTATCACAGAATGCTATCATGTTCTATTGGTATGCAAATAATTTTTACTAAATATGAGCTTTAAAGGAGAGAGGTTTATACTTGCTCACTTTCTTTTTCCTGGTGAGTATTATCTCATTTATTTTCATTTCAATGTAAATTTCTTTCCATGCCAAATAAGTTACTCAAATTTATAAAATCCTCCTTGAAACTAATCATGGCACCACTTGTATTTCCTTATCTGACAACTTGTTAAGATCAAAGGATCAAAAACTGAAGATCCCAGAGCCCTTGGGATTTCAACCCTCCATTTCACCCGATGCAGAGAAGACCATCAATACACGCTTATTTTGAATTAAGGACTGTCACTTACAGACCACATGGCATTATGTGTGTCAGGTGTAAGGAGCAGTGGCACAGCAATAACAACGTGGTGAGAGATGATGTCAGTTTTTAAATTCACTGGGAATCTATTAGGAAAGGGGTAGTGACAGGCCCCTTCTCCTCTGCCACTTTTCCTGTGAGTTCCACTGTCACTGACTAGTGGCCCCTCATCATGTCCCTCGCCAGGAACTGAGCTTCTGACCCAAGAAGGAGAAAGATGGAAAGAAAGAGAAGGTGTGTGTGTGTGTGTGTGTGTGTGTGTGTGTGTATGCATATGCTTCGTGCAGTGATGCCTGAGATCTGGGTCTCTGTCAAAACTTCTCCAACTACTAGCTAATAACAGCACGTAGCAAACCAATGTATGGAGAACACACAAACCACAAAGAACTTTTCAGACGCAGAGTATATAAACCCCAGGCTCAGCATTTTAGTCAGGTCTGGAACCATGGTGAATAGATCACTACTATTATGTGTGAATCTACAAAAATGCTCAGAAAGCTCAAGTCCAATTTTTAACAGGGCTGGAAACCAAAACTACGCTCAGTGCAAACAATGACTTTAAAAATCAAGTCAGATTTGACCCTTTGATACACATCAATGAAACAGAACATTTTTTTAAAATCTCTTCAGTTACAGATTTTGCTATAATCAAAAATAAATTAATCAATGGGATCAATTTTATTCTTTTTCTTCTAAAATTTTCCTCCAAATATACTTTCATTGTTTTTCCAACACAATATAATAAAATAGACTATTAATTTTGCCAAGTGCTGTGAAGGCTACGAGACAAAAACCTCCCTGCGTATTCTCCCTGTTTTTTGCAGAAAACAGCTTATAAAACAGAAAAGGCCTTCTTCAAAGAAATGAGCAGCTTCAGTTACAAGTGAAAAGTCAGCCATGTGTACTAATTCTCAGTAATAATGAAGCAAGGAGAGCTCCCCAGGGACTTAAAAGTCAATGCCTGGCACGCTTGGGTGAACCAAGAAGGGGAGCTGTCACGTGACACAGCCCTTCAAAGTCTTTTGTGTTCCCAATTGGAGAGATGTGTCTGTGGAACCCACGAGGGCCTTCTGAGCTATGTGTCTGGTTCTGAGGGCGGGAAAACTCTGTCGCAGCAAAGGACAATGCTGCTGCTTTAAAAACGCTCTGCTCAAGAGAGCTGAAGGGCTTGGATTGTTTACTACCTACAGGATTGCTCACTCAAAAAATAAACTTCGACTTCTTCCAGCAGCGCTGGTGGCGCAGGCATAGCAAAACAGGAGACTTGAAACACCAAGCACCCCGGTCTACCCACCTTTGAGATGAAGGATGGCAAACCTCATTTCACAGATATTTTAAGTAGCTGTAAAGCCCAAGTGGCTCCAGTTTTAAGCCCGTGTTTAGATCAGGCTTGAAGAAGGGCTGCACCCCTTTACAACAACTAGGCACCACTTCTGATGCCAATCTGTGCTTTGTGTTTGAAATGGGCGACCACAGACAAGAAAACAAGACCACCTACAGCCGACGATACGTGCCACAACCCATCTCCCAGACCCATGTGCAGGCAAGATGCTTTTGTTAAAAAGATAATAAACCTTCAGGTTATTGCCAAAATCTGGAGCAGTATCACGTAATTAATTTCACATTTTAAATTCTTACAGAGATATATAATCATGTCTTTTCGAGCAAGTTTAAAACCTGACTTTTTAGGAGAAAAACCCCCCTGACCTACACAAACACCCACGCAACAGCCCGGAGGTCAGACCAGAGGCTGCGGATGGACGTGTCCCTTTCTACAGGAGAAAACCGATTGACACAAACGGACACTCCTGTTGTTTCAAATGAAGACTACTTACCGAGAAGAGCAGCTTCTGCACCTCCTAATAATATTCTTTTTGATGACCACTGTGTGCCCTTTTTACTTAGAACAAGAAAGCCTCCTTTTTTCCACCCTGAATGCTCCTAAAGTTACAGTACAAGGGGACCTTACCTGGTCATCTACGACAGGTCAGTGATCAAACAGAAAGAAAGTCAGGCAAGAGCCAAATTCCGTCGACTTCTTAAGAATGACCAGGACCAGGACTTCTTAGCTCCTCCTCCCTTTAAGGAACCCCCATTCAAAGTCAGACAGGACAATAAGCCCTTTCCAAACAAAGGTTTAATATTCTCAGGGGTTTGCCCAGCGTCGAAACGCAATGATAGTCAAGAAAAGATTATTCTATGAAGGCCATTTCTTGCACAGAAGAAGCTAATTGAAAAAATAAGTGATCTCATCTTTAAGAAACAGGTTTTGAATGGAAAATATACCAATATTGTATTGCCCTAGTGATCAAAGCCCGTTTACTTGACCAACCTTATCTTTAAATAGCCCCAGTCTTTGTAGAAGAGTTTAATTTACTTAAAGTATTTGCATTCCCATGAACAAACCCGTACATGAGATAAAACGAGACATCACGTTCTGCTGGGCTTAAGAACAAGATGCAGGCCATTCATCCAGAGAAAGAAATACTCATTCCAAGCGGTTTCGACAATGCAGAGCACACTCAGCCAGCTGCTTGCCAGCACCGTCCTTCCAGAAGCACAGGGAAGCTTGAGGAGGTGCTGGTACGGGTAAGGTAAAGCAAAGCAGAGAGCTATGGCTGCCGACTCCACAAACTACAAATTTTAGTGCCTGACCCAGCAGAGGGTGCCATGAAAAGAGAACGTACTACAAATTAACTGTAGGAAAAGGTTAGCAAAGGTTCTTTCAAAGGCCAAACACTTTCTGCCACAAACGACTTCTGCCGCAGAACCAACCGAAAACAATGACAGATTTAACAGGCATGACTTAACAGGCAGGAAGGTCACAAACATTTACCCTTCTACCTCAGGAATGGTTCTCGGGCCCTAGAAGATTCTGCCCTTGCACAGGATCTGTGGTTGAACAGAAGCCTTAGTCCACATTAGGTTACCACGGTGGGGGGTGGGGGGGTGGAGGGAGGTAGGCATGTGAAACAAGTCTTTCCACCCCAGAGTTCTGCGAAAGGTACTTACACAGCCGCCAGCAAGAATTTCTGCTCCAAGTGGGACGGAACCATCTTTGCGCATAAATTTATCTCTCACAAAATCATTCACCTTGAAGAAAAATATTCACAGAAGCTGATGAAAAATATCAAGTCATTAAACACATATAAATATACAACTATAAATATGTTCTTTTTCTCTGTCAGTATTACTTAAGTATCACAAACTCAATAAAGTAAGGATCTTAAAAGAATTTGAGAAGTGCCTTTAATAGCACATATATACTTTTTAAAAGGTAAAACATGTATAAGTATTCCTGATGTTTCCGGGAGGAAGACAGATGGCTTAAGGGTGCCTGGCTGACTCAATGGGTACAGCGTGTGACTCTTGATCCCCAGGTTGTGAGTTCCAGCCCCAAGGTAGGAGTGGCAATTACTTAAAAATAAAGACTTTAAAATAAAAAAAGATAGATGGCTTACAAGCCTAAAATGTAAATGTCTGCCAATTACAATGATGTGAGCGAGACATACTGACACCAAGGACACAATAAAAACATACACTTGAGAAGTTAAAAACTGGTTTACAGTGATTAAAAATCACTTTAACATCTGCTAACAAGATTTAATCTAAAACAAAATGCATCACCGAGAAAAAGTTGGCTAAGCAGATTTTTCCACTTAGTAGAAATTCAGTATCTCAGAATTCTCAACATCAGTAACCTTAATTAACTAATTACGTCTAATTTACTCAAAATGGTATGTACTACAAGCCATCCTAAAAAAACCAATCATGTTTTTGGAACATATAAGCCAGAGACACTGCGCTGTCCTGAATTTCAGGCACCAAGGCTCCAGAGCCCAATCTAGAGGAGAGTTTAACTTTCTGGGGCTTATGATCTTGGTGATGTAAGAGCAGTTATCTGTCCATCCCACACACTTACTGCATTCTCTCCCGCCTGTCACACGAGAGCCCAGAACTGGATAAAGCATCAACTTCGACTAGAACTCAGGCCCCTGAACAGGTGGCCTGGCAGATGCTTACAGAACCATGAATTCTTCCAACGGCACATGTGACTGAGCTTCGGAGTCAGACAAATCTGGTTTGGGATTTTAATCTTTCTGCTCAGGAACTGTGTGCACATGGGTAAATACTGAAACCCTGGGGGCCTCACTTTCCTCCTCTGTGAATGTTGGGTCCCACTCTGCGGGAGATGAAACAGGAACAGACGAGCAGGTACACACACGCACCACATGCACCACACGCACAGTAGGTGTGGCGGCAAACGTCGCGGCCGCTGCTGCCACAGATCCTGTTCAAATACAGCACCACACTTTTGGATGTTCAGTGCTCAGTGGAGGACAGCGAAAAGCTGTGTGTGACGAATGTCCTGGGTTCAAATGAGCCAGCCCCTCCGTGGAAACACAAACCAGAGCATCTGCTAGATTGCTGAGTGTGTGCAAACTCCTGCATAAGAAGCATCAACTCCAAAGACTTACTGTGAGTTTTATGGCCTTCTCTGGGGCAACTCCCAGTAACTGTGGCAACAGACCTAAAAGGCAACAAAAAGTGGAACTACATTAAATAAATTACCATTAACTAAACAAATCAACCGTTCTAAAGGACGGATCACCCTCTAAACACTGGGGCGAACACTGCTGCGATTTTCTGCTATTACTTTTAATGAGAATACTCGAAATGGAAATGTGTAAATACAAATGTGTCTAAGAGCCACATCAGGACCAAGTAAATTCCCTCTCATATTCTGGATCGTTTGCATGTTGGGTAAATCAACAGTACCGGTGAGAGAGAAAATCTCATTATTCCGTAAGTTTGTTCTTTTGCCTCCAGCCTCTTAAATGTGTGACTGTATGATTTTTTTCTAACTATTTTCTCATGTCCGCAGCCCCGAAGGCCCACAGTTTAGCCGTTCATTCATTTAGCAACTATAACTTGGGGACGAGCACAAGACACACAAGGCTCTTGCTCTGACCAGCCTCAGATGGAAAAAAAGGGAGAGGCTTTCCTGAAGACGTGACAACTGGGGAAAAATGCATTCTGGAGGGGGAACAGGCAAGGCAAAAAAAGCAGAGAAGGAAAGCCTGGTGCCTCAACAATGAGGGTGAACACTGGTGAGCCACCAGAGAGCCAGCACGAGAGAGACACAGGTCAGGGCCAGATGCTGAGTTAGATGAGAAGTAATTACAGGGCCCATCAGCAGAGTGGTATGCTACTTCATATTATAAAAAGACCACTCTCACTGTTGTGTGGACATACTAATGTGTGTGTGTGTGTGTGTGTGTGTGTGTGTGTTACAAGAGGAGACAGAAAAAGAAAAACTGGGTTTGACATGAATACCCGGGGAGAGATGAAGCCTGGGCAGAGTAACTTTGAGGTGGGAAGTGAAAAGTTGTTTTAAACATGTTAAGAGTGGGAATTGTGTATCAGAGCACAGGAAGAAGATGTCTTTGACAGGAAAGGGCCACTTCTGGGAAAGGCATTCACGACAGGAGTGGACTGATACAGGTAAATTAAAAAATGTTACCATTTTCATTTGTGCTAAGAAAATAAAGGCAGATGCCCGTCTTGGAAACACACCGTGTGCTGACTCTTGAGGCTCATAACGTACTACTCACACCCCCACCCCACCCCCCGTCATACTGCTGTCCTTCAGAGGGACGTCACAGTGTTAGCCTTTGTTGGTAAGGACAATTTTCTAATTTGTCAACATAAGGAGAGCCACTTGCAGTCTCTTCTGAGAGACCAGCCTGGCAAGCACCATCTTCCTCAGCCTGTGGTCGAAAGTCACCAGTCTGAGAGCTGTCTGCATCCAGTCTGCAGATGTGTTTTATTGAGCAGCACGAGGTTTCAAATATAATTTGAGCTCGATCTATCAGTGGATGGATCGATCTGACAGCCCTCAGCCTCGTTCTGACATTATGGCAATCCGCTCCAGTTGGGTGAGGCTCTGCCCTGTAGGTCTGAGCATCGGCTCACCAAGGTCCCCCCACTCCCTAAAGCTGACATGGGATTGAGGACAACTGTCATTCATCATTCTTGCTCTGTTGCTATCTTCACAAGACAGAAATGTTTTTCTGTGCCTCTGGTTCTACAGAAAAAGCACATACAGTGTCATGTTTTAGGAAAAATGGGAGAAAGCTCATTTCATTGCGGAACGCAATGATAAGAACACTGATGCTAATGAAAATGTTCTTTAAAAATAGTTGACCTAAAGACAGCTAACGTTTTATTTATGATGTATCAGGCACCACCTTCAGCACTTCGCTGGCTCATTTACTCCTTATAACCACCCTGCCGAGAGGAAACCGAGACATACAGAGATTCCTCCACTTTGAATCACCCAGCTGATAAATCCTGAGGCTGGAATTCCAACCTGAGCCCTCCTCCTCAAGAATCCATGTTTCTACCCAACACTCACCTGTCCTATGCCCCACAGCAAACATGTACCTGCCCCTCACCCACTGCCTTTCTTCACAAACATAAGCTGCCTTGATCCTAGAAACATTTGAGTTTGCAATGTCTTCTCTAGGTCACCATATTTGCAGCCTGCTTCACCCCGGGCCCACAGCTGATCGCACAAGGATGAGACACCTAAAACACGTGCAGGCCCCGAGTTCAGCAATGTGGGCCCTATTATGAGCTGGTAGCCTAAGCGGAGTTGGCCAGTGGGCAATCTTTGCCCCGGAGGGCAACAGAATCCTGAGAGTGAAGAGCCAGTCAGCACAGAGGTGCAGTTGGAGCAGACACCCTGTGGAATATGGAGAATGGGGGGCTGAAGCCCTGGATGGCCTAACACCTCAATGAAGCATGAGGAACATGAGAAGAAGAAAAGGAAGTGGATAGGCAGACAGAAGAGAATGTGAACCCAATGCAACAGAGACACCAAAGAGAGAGAACACAGCCCATGAAGGGTGCAGAGCTCAGGGGAGCAGCCTTGGCCATCTTCTGGTCCCTCGGAAGCCAGGTTCCAGGGACATTCCTGCCCTGTAGTCACTGGGAGATCTCTGCCTTCTGTATCTCTCAAGTAAACTGCCAAAGCGCTGCTCTCACTAGCTGGAGGCGGGCAATACTCTTTATAATCTAAACGAACATGAATATGAAACTGCCTGGGCCAAGCAAGTGCTCTTACTAATTTGTCAACATAAGGAGGGCCACTTGCAGTCTCTTCTGAGAGACCAGCCTGGCAAGCACCACCTTCCACAGCCTGTGGTCGAAAGTCACCAGTCTGAGGGCTGTCTGCATCCAGTCTGCAGATGTTTTTTATTGAGCAGCACGAGGTTTCAAATATAATTTGAGCTGGATCACTCTGCAAGTGAGCACTCTCTCCTCCTAAATGAAATTCACTTAGGAATCTTTTACTAATCCCAAATAACAGAATATGATGTCTCTGATATGAGAAGAGAGGCTTTGTTATGACTTTATACAAGTACAGTGCTAATTTCTACAGGTAAAGTACAGGAATGTGCTGTTTTAACTACACCTTAACATTTACAATTTCCATTTTCCTCTGTATTCAGGTCAAGTACCAAAAATATTTAGTTAAATATTTACTGGCTAGATGTATTTTTCTCATCATTAAATTGTAGACCAAAACCATGGATGGGCTGAAAGCACTGTGATTTAAATGATGATCTCTTGTCTCTGTAACCACACCGTGACAGTCTTTTAAAATGACTAATAAAAAACAGCCCATGGAGCCAAATGACTACAGTGTTAGACACAATCACTACAGCCAGCCTTTTTTTTTTTTTTTAAAGATTCTATTTATTTGACAGAGAGAAACACAGCCAGAGAGGGAACACAAGCAGGGGGAGTGAAAGAGGGAGAAGCAGGCTTCCTGCCGAGCAGGGAGCCCGATGTGGGATTCGATCCCGGGTCTCCGGGATCATGCCCTGAGCCGAAGGCAGTCGCTTAACCAACTGAGTCACCTAGGCGTCCAATTCAGCCAGCCTTTTAAGCTATTGAGATTTGTCTTTCTCACTATAAATTTAGTAATGTACTGCGAAAACAAAAATAAAAAAACAAAAAAACAACAAAAACAAAACAAAACCCAAACAAAAGAGAAAACCCTGCATTTAAGACTAAATATAGGGCAGCAAATATTTATTTGTTCAACAAACATTTACCAAGTGCCTTCTACATGCCTGGGACTGGAAGGAACTGGGATGGACATGGTAATGTCTGTCCTGCCCCCAGAAGAAATTCTCCGTGCATAAGAAAAGGGAATCCTAGGTGTCCCCGTGTGCTTGCGAAGCGAGATAAACCACCTAAAAAAGAATGGTAAGTCCCAGAGCCCAGAACCATCAAAGAACTATGTGAACATAGTGGGGGAGAGCCAGCTATTCCTGCAGGAGGGAAGAGAGCATCAAAGAGAAGGAGGTACTAGATCTGGGTCCTGAAGCAATGCAGAGGTTCACCAGAGAAAGGAGCTGTGGTAGAACGCAGAGCGCCGTGGCCAGTGAGTGACAGGTAGCGAAGTCTGAAGAGAATGGCATGGTCAGGGCTGGGGTTGGGGCAAAACCACTGAAGGCCATGGCTGGATCATAGACCAGGCGATAAGTAACCATAGCAGTGACAGTGATGATGGCCAGTATTCAGGGGCACCACCCACATGTTAGGCGCTATTCTGCAGGCTTTAGGTGAATCAACATACTTAATCCACATAAGTCAAAAGAGTAACTCAGCGCAAGTTATTCTTATCCCATCAACAGAAAAGGAAATGAATTCAAGAAGCCTGCCCAAGGTCACTCAGCTGCTAGATGGAGAAATGGGTTCAACCCAGGTGGTCTGGCTGGAGGGGGTGGTCCAATCTGGTGCATCGTAATGCTTCTCTCCCAGGGCACACTAAGGAGCTTGGGCCAAATTCTGTAGCCACATGGGGTGGCTTTTTTAAAGTAGAGAGCAAAGTTCAAAGAATAAAACGTTCTAGAGGCAGGTGAAGGACAGATGCTAAGGGCAGAGACCTAAGGCAGGAAGACTAATCAAGAGGTTAAAGTAATATAATCAGAGGCTCTGAGTTTCACTAAATGAATAACTTCAACTCAGAAAGAATAAAACCAAAGTACAAATCCATTCCTAAGACTTGGGCCAGATGTTGGCACCTGGGGACGCACTGGATAAGGACCATTCCTGTGGGGACTGCGCTGGCTAAACGGGGAAACGAAGGCAGCTGTGGACTCTGACCCGACCTGAGTGCCACGACGGACGTGGACCTGAGCACCAGCAGCCCTGTGTAAATGCCCTCTGGAAGAGGTCATGATGTGTGGGGCAATGGAAAGTCCCAGAGGTGGAAATTTCAAGAACCCTCCTCGTTCCCGACAGGGGTGGGGGATGGGGTGGCTCAGTAATGCCTAAAACAGCCATCATGGCCATGGCACTCCAACACGATCTGAGTGAAGTTTAAAAGCGCATGTATGCTTGACATCTGGGTAACTCGGCAGAAAAATTAGGCCTCTAATATAAGATGTTTCTGTTGGATTCTGGAAACTCATTTTAAAGGAGAATGGATGTGTGTGTTGTTTCTAACTTGTCAAAACAGCAGTCTATTTTCCAACTGCCTCCAATGAAATTTATGAGTGTGGTTAGTTTTCTAATCTTCTCATTTTAGTTCAGCTCCATCAGCACATATGGCCATGCTTCCTTAGCAAACTTCACCAGAAGGCTGCTAATGCGAGAAAAGATTTACAGGGTAGAATATTAATATAGTATTTTGTCTTCAAATTTCATAGTGCGAGATATAAATCACACTACCCCCTCTGATCCTAGTCCCTTGTGCAACCCAGTGAGAACTGAGCTGGAGGTGTGGGAAACTAAGACCTCAGCAGGACCCTCCAACGTGAACTTCCTACAGCTCCCCAAAGAGGTTCCTGGAGTATTGCACTGGATCAGAAGGCTAACTATGCTATCCTTTATTTAAAAACCTTTTAGAAATAGAATTCTAGGGGTGCCTCAGTGGCTCAGTGGGTTAAAGCCTCTGCCTTCGGCTCAGGTCCCGATCTCAGAGTCCTGGGATCGAGCCCCACATCCGGCTCTTTGCTCAGCAGGGAGCCTGCTTCCCTCTCTCTCTCTCTCTCTGCCTGTCTCTCTGCCTACCTGTGAGCTCTCTCTGTCAAATAAACAAAATCTTAAAAAAAAAGAAAAAAAAAAAGAAATAGAATTCTAGAATCTCAGAGTTGGAAATGACTCTGAGAGAAACTCATTAATACTGCTGGCCTAATTGAGGCTATTTATTTCCAATGGATTGGCAGCAAAATGAATGGCTTGGAGCCTGGGTTTTGGAGGTTGACAGACCTAGGCTAGAATCCCAGGTCTGTACTTTTTTCCTGCTGAGTGATCTTGGGGATGTTATTCTTTGAACTCTTCACTGGTAAATCAGGGATGCTGATGATGACTCACTGGTTTATTATGATAATTACACAAGTAAATGTAGAGCTAGACACTATTCACAACGTTCATTACATATTAAAAAAATGAGGTGTTTCATTCTGTTGAAAGCATGTATCCTTGATTCTGTTCCTGCATCCAAGAAGCAATTCTGCCCGAATAACGGTCACAGTCCAGAGTTAAGTCTGGAGCAGAATGCAGTCTCCACAGCATTATGCCATCCTTAAAAGAGCTGTCCCCCAGATGTGAGGGCACATCTAGTCTGAGAGCGTCTCGTGGCCCTGCTTCCTCTGTGCAAAGATAAGGAAGTAGCACAGACATAACAATACATCTTTAGGTTTTCAAGTTAAAACAAAATGTTTCAGTTAAGAAGTTATACCCTGCTCACCCCCTCCTGATAAGCGACTTTTTACAATGTGATTTCTACTGAGCAGCAGAGGAGCGTGCAGTCTGGACGGACTGGGGGCGCTAGGTCTGCAGGCTGACTCTGGTAGCTACCAGCTGTGTCCCTGTGGGCAACTTAACCCACCTTTAGTTTGTACATCCATAAAACAGAGCTACACACAGTACCATCTCCATAGGGTAGTTCTGACAGTGATATGAGCTCACACACATAAAACCCTCCAGGCACACAGGAAGTCCTATAGAAGTGATTTTTTGTTGTTTGTTTTTATCTTTATCACCATCCCCATCATCACTCTCCTCTTCCTTCACAGAAACTGGCATCTGGAGAGGCTAAGCAGCTTGTCCCAAGGCCCTCAGCGTTTGGGGACCGTGCAGTGGTGCTCAGAGTTGAGTTCATTCAGCTCCTCCGCTCTCTTCCATCCAGGGCTCTCTGCCCGCCATTCTGGCATCTCCCTGCTCTCTTTAGGAGACTTACTGCTCCAAATTTCTTCTTTGCTCTGTAAAGGCTTTTCTTCTGGCCCAGATTGTTCCAAACTTTTCTCTGGGCCCTGCCGGGCACTAGGCGAGCATCCCTCATAGATGGGTCCTTTCACAGGGCGAGAGGGGTGGAGGTGCGAAAGCTATCCACATCAGGCCTCCACTTCTCTGTCTTTAAAGGTGCCGAGTACCGGGCACTGAGGGCCTGAACGGCGGGGCCAACCTGCCAGTTATGACCTGGCAAACAGGCCCGAGTCCCGGCACACGGGAAGAAGCAGGCTTGGGGAGAGCAGCAGGTCGGGGGCCAGGCAGCTGGTCTGCAGACAACTGCAAGCGTCCTGGTAGCTCTCCCGGAACACCCCACTGGCTGAGACAGGCAGGAGCATAGACGCTGAGGGGCCACAGCAAGGAAGAAAGTCTGTAACTAAAGCAGTAGCTCTGTCTCAGGGCAGACAAAAACATGCTCGGAACTGGCCAGCGCAGTCCTGTGAAAGTGACCGCTGAGCGCACACGAAACGGGGAACAGGGCATTCGGGGCAGAGACGAGCAGCGGAGTCTGGTAGGGCAAATGAGCGCATAAATGATCCCCAGGCACATGAAGCGCTTTTTTGTGTTATCTAGTTTCAACCCAGAGGAAACCCCTCCAATGTTAAATTCTTACCCTCCTGACCTCCCCCCAGAGGCCACTACACTTGCCCTCATCTTCCCAGAGAGCCCTCCTCCCTTTCAACATCAGATTACCCTGCATTCTGGAGCTATCAGCACTCTGCATGCCCTGTCTCACAGCTTTTATTCCTGCTCCTAGTTCCATGGCCTTCTCTCTTCACTTGTTCAAGCCTTCTTTCCTCCCTCCTCCTCCAAGCATTTGTCCTTCGCCTTTGACTCAGATTGCCCTGAGGCATAAGGCATTTCCACCCTCCCTACAGCATTGTCCCCTTTCAGATCACTTGGGGTCTCTGCACTGGCCACTGGGAAGTACCCCAAGGGGACTGTACAGCACAGCTGGGGAAATGGCTGGGGGGAGGAGGGCCCAGTGCAGATGGTCAGATTTAAATGACTGCTCATCTGAATTAAATGTTTTACTCCAAAATGTCAAGAATCAACCATGGTTCAGGATGCCTTTGGACAACTGAGTGTCAAAATGTAAAGGAATGATACTGATTACCGTCGAGGAAAGATTTAGGTACTTTGACTCCTCTGTTTTGGGGCTGGCTTTCTAGAAGGGAAGATCACTGGGCAGGAAGGTCATATCCCCTCCCTCCGTTTGTCAGTCTGGTATATGGCAAATCCTATTCATCTTTTTCTTCTACCTCAACTAATTCCTTGCTGCTGGGGTCTGATCTATTTTGCTTGCTAAGGCCTCAGCAACGGCAGTAACTGATTATAAATTACCATTCTGGAGGCCCAGCGCTAGCTCACTCAATCTTTTCTTCGCTGGGTACATCTATTTCGATCTTTTCATCATCCTTCCCAGTTTCTAAGCTCACAGTTGTCATGTGGCGCTTTCAGGCTTCTGCTCTTGTACCCAGCCCCCTTGGTCTGAGCTTGTACTATCTCTGCCTCCTGTGGTAACCCCTGTCCACCGTAGGGCTGACTCATGGTAGACCTCTGAAGATGTGGCTGCCCAGCTCATGGTTTCCTGGAAGGCAATGCCTGCCTTCTGATCTTTCCACAGTCTTAACACCCTAAATTAAAATATGCAAAAAACTGGTCAAAAAAATTGTAAGATGCAAACTGATCTATTTTGTGCTCATTAGAAGCTCTGCTGGAGAAGCAGATCCCCATGATTCGACACAGTTCAAGGATTCACTGTAGTTGGTTCCAAGACACATGCATTCTTAAGTTATGCAAAACAGTTATAGAAACTTCACTGTTTCATTTTGGTGCTAGAATTTGTTTAAGTTTATTTTTATCCACAAGAATTACTCAAGGAGGAATTACACGATGGACCCATGTAATCTGGGTAGTCCCCCTACAGAGCCATTAACCACAAGAAGAGGCCTCGCTTAAACTAGCTGACAAAACTTCCTTCCAGAATGCAAACTTATCAATACCATCCTGAGATATCACCACAATATCCTCTAGATGTCACCTTGAGAACATTCCAGGATGGAAGACGACTGCTTTTGCACCACACAGACAACCTGAAATAGACCCATTTGAGACTCTGTAAGCCTAGATCAATGGGTTTAATTAAAACAAAAAATTGTTTTTGCCAATTAATTCAAAAATTAAGTAGTATTCCAAATTAAGTTGAATTTATAATATGATCTAATGTCTCCTTCTAGCAGATTTTCTTTATGACTTCTCCCATCGACAGAAACAAAAACAAAAACCTTTCTTTAAGAAGTATTTCTCATGGATTTTCTTGAATCTTTCTCCCCAAAGATCCTCCCCTAAATATTTTCCAATTTCTAAGGCTGCTCATCTCATTCCCTGAAGCATTTGAAGGAGGAGAGTACAGCAAAGTTTAAAGGCAGAAATTAGTTATTCCTGGACTGGTAAGAACATTTAATTGGGGATGATTACCCAATCAACTGTTTCTCTTTAATATGCCAAGTCACCAGCAGGCCAGTACCTGACTCATTTGGTCCTGTGGTTCATTCAAACCAAATGAGCTGTCAGGTACTTCATTAAGAATTTTAAACACCTGAGTGCATGAAATCAATCTGGAGAGTGGGGAGGAAATAAAGGAAGCCTTTTACAAGTGACTTCAGGCAGATCTGGATTATCTCGGGTATTATTTCTCTTCATACAGACACACTTGGCCTGAGGGGCTGATTTTCTCAAAAATTACAGAATTACTCGGAAAATCAATCATTTTCTTGTTAAAACAAAAAAACAAAAAACAATGTATATAGGAGAGAAGCTCTGCAAAGGCAGTCTCATAGGATTTCCAAGGGGATCCTTCCTGATCCCCCCACAATAAGAGACTCTCAGAGACAAGGAACAGTGCACCGCACAGAGACATGGAAAGTTAAGACCTAAGAAACCCCAATACTACAACGCCTCCTGGCTTGCTGGAGGCCCCGGTCCAGTCAGTTGCAGACAGTTGCTGACACTCCCTGCAGCTGTGTTAGCTATCAATCCCCTTTGGTCCCCAGGGCGGTGTTCGGTGTTCGAAAGGCACTCCCCATTTAGGGCTGGATAACCTCAGTGACTGCAGGCAGAGGCTGGCTGCTGCCAGAGAAAGCAAAGAGAAAAACCACCTGTGGTGGAGGGATCAAGAGTTCTTTAGAAAGAACCTTCATTCTAGCTGTGGCCCAAGGAATTACTTCTCCATACAAACCCAGTGCCCCTGTAGATCGGTATTCTTGTTACGGGGAGAAAAGGAAAAAAAGAGAGGGAGAAAGACACTCATTAACCTTATAATAAGGATACGTGCAGCAAGCACCTTCTTTCCAGGTGAACTGCCAACTTTTTTCTGAAATATGCACAAAGATAATTTTAAATTTTACTTGTGCAACATTCCCAAATTATACTATTCAGGACATATTAGCAATTATATATGTATTGATGCAGAAAAATTACACGTTAAGCAAAATTCCGTAATAGAAAAAATAGACTCCATATTTCAAAACAAGTTTATAAATTAGAGATGTCCTCTGACACCTTCTCACATCCTGCTTGGTGAAGCACTCTCAGAGGCAATTCTAAATTCCCAAAATTGAAATTCAAGTTTCCCCTAAAATAAAATTTGTAAACAGTAAAATTACATCTAATGAGAAATTTATAGTCAAAGAATCACATGGAGGCTGTGTGCTGTCTTGACTTTGCACACCCACGTTACAACAGTTATTCCCAGGGGTAGCTCAGGTCTCTTTGTTGTTTCTATTATAATTTGTGCTATTACTGATGGCTTCCCATTTCCATCTGATCTTTTTCCCACCATAATGACAAGCATTCATGAATAAGCAGTTATATACAATTATCAATGGTTATGTGCAAGGGACGAAAGAGAACTGGTCCCTAACTCATCAATAATAGAAACGGGTCATTTTTATGAAGATTATAATAATTTTTTTAACCGGAACTATCAATCATCTCTTTGCTCTCAAGATCCAAACTAAAAATGAAACCAAACAAGTTTTTATAATATAATTTTTTGCTTTAAAATCATTTACTAGAAAACAGAAGAATTCAAGAGGAAATGAACAGAGATGACTCTCTCAGAATTAATCTTCTTTACTCACATTCTACAAAGCACCCTCTGACAGGGAACCCCTTAGGGTTCAGGCAGCTAGAACAGGTGAGATAAATGGCTGTTTCTAAACCAGGAAAAGGGGGAGGACTGCATCTCTGGTTTTCAAAGTGAGCCTCCATCTCTAATAGGCGGGCAGATTCCCCTTCCCTAAGGACTTAAAACCAGCTCCCCGCTCCCCACCCTCCAGCCCGCCCCTCATCTCACATCTATAATCTCAGAAATAACAAGAGGTTTGTGGGATGGTCATATTAGCTGGGCACTCAGTACTCAAGTATGCTTTAAGCCATTCTGTCTGTGGGATTAAAAGAACAGGTCAAGGAAAGAAATCTGGGTACAACCAAAAATCAACATCTGTCAGACTGGTCAAAGAAGAAAGAGAAGGGACTCAACATTACATCAAACCAGGTCAACACAGGCATATTAAAGACATTCAGCAAGGCAAAAAGTATTTCTCACAGTCCTAAAAGCACTCTCAACATGTAATCCAATAAGGAGGAAAGGCCCTAAAAGTAGTCTGTGAAGCAATGGAAAGGCTCAGACGTCCTCCGGGCTTGACGCGCAAAGCTCTCCAGGCAGAAAACCACGCACGGGAAGGGGGCAGGTGACAGCCTTTGCCCGAATCCCTGCAAAGCAGGCTCTGTGACACTGACCTTGTGCTACTTGGGAGACATTTCATTTGTGAGGTTTGTTGTCACCGGGACAGAGGAGTATTTCAAATGAAAGGCAGTGACCCTGTAAGGGTCATCATCAATCACCCAGGGTCAAAGACCTTCCCAATTGTAAGAAGAGGCAGGGGGTGAGGGAAAGAGGGTAGAGAACAGATCAAAAGGCCTTTGATGGGAGTTATCTACCTACACAACAGAACCTGCAAAACGGAGCTTCTGTGGAGTTTAAACACCACCTAGTTTCTAAGGTGAGAGATTTCAAGAAGGGTTTTTTGGTTTTTTACACCTGGATGTGTAAGATGAAGACTGGAGTCAGCAGATGGCAGAAGAGGCCTAGAGGCACAGGTTTCTGTGGCTGCCAGTTTCCAGGTCTGTCCCCACAGAGGACTGAATACTATTTTCTTCTAGAGCAAGTACTGACAGGGAGGGAAAACCCCGACAACAGTGCAGCTGCCAGATGGCCAAGTGGGCTCAGCTTGAACCACCTTGCAGTACTGAATGTTGTGTTACTTTATTTATTTCTGAGAGAGTGTGTGTGTGCGGGCGTGCGTGCACACAGGCATGCACATGCATGCACGGGGGAGGGGCAGAGGGAGAGAAAGAATCTTCAGTAGGCTCCATGCCTAGCGCAGAGCCCAACAGGAGGCTCGACCTCATGACCCTGATATCATAACCCTAACCAAAACCAAGAGCTGGACAGCTTAACCAACTGAGCTACCCAGGTGCCCTGCAATAGTATTTTAACGATGCAAATACACTTACTCCTTTTCTCTTTGTTAGAAGGCAATACAGCAGAGCCTGGGTGGCTCAGATGGTTAAGCGACTGCCTTCGGCTCAGGTCATGATCCCGGAGACCCGGGATCGAGCCCCACATCGGGCTCCCTGCTAGGCGGGAGGCCTGCTTCTCCCTCTCTCACTCCCGCTGCTTGTGTTCCCTCTCTGGCTGTATTTCTATCTGTTAAATAAATAAAATCTTAAAAAAAAAAAAAAAAAAAGAAGGCAATACAGAGAGGCTGGGAAGTAAAGTCAAGCCTCTTTAGGCCAATGTCAATGGAAAACCAGCCAGGATCTGTGGGATTTTTCCTTTAAGTGATGTCATACATCTTGCTACTGTTTCCCTTGCTTCATGAACCTTAGATGATTGAAGGAGCAGCTGGAGAGGGCTACTTATTAGAGAGGTGTACGAATCAACTCCACTGGGTATGGAGTGAGAGGAAGGGAAGGGGCAACTTTAAGAAAGAGGCAGTGAAGGAGGGTGGTTTACCCACTTGATAGACTGATTTGGGGTATATTCGAGGATAATCATTCATCCCGAGTAGGCTCTGTCCCATCCCCAGGATGCCTTTTCCTTTTAGCTGGTGAGCAGAGTTACTTCAAGAAGACAAACAATATGAGCCTTTTAAAAAACCCACTGGGGATATTCATAAACAATAATTATTTTAAGAAATAAAACATACTAAAGAGCAATATAAATGGCTTTCAGATTATGGGCTGTTTTGATTATCCATGCCCTGGATGCCTCCAGCCCACTCCCATTAGCATGGATAATTGAGAATCTGCCGCACCACCATTGTAATGCAGCCTCCCTAATCTATTTCAGGCATGCAGATGGAAAACCAAACCTTCTGGCTACTATTTCACCTTACATGAATTTATTAGCACATGGCACTAACCTCTGTACAGTCCAAAGAAGCCTTCGTAGCGTAGCACTTTCTTAAAACAGTCAAAGCTGTTTTTATACATAAGTTCTCCCACAAAGGAGCCAGTTGATCGCTGGTTCTGCATTCGAGTTTTTACAAGATCGATAGGATACACGGCAGTGGCTCCGACAGCTAAAACCAGATAATGTCAATATTTCAGAAGGCAGTCAGGTCAGTCAGAGGCAGGAGGAAGGTGGTTAACATCAAAGAGAAGCCCTATAAAGAAAAGGAACAAACTGTGCACGTACAGATTGTAAAACTACATGAACTTTCCTAATAAACAACTGTGGGTTTTCATTCAAGTGTCTCCTGATAAAACGATGTCCCAGACAGTTCAAATGTAAAAACACATCACCTACTGCCTAACCTTCTTGGTCACCCATCTTTAAAAAAGCCTATCTGCAGCTAAAAGAAAAAGGCCCTGGCCACAGGCAGGTATGGGGGAAGTTCCCTTTGCTCTTGTCCCATCTCAGAGATGCAGACAGGGAAGTGGCTTGGAAAGACCAAGGCAGGTTCTGTCCTTTAATACTGGAAGGTGGAAAATCAGAGAAAAAAACAGAAGAATAATAAAAGCAAAAAATTTGCACTCATCCATGACTAACCTCCAGCAATGGAACCCAGCCCAAACCTGTAGGCCGACTCCGCAACCTGCAGGAGAACGGGTCGGGATGAGTCCACCGAGGCCTTCTTCTTCGCACGTATAGGAGTCGGCAGGAGGTGGGGGAGGGGGGCGGCCAGGAGACAGAAAGAAGAACAGAACAGAAATGAGCACTTATGATTTTTTTAAATTGCCCACTGTATTCCAAATTCACGATGCCAACTAACATATCAAAGATGAAGGCAGGATTAGATTCTGTTGTTCTTATTAATAAAAAGTCATTACTGTTGTTAATGCTGAAAATCAAATCTAGACCTAATGAAAACCATTAGGCACTCCCCCTAAAATGTTAAGAACCTATTTTCAAATGTTTAATTCTTAGCAGCGATCAGGGAGATCCAAACTTAAAAACATTACTGAGACATCGTTCTTTATCAAGCAAACTGGTAGGTTTGAGAAGTTTTTGTTTATTCATTTTAGTGAAGCGTCACTGACCTACAATATACTAGTTTCAGGTGTAAAACATAGTGCTTTGACACTGATGTACTCCTGTAAAGTGTTCACCATCTAATTACCATCTGTCACCACAGTTTGTTTCCTAATGGCAACACCCAGCCTGGCAAGCGTTGATAAAAATGGGGCTTCTCAAACCTGCCATTTAATTTTGTGGAAACTTGAAGGGAAACTTGGGAACATATACCCAAACTCTTGTACATAACCTCCAACCCTGCAGTTCTACTTATAAAAATCAGACTAGAAGGGGCACCTGGGTGGCTCAGTTGGTTAAGCGACTGCCTTCGGCTCAGGTCATAATCCCGGAGGCCTGGGATCAAGTCCCGCATCGGGCTCCCTGCTTGGCAGGAAGCCTGCTTCTCCCTCTCTCGCTCCCCCTGCTTGTGTTCCCTCTCTGGCTGTGTTTCTCTCTGCCAAATAAATAAAATCTTAAAAAAAAAAAATCAGACTAGAAAATAATCATGTATGTGAACAGGGATCAATGTATCATAATATTAAAAAGCAATACTGTTTCAGAGCAAAAACTCTGAAAATAGCCTGAATGTCCAGTAACAGGACTGATTAACAATGTTGCAGCCTTGGGACGCCTGGCTGGCTCAGTCCATAAAGTATGTAACTCTTGATCTCAGGGTCGTGAGTTCGAGTCCCACAGTGGGTATGGAGATTATATAATTAAATAAACTAAAAAAAAAAAAAAGCTACAGCCTCAGAAGGAAATCATATGTCATTGTAAAAGAAGTATTTGATGTTAAGAAAAATGTTCATAAGGGATTATAAAGTGAAAACAGGTTAAAAGGAATATGGCAGGCAGACAGGTATTCATGATACAATTCTATTTACCTTTATAAATGTTTGAAATATTTCATGATAATCTTTTAAGAACAATGTTAAAGACTGGCACAATATGATGTTGTTTTTAATTAAAATTATTTGCAAGCATATGTATGCCTTTAAAAACCTACTAACATTTTGGCCATCCAGAACACAAAATATTTACAGTGGCTCCAACCGGGTAGCTCTATGACCAGTAATCATTACTTTCTCCTCTTTTTTATATACTTTTTACTAAACTCATACTTCAGGCCAGTCAGTTGTTATTTTATTGTTCTTTTGATCTATTATCCTTACTGTGTTTTTGATGCCAGCACATCTTAGAGTATTGCATTTTTCTGTCTACATAAATAAAATACTAATTTTTTAGTATTTAGTAAATTTAGTAAAATACTAATTGACAAAGAAGTCAAATGAGGGTGATAGTTAGTCCCTAATAATACCTGATGAATGAATAAATACATTCAATAAAATTTGATTTTTCAAAAGCCACAGTATTTAAATTGGTGAACAGTGGAAATAATTACCAAGCCCAGGTATCAACCCAGTGAATTTTAGTTGCTGTCAATGTTACACAACTCTAATAAATGAGATAATTTGGAATCTCCAATAAATTCACTTCATTGAAAATAGCTTTACATAGAAATATGCATCTTTAGAATGTACAACATTTCTTCTGCAGATATCATGGGGTGTTTCCAACTCTACTTCTGCACAGATGGAAATCACGAGTAACCTCACAAATGCATCCCCAAGAAAGGCTCTACTTTTTTTATACGGGTGCAAATATAGAATACTTAGAAAGGTTCTGGCATCAAAATAATGAGTGAAAATACTTCAGAAATAATTGGCAGGGGGAGCAGACCTACTCTTATCACTAACTCTTAATCGAAAGGACAAAATTAATGCAGTCCCAGATTTTCATTTAACTTTTCTGAAGCTTGAAATGTAGCACGCTCATGAGACAAGGAAGATTCCCATTCCTGCACTCCTCTCTTGAGGATACATGCTAGCATGGAGCCTACCAGGTGGATGACCACCGTTGCTTGAGTCTGTCGATGTTGTCAGGACTACTGGCATTCACGTAGGAAAGAATATTCTAGGCCAGGCCTCTGTGAATTGCTCTAAACCTCTCAGCGACAGCCAATCATTTGCTGCTGTAAACCTCATCTAACCTGGGCATGGCCAATATCAATGTGCACCTACCATAAACTCTCAAAAGTTGCAGAGGGCAAGAAGGAAAAATCGTGGGCTACCACTGCCAGCCAGAGAACAGAAGGAATCTTTAAAACAAAACAAAACCCTCTGCTTTTTCTTAATCCCCAAATCTCTACAACAGCTACTTCCATAAAGATGAAGAGATAATCATCTGGTAAGCAGTGTTTAAAAATCAAAGGGAGGACAGCAGTGTTGCTTCTCCCTCTGCACGTGATCATACAGTGCTCTATCCTGCACTCGGGGACACCGGCTCCCTCTTTTAACAGCAGCCAGCTGGTTTTCCATAGGTGCCTCATTAGGATTTCCTGAGCACACAGCCACCACTTGGAGTTACATGCTGCACACAGAACTCACCGCTGCACTCGGGTGGGGGGTGAGGGGAGGAGCTGGAAAGGAGGGGTGCTGGCTGGAGGCCTCCCAGTCCTAAAAATGTAGCCCGCATCAACCCATTGTGGTCAAACTGGCGTCTCTGTACAGACCCGGAGCTCCAAGCCAAAAACTGTTAAGTCTCACAGGATTCAGAGGTGGCTTTGCCTTAAAGGAGGTATTTTTCTAAAACGACACTGGTCTGTGACTAGATTTAGTTTACGAACACCGTGTAAGCACAACACGTGCTATGAAAGCTTTTATTCTCTAATCCCGATCCACAGCAAGTCGGGCAAGAGTTAAATGAGGAGGTCCCATGTCCTCAGTTTCTGACACTCATGACTTCACGAGATTGGTTTCTGTTAACCATAAAATAAAATTTAGCATTCCTCAAATTGTTTCCACATAACTTATAAATCCTTTCACAGAGAAAAGAAGTCTAAAAGCCTTCAAACTGTTACTCCAGACTAAACAAAATTATCTCATTTTGATATTCAGAAAAACGGAAGGCATGGCAGTCACACAATGAGCTGCCGAAGTACCTCTCCGTGGAGCAGACATAAGCGGCTTTCAGTCAGCGACGCGCCTCGCGGGCACGGCGACAGCAGAACAGGACGCCTGGCCCCCGGCCCCCAGCACTGGAGTTAGGGAAGAAGAAAAGATCTTCTGCCTGTGTGGTGGGGACGGGGGTGGGCAGACAGGCTTCCAGTGCAGTTAGGAAACTACCCGATCCTTGAGAGGAACAAGCAACTACCTGTCAATCAGAACATCTCTGAGTAATTTCTTTTTACAGCGTTTTGAAACTATCTGCATTTTTGGTGCAAAATGTTACGATGGCAGGTCAGATACGTGCCGAAATGTCAACTGCAAGCTGACAGGGTTTGGGGTGCCCTACTGAAGAAACATCAGGAAGCAAGTTTGTTCCTTCTGCCCACCTGCCTCTGGGCCTCAGCCAAGTTGAAGGGCAGCGTTCCCTCTTCCAGGGGAGCAATTCGTTCAATGTCTGCTAAGGTCATCCGTCTGCAGGGAAAGAAAACATGCAAGCGCAACAAAATACAAGTTTATTAAAATCTGCATAATGGAATTTGAGAACATTCCCTTTTTTTGTCCCCGTCTTTCAGAGTCCTCTCTTATTTGGCTTCTTCTCCCAGTGTGCTGCCCTCCTCCTACCCCCAACCCCTAACCTCCTTTTATTAAGCTAATTAGAAAAAAAAGAAAAAGAGAAAGAAAAAGTCCAACTTACCCCCGTGGCTCATATAAATCTGCTAACTGAAACAAGATGTCAACTTCCATGGGTGTAACCTGACCAAATTTCTGAGCTGCCAGAACAAACTCCTCTGTATGGAAAACGAGTGAAAAGGGAGAGATTCAAGAAGGAATAAGCCACTAAATGCAGCATTAACTCAAGACGCTGGACTGAGTGAACATCACAAAACTTTATTATCAGTCACAGAATTCAAGTCAACCCAAATAGGGTAAGAATTTTTGCAATTCTTTCGTTCGTCTGGAAGGACTGTGCAGAACAGCTTCTCTAACATTGACTTTAAAAGCCTGGGTGTCTCATCTGAAGGCTTGGAATAAATGACACAAGACATGATTCAAATTGCAGGTCTGAGAAAACAAGGAAGCCGATACGAAACTTCCAATGTGTCAGGCCTGAGAAGTTGTATTAATGAAGCCGAGCAATTCTTATGGCAATTCTCTTAAAAAAAAAATTTTTTTTAAATGCTGCTATCTTGCTCTGAGGCTGTCACCGGTATAGTACAAGTTTGCGGAATTCCTCATGTACTTCTGAAGGCCACCTTAGAGACCACCAATTTAGCTCAGCTTTTAGCACAATTTGAAAACAGTTAAGAAATTTTACATGGTTCCCTAATTCAAAGGCTGTCTTCAGTTTCTTTAAAACTTGCTGAAGACTATTTTATTTGTTTTTCTTTGTCTGATCAAAGGATGGAGAACACACATGTGCCATATGGTTAATACGTGTCAGTGGAATAGAAAAATCTGTAATGTCAATTCTTGGTTCCCTTCTTCACCCTACCTAATAGTAATACACCAAGATACTAGTAGGCAAAAATTGAGATTTATTCTCACTCACCCTTAGTCACCTCTACATCTTTCCTGTTGCCAGCCAGAGTGCTGTAGATCTTTCGAATGAGTTCCATGTTGTTAAGGAGTGAATTAAATCCATTAAAATAGGAGAAACTAACTTGATGGGACGTAGTGCCTCCAGCAGCCTCAAAATAAGTTGAAAATAAGAGAGGGGAGAAGAACAATAAACAAAGGACTTAGAGAATGAAGAAGATTCAGAAGTACATATATCAAATGCTAGTTTTGGAAGTAATCAAGAACGCATGTGCAAGAAGAAATGGCCATAAGTATTTTCCTTTCACATTTAAAAAAAAACTAAAACACTATAAATGAATTTTAAAAGTAACTGCAACTAATCACGACCAGAGCTTATACTCTCCACACACAAGTCCCAGAAAACTAAATAACTACATGTGTAGGATTATAACAACAGGACCAGTAGTAATTTACAGAGTTCAAATTTCAATTGGAAATGTTTTATAAGTTTGTTTATTTCATGTAATGAGCAACTGTGAGAGGCTTAGACATGCACAACTGTACTATACACACACACACGTGTGTGTGCTTAGACATGTAAAACTATATTATACCAACACAAACACAGTATGAAAAGTGGTCAATCTTAACATTAATATCATGGTTTGTCATGTTACTTAGAACTGGCAATAAATACTCATTCAAGTACAGACTTAACATCGGTAGGATTTCTAGCAAACAAGCATATTCCAGTAAAATTATGAGATGTCATATGTTTGGATGGAGGTTAAGACTGGTCAGAACTTTGATAATCAGAATTCTTAAGAAGCTGTATTTCTTCCCAGGGGGCAAGGGAAACAGATAACACAGCCATTATGAATGGAACTTCAGTTTGGGGTTTCAAATTCTATCCTTCCCTAACAAGGCAAAATATTTTTATTAGGAAAGCACTTCTTTATAAGGTTACAAGCACATAAATCTTCACTTAGTAATCACTGAAAATAGCTGACCTAAGAGTTTAAAATGGAGTAGGGAAGGATGGGGGAAGGCAAGAAAAGGAGCTAGATTAACACGGTGCAGAGTGAAAAAGGCTTTGTCAGAGTTCCGTGCCTCCAAAAAGAGGTACCAGGAAAAAATAAAGTGAAAGTGAAAAGCTACCCTGAGTGCCGGCCTATGGTAAGCATTGTGGGGAACCCAGAGCATGGTAAAAACACTCCAAAGTCTTCTTCCTGGGACTAACAAAAGCACTGTATAAGGGTTTCCAAATCTGCATGATCATCAGACTTACATGGGGGGCTTTAGAAAGGAGACTCTAGGACCTCACCACCTGTAAGTGATCAGTCCATAGGCCTGGAAAAAAACTTCATTTTCTGTATTTTTAGTAAGTAAATCCCTAGTGATTTGTACTCTGTGACCAAGGCCTGAGGGCCTCCAGCACAGAATGTTCTGACCACCTTCTAGGCCCATGAGGTCAGAAGAGTGGCTGGGCACCCACTGGGATTTAAGCTACACACAGGCTAGCTGGTCCCCACCTACCGCATGAGCCACTGTTCCCCCAACACATGCATGTTGAATGTGTGAGTAAATCAAAGCTTAAGAGTTTCTCTTCTGCTGACGATTTAATGAAATATATCTGCATGTACTATTTATTTCTTAAATTTTTGCCTTGGAAAAGAGATGAACGTGAAGATTAGCATTTGACATACTTCAAAATATACAGCAAAATTAATATGAAATCATAAATTTGTTTTTTTTTTTAAAACCAGTTAATACATTTAAGATATTTCATATGATCCAGAAACAAATTAACCTATCTCCACTAAAACTAGCCAAAATATACTCTGTCTGTAAGTCTGGTAATACAGGAGATCACATTAAGAAAATGTTAGGGTTTTAGACTGAAAAAAAACTCCATATAATTTTAAAGAATTGTTCTTATCATCCCTTATTTACTCAGCTTTTGCCAGGTAACACAAACTGCTTCATCAGGGCAAGTTGCAACTTACAGCTACTAGACATTCTTCTACAAAAGGCGTCAAGACATGGGGGCGGATGGTGACCATGATGTCTCGGAAGTCAATGGCTGTAACTTTTCCAGTCCTGGCACTGTCCCTTTGCACAAAGGCTTGCTTTGCATGCTCCAATTGTATTTCCTACAAATAATGAAAGTGAAATAATTTATGTTTACAATGACTACAAAAGACTGCTCGATTGCAAGTCAGGGTGAAGAAAGATCGTATCTTGATTTAACAAGCCTTACCAGCTTGTTGAATAATACCCTCAAGCTATCCTCTTCTTCCAAAGACAGAACTTTGCTCAGACCAGTGAACATGTCTTGGATAATGCACCCTACCTCAAAACTCCTGCCCTGAGAAACCAAATCACTTCCATGTCCTGCTAGAGTCCAAGGACACAAAGAAAATAAAAATTGGAATGAAGTTTGGTAAGCCCAAAGGTACGGCCAAACCCAACTTAGGTGATGCAGATGAGCCAGTGAAAAACATTTACAGGGACATTAAGCGCTCTCCAAAGATGACGGAAAAATTCTTACTGGTAACCTGGTACACAAACATGTGATGCAATAAATCAAAAGGGAGCTTCGCCTCTAGAATATGCTGTTCCTCTAATGAACATTTCGCAGACTTGGCACTATTGGTATCTTGGGTGGGGCAAAAACTTTTGTTATAGGGAGCTGTCCTGCGTATCCCACCCCTCTCTCTTTGCACTAGATGATGGAAGCCCCTTGTTAAGAGCATGACCATCAACAATGTGTCCGGAGAGGGCCATAGGTTACGAATGAGGATCAGTGCTCCAAAACGGGGAACCGGATGGTATGTGGGTCAGCCATGGCAAAACTGCATGGTACCACTGTTTTATTTCCTATGATCTAAAGACAGGAAGACCAATTCAGATTTCAGTTGTGATTCACAAGGAGTTATTGTATATACAAAATAAACAGCCTCGCATCAAACCCCATCAGGTGTCGTGTAGGAGAAGCATCCCTTCTGCAGAGGGCATTTCATCATCTCCCTTGTGACACTGCCTATTTCACAAATGGGGCCTCAGAGTGAGATCTGATATCTATGGAATTAAAAAGCACTGCAAGGACTTCAAATTATTTAAAGAAAAAGAAGTGTAATTAGCTGATACAGAGAATCACTGTTTTTTTAAACTCTGGCGAGACAATGACTTTGAGTGGTGTAAAAACAAATCGTCCCTACAAAGTAGTGCAAACTAAAGCACGGCAGAAATGATGCAAGTCTGATCATGCCTCACAGTGCTCTGTCTCCCTTCTCTTCCCCCAGAAAGGGGGGGGATAAAAGAAGCCTGATAGGATACTGATAATAATGGAAGATGCATAATGGGAACACGGTGGGTCACAGTATAATATATTATCTACTTTAGTAGAATTTGAAAATTTTAAATTTAAAAAAAATTTTTTAAAAGACAATACCACAGTAAGCATCAGAATTCTTACCCAATCCAAAAGCTTCTTCTCAGTTACGGCATCTGCCAGTTTTGATCTGGCCTGTCCCTGCCCCAAGTCTCTTCTGGGACCTTTATCTCCCTGGAGACTCTTCCACTTATCTGTCAGCCCTCTGTCCTCAAGTCTCCTCACATTCTACTCCCGTAGGCTTCAACGATTTCTCAGAAGGCTTGACTCCTAGATCCAAATCACCTACACCTCTCTGCAGACCAGAATTCTCAAGTGCTCAGGAGACTGTATCGATGTGGGTCTCCCGTAAAGGCCACACATTCACACATCACTAAATCCAAGGAGCTACCCTCAGCCTCGTCTCCAGCACCCACGTTCAGTCCTTCCAGACCTTCCACAACATCCCAACCTTTGTCCACACTCCTCCCTCCATCTGGTGTAGATTGCGGCCTCTTTCTCTAGTTCCTGAAATCCTACCACTTCCTCAAGGCTTAGCTCAAATGCCACCACTCAAGTAAATGTAAGTAGGTCTCTAAGCTGCAAAAAACGAATGTGATCATGTGGCTCCCTGCGTGCACCTCAATTACAAGACTTGTCTTATTCCATCATACTTGAAGCAGCTGTTTATATTCCTGTCTTTCCCCGACCTTGCCAGGGAAAGGAGACTACGTCCTGTTCATCCCTCTACTGGTATATGTGGAATGCCTTAGATATACCAGGTACTCAATAAACCACAGACATAATCTTCAGTGATAGGTATTCCATAAAACCAAGTGAATGAACAAAACACACTCTACTGAACAAAAAGGGGTTCTCTGTATAAATGCCTCCAATTTAAGAGGAAGGAAGAAACCAACTGTTAAACACCCTGTAGTGAAAAATGACCACAGTATGTATTCAACTGAAAGTAAATGAACACAGTCTCCTTCGAACTGCCAGACCCACCGCTAAAACTACTATAAGGCAAGATTACTCCCAACAACAGCAGAAGATGTGTTCAGTTAGTTACCATTTCCCCTAGTTTATAGCTCAACTAGAGTCTTAGGGATCCTCAGACCAGGATACCAAAAATGGCATTACTCTCCCTGGCCACCCCACGTCCTCACAATTCCTGGCCCCTCTCTTCTCCTCAGAACACTAAGAACAACCGGCTCGGAATTTCAAATTGGGACACAGACATCCAAGTGGGGGTGGGTGCTCCCAAGTCACAGCAGGGGCTGCATCTGTAATAGGGACGGTGTCACTACCCATTCCATGCCTATGCTTCAAGATTCAACATGTACGAGCAGGAATCCCTCATTCGCAGAACATAAAAGCACTTTTAGCTCCGCCAATGAACTTTAGAATACATTTCCAACAGCTCTGAAAGGCTGGGGACACCATAAATGCCGTGAAAAACAAGAAGGTAACTGCACATCATTCTCTAAATAGTAGGATAGAGTGAAAACATTCAGCTAAGTGTTTCCTCAAACTCAAAGCCGTTGGCTAAAGATGTGGGCTGCCCTGTGGAGAGCAACTGTTTATGTCATGACTATTTCTTCTTCTGGGTGAAGAAAGAAAGCTCTTGCCTCAACCAACACAACAACCATGTTAACAGTATTTAGTGAACATGTATTATGCACCAGATACTGTTCTAAATAGAGCATGTCACAGTTTAAACTCACTTCCTGCTCAGAGCAACCCAATGAGGTGGGCACTATTATTAAGTTCATCTTGGCAGTTGAGGAAACTAAGGTCTCCTAAGAAGCAACAAAGCTGGAATGCAAACCCTGGCAGTTCTGCCCACTGACAATGCCCCATCACCTCCACACAACGCCTCAGGAGCCTGGGTCACATCCCCGTCAGGAATCGGATGCCAAAATACATTTGACACTTAGGAGTCTTAATAACTACAAAAAGACAAAAATTCAAATTTGCTTTTACATTATTTTTTTTTTTTTTAAGATTTCATTCATTTATTTGACAGAGAGAAACACAGCCAGAGAGGGAACACAAGCAGAGGGAGTGAGAGAGGGAGAAGCAGGCCTCCCGTCGAGCAGGGAGCCCGATGCGGAACTCGATCCCGGGACTCCAGGATCATGACCTAGGCTCAAGGCAGTCGCCCAACCAACTGAACCACCCAGGTGCCCCGTTTTTACATTATTCTTTAATGATCTACATCTTTTGTCATCTATTTTCTTGAGAAAACAGTAAGATTTGTGAGACTTTTTCCTTCACGAAAATGTCTTTTATGTGCTCCAAGCTAGGACTGTTCTTCCAACAAGAGCAGAGACAAGTGGAATCAAATCTAAAGGTCTTCTCCTGACCCTGCTCACTTACAACCCCAACAGACTGGAGGGCTGAGGGAGCCACACATACATCCTCTATAAATACTTACATTGAGAATGAATGGCTTTTGAAATAAATATTCAGGCTCGCTACTGATGGCAGAGTGACTGAAAATCAAAATTCTTCACTGGCACCTCTGAAGCTGTTTAAGGAAAACCTAACACATACCCACAGAGCCGAGACCCTAGATCTGAACCCTGGAGGATAGAAGTGGGATGGAGAGCTTTGATATGCACAATGAGGGTATAAGTAAAAAAGTGAGCATTTCCAAAATGAGCAGGGGAGCAAAGAACAATGGGAGAAGCAAGAGTCACATTCAAAATATTTAAAGATTAAAGGACTATCAGGTAAAAAAAAAAAAAAAAGTTATATTGGTTCTCTATATTTCTTTAAAAAGAACAAAATCAATGGAAAAAAAAAACCATAGGGATCGGGTTTTAGCACACATCACCAAAGTGTTTAACCTGTACAACCTCCAGCAATGAGGCAGGCTACACTGCAAAGTAGCAGGTTCCCATTTCCTGGCAGTATCTGCAACGACAGGCTGAGGAACAGAAGTCAAGGAACCTGTTTATTTTCATACAGGGAGTTACGGAAGCAATATGTTGTGATGACAAAAATCTGGAGTTTGGAACAGGAAAGAGCAGAGCTCAAATATCAATCATGACACTCCTAGGAGGATTAGGGGAGAATATGTCTTAGAGCCCCTACAATATCCACCGTGGAGGGTTGTAAAAACGAGACGTCACGCATGACAGGCACTTACTAAGTTGGGAGCTTTGATTTTTGTTGAGGTGAATGGTTTAAAATCCTCTAAAGACCCTTTCAGTGTAAGTTCTTTGAGTCTTTAAAAAATCACCTCATGAGGAAGAGTGGTTCTGCTGAGTCATTCTGAACCCGCCACGGGAACGGAGAGATGAAGACCAGATCGGGTGGAGAACAGTAACGGCTGAATGCTTAAGCACTTTCGCTACAGGCCAGGGGCTGGGCGAAGAACTTAAAACATGGTACTTCATTAAAGCCTCATGATAATCCTGTGAAGTAATACGATCTTCATCTTCCAGAGAGGTAACTGAAGCTCTGGGAGGTTAACTAATTAGTCCAAAGTCACACAGCCAGGAAGTGGCAGAGCTGGGACCTATTCTAAACTACTGTCTGATTCCAAAACGGGGATTCTTAACCACTAGCTGACGCTGCTTTGGGTAAAACTCTAAGTAAGAGGATTGTAACAGATACCTGGAAAAGAGATTTTAAGAGCAGTTTTGGTGCTGACTTATACATAAAAATGGAGCAAGATAGGAGCACCTGGGTGACTCAGTTGGTTAAGCGACTGCCTTCGGCTCAGGTCATGATCCCGGAGACCCAGGATCAAGCCCCACATTGGGCTCCCTGCTCGGCGGGAAGCCTGCTTCTCCCTCTCTCACTCCCCCTGCTTGTGTTCCCTCTCTGGCTGTGTTTCTCTCTGTCAAATAAATAAAATCTTAAAAAAAAAAAAATGGAGCAAGATAGATCTCAAAGAATTCTCCCCTTGGATGATGAGACAGAACAATCTACCATGAAGGAAAACACCTACGGGGAAAGAGACGAGATAGCTGACCACGATGAGACACTTGGAGAGTGAGATGGGCTTAAGCTGAGCTATAAACAAAAGAAAGCTAGAGGTACAGATAGAAATATACATGTGGGAAAGAGACACAGCAGGATCTCAGAGAGGAGAAAACCAGAGGCTACCAGTTACTAAGTGCTAGTAAGGGTGTGCTATGCTGCAGTGACTATTGTGTTTTCCTGTTTCATCTCTTTGAATCCTCCCAACGGCATTACGAGGGGGGCCCTACCATCACCTCCATTTAGTAGATGGGGAAACGAGGTAAACAGCAGCTCAGGGTCAAATGATGCTGAGGATGAACCTGGACATGTCCCTGGGCGGTCCAGCTCTGGAGTCGCAATCTTCACCTACATGGACTGCCTATTCCCTTTAGGGGCGAGGTCTCGCGCAAAAAAAAAAAAACAGAAGAAAAAAATAACAGTCATAGAAAAAAAAGAGATTGTCCCCACAGGACACAGAAAGAGCAGCAGCTAGGTGACCATAAAATGGAACTGGTATCCAAAAGGCGTGCACGGAAATAAAACGGAGGGCCTGGGCCTGTAGGAAACCCAGAGAGCTGGGAAGATGGCACAGCCCTGCCAAGGGAACTCAGCTCTCATCAGTGCCAGGCAACAGGGCACTTGCTAAGTGCTGCTGATGGGGACAGCAAAGGCTAAGGAGAAAGGGCCGTCCTTCACACAAGGCCAGAAGGTCATCTGTGACCAAGGAGCAGCACGGCTATTTCGAAGGAGTTCTGCTCAAGCACGTGAAAGGAGGCCCAATTTCTCCTTCTTATTTGCCAGTGAATGGTTTTCTGTTCCCACTATTCTGGTGCATGATGATTAATGGAACAGGCTTTTACCGCAGCCGTTTCCAACTACTTCAGCACACCCATTCAGATTGCTGGAGGGAAAGGAAAAAAATCAAACTCTTCGAAATTGCTAGCTGTACAGAAATAAACATATGGGGGGGTTATACCACTTCAGGTCTAACATTCATGCTTCTAATAGTTCCAGGCCTGTCATTTCCTTAATAATCTCCAATTTTCAAGTGGGTATATTCTGAATGCAAAAATCCTCTCCACCTCTATTCAGACATGCAAGTTTGTGCTTCAGCCTGAGGACAATTTATCAGAACAAAAACAAAACAAAACAAAACAGACCAACAGACCTTCAAAACAAGCAGCAGATCCAGATGATTTATATTATAAAGCCAAGAATACCAAAAAAGACCCCTGGCTAGTTTGCCTGTTTTGTGTTTTATACCGTTGTGAAATTTTAAAAAATAACTAAAACTTGAATAAAAGCAAGGCGCTCTCAATAAGGATATGACTCTTTTAGGAGTCCTGGTAGAAGAATACTGGCGAAAATGCAGGTAATTATTTATGTAAACGTATAAAGATCTGCTTTAAAAATATGGTCTTACATTCAGCCCTCCTTCAAATAAATTCTGTATCACATGGAGTATCAGAACCTGTACCCTATTCAACATATGAGTAACTGCTTCATGTTCACGATCCTTTGCTAATTTGGAGGGAAAAAAATTGAGTTAAAATAGAGATGCACATATTATTAAACAGAGTTAAAAATAGAACTTAGTAAAGGAACAGGTAGAGAGATAAGTAATTCCCATTCTTAACATCTTTCTGTGCCCCCCCCCCATAATCCACCCATGCAGTCAGACTTTCAGAGTCTGGGGTAAAATCTCCTCCCCAAGTCCCTGGGCAGGGCCTTTAACTGAAGGAGTCATTAGCAGCAGTGTTGCATGTGGGCCTGCACACACAGCAACACCTCTGCAGAAACCAAGTGCAGAGCTCTTCCAGCTCCACAGCCTTGCTCTTCCGATTTAACGTTGAACTTCACAGTTGGTAGCGACTGGGGAGATGCTGTATGGAGCGCTCATTTTTACTAGGATGTTACTGTAAAAGCCTGCACACTGGGCTGCTCGGCAAAACAGCAAGCAGACGAACACCATGGACACAGCAGCATGATGAATTCTGATTTTCTCTGCCCAGAGAGCAGAAAGGGCAATGTGAACACATGTCCTGCATCTAATCCTCCAAGTGACCAGAACAGGATCACATCTCTGGTCACCCATCACACCAAGCTAGTCCAGCTGAACACAAAATATAATCTATTCTCTTAGAAGAGCTGAGGGCAAACAACATTAACTACTTTCACTCGTTTCACTTTGGAATATCAAGGTGGGGCTATATTTATGAAACACTACCAAAGCTGTACTCGGACTCCATCTGGTCCAACTTCAAGAGCACTCTCATGTTAAAAATGCACATATAATCCTGGTCTCTGGCTACTAAACACCCATGGTCTAGGTATTTTAACTAATACGGATGGCAAAGGTGAGAAACAAAAGGGAGATACAAATGGCTTGTGTTATTCGATCCTCAACAAGGACCTTATTATTGTCTACTAACCTGTTTAACATTGTGGCTTCGGTGAGTTCTATGACAAGTGATTGTTTTTTTTGTTCACACTATAAGTGTTCTATCAATCCCAAAGCTTGAGAATTTGATGTTGCCATGGCTGAAGGTTACATTTCCTTCTGTTTGGGGGTGGTGGGGTGGGTGGGTGGGGACAGTTTTTTGTGTGTGTTGAAAGTTTCGCCCTCCACCAGGACAAATGACAAGTAGACCACCAGAAGTGATGGTGACTTTAAAGCCCAGACCACAGCTGACCAGGAGTAGCGAATCTCTGGCCCAGAGAGTGACAGGTGACAACCACCAGTGCCTGGGAATAGCAGCTTGAAGAGCTCTACTCTTTAGGGCTCAGAACCTTAATAACCAAAATGTCCATCTTATACTGAAAAGACTAGAACAGATCTGTAAAACATGCTGATCCATAAGCCAAAATACTGAGTCAATTTCACTTCACTAAAAGAATCGAGATGTTTCAGTTGCATTATTAGCGTGAATGTGCTCTGTCATCCCAACCTGAGATCCCTACCCATGTGTGTGTGTCCAGTCTAGGGCACGAGACACAGCTCTGAGCCCAGGTGCCACTCCCAGCTCTAACAACTATGACTCAGCCCCTCTGACAAAAGGGGGGCCTGAATAAAGTTACAGTAAAACACCCATACTTTCATGTTCAGGGCTCTCTGTTGGGTCAGGGAACTTCGTTCCTAAATTCCATTCAAGGAGAAGACACTTAGCATTTTTAGTCCCATTCCCTTCCAAATCTAGCTTCTTCATGAATTCAGAGCATTGCTGATTTCTTGATGACTCCTTTTCCAAGAGCAAAAGGAAGAAGGCCTTTGAAAACAAAAGAAATTTCCTGGCTCTGTAAAATGGGGAACAGGATTCCTTGGAAATGCCCACGTCTGTGGGCCCATAAGCCCACAGGTCTTCCGACCTCCAAGGAACTCAGTAGAAGAGGTGGAAACTACCCAGCCGCGCACATGCGAACAGTGGTTACAACTAAGCACTGCCCTCTAGCTCCTTGGGAAAACTGCCTCCTCCGTGCTCCTCCTTTCAGTAACCCGTCACCATCCTTCCACTTGGCTAAGCCTAAAACTCACCTAAAAAATGGTATGAACTGGGAGTTTTACCTTCTCCTTAACTGTCTCCATCCTATTAAACCACCAAGCCCGGTCAGGCCTGTCCCTTTACCTTCTCTTGAATCCAGTACTTTGGCTCATCACCAATACCAACTGGAGCCAAGCCGCCGTTGTTTCTCTCTTGGATTAGAAAGTGACCAACCGGTCTACCCTGACCTACTGAATCAGACCCTTGAGAGGCAGAGAGATTCAGGACTCTGTTTTAAAATAATCACTTCAGAAAAATTTTATCGAAAATCTGAAAAACATTGCTAGAGACTTAGGAAAATTAAAATCTGCTTCAGTTCTGCCTATCTTGCCTTGAACAAGTCCAGAAAACTAAGCCTCCATGTGTTCATCTTTCATACAGAAACAAGAGCAAATGTTTAACATCGAAGAGGATCACAAGCACAAACACGAGTAAAAGCACTTTCTAAGCTGGAAAATGCTACATGAGAGGTAACTGATAACAGATTTCTAGTTAACACATATATTGCATTTGGTAGCCATCCTAGAGTTCTCTATTCTGAATCTGGAGCAACTAGAATCTCCTATGTGTAGATTACTTTAAAATTATAATAATTGTATGTGAAACATATACCCGCGATTATAAAAGATCATCAGAAAGTACCTGAAAGTGACAGGGGTGCCTCAGTGGGCTCAGACGGTTGAGCGCCGAACTCCTGGTTTTTGGCTCAGGTCATGATCTCAGGGTTGTGGGATCGAGCCCCACCTGGGGCTCTGCACTCAGTGCAGAGTCTGCTGGAGATTCTCTCTTCCTCTCCCTCTGTCCCTCCCACTCATGCTCTCTCTCTAAAATAAATAAATCTTATATAAAAAAGAAAGTAACTGAAAATGACAGAAACACACACCCCTACGAAGGGCATTTTTCTGTTATCATATTTGGCAATTAATGGGTTGGGGTCAGGAATGCTTCAACGTCTAGCAAGGCCCGACTGTGCACCATTCAGAAGCACAGCCCCTTCTAGGAACAGAAACTCATTTTTCATAGCGTTGGCCCTGGAGACTATGCAATAAAATGGCAACAACATAGTGTTTTTGAATCCCTCACATGTCTGTGATCTTATGGAAGAGGCTAAGCTCCAGAATAGTTTCTGTGTACTCCTTTGGGGTACTCCTTTGGGAACCCAATGAAAGCCATTGAGCATTTTCCCTAGAAAATAACCCGTAAATGCAAACGTTTACCTATAGTCCATGTATTCTTTTGCATATAAAAGGGGGTAATGACAATTACCCCTCATGGTATTGGGATGCCATTATCAGAAACAGAATATTTAAAAGCAGTTTGTAAATTGGAAGTAACAATTGTTACTATTGTTACTTCCATTTTTAAGAGTGAATCTTAGTACCAACAGAATAATCTGGCAGAAAAGTTTAAGAGGCCTCAGGGCACCTGGGTGGCTCAGTTGGTTAAGCGACTGCCTTCGGTTCAGGTCATGATCCTGGAGACCCGGGATCAAGCCCCACATCGGGCTCCCTGCTCAGAAGGAAGCCTGCTTCTCCCTCTCTCACTCCACCTTCCTGTGTTCCCTCTCTAGCTGTGTTTCTCTCTGTCAAATAAATAAATAAATAAAATCTTTAAAAAAGAAAAACAGAAAAGTTTAAGAGGCCTCTCACTCTGTGCTCACATTTGCCTATGATGTCCACCCAATAACAAACTAGAAATGGATCTTCCAAAAAAGATATGCAAATGGCCCAATAAGCACATGAAAAACTTGGCATCATTAGTCACTGCGGAAATGTGAATCAAAATCACAAATGAGATACTGCTAAGAGACCTACAGTGAAAGGCCTCAGTTTCTCATCTGTAAAATGGGGAAGTTAACTAGACGTACTTATGCTGGTATCTGGTCCCTTAAGTTTGTGCTTTGGATGGCTGCCCTGTCGGCTTCAGCTTTAGCGCTGCCATAAGGGCCCATGCTGCAAACTCCTGAGGGGTTTTGCTACAAGAGAGCAGGCTTGTAGGGTGCACCCACTTGCTTGCAGCTGTGCCTTCGGAGCCCCTCAGATGTAAACACAGAAACAACTCCAAGACTTGTGCATGTTAAGTATCTAAAAAGTTGTTATCTCTGCACCTCTTGGCCTTTGCACAAGCCTCTGGACAAACCCCACGTGTTCAACAAACACCTGCTCAGCTGGGTGTTTTGTCTCAAGCACTCATAATCACAGGACAAGAAATACTCTGCACGGGGGAAAGCATTCAAATTAATACCACTTAAGAACAGGAGTTCAATCAGACATAGAAAATCTCTCCAAATCATTTTCTAAAAAATTAAGTATATTAAAATCTGTTTTTCAACTAGCAACTATAGCACTGGAACCAAGAATAGAGGTATGTGGAAATACTCATAATATTTTAAAATCCACATGCATACCTCCCTATCAAACTACTCCCATCCACACAGACACACCACTCATGAAGTTGAGAGAGGATGACAGACCTAGAGACAAAACGCAGCCCCAGTAAATTCAACAATGTCAATGATGCGGTAACAGGACTGTGGTCCCACTCGCTTCTGAAATCCCCTTCCACCAACTAGAAACAAGACCCTGGGAAAGAGGCTTCGTATCCCTGCTTCTTGCTTCAACACCATCATTTATACGGAAGGTATAAGTCAGGCAAGTTTGGCTCAAAGAACATCAGACTGATTCACCACTTTATGAAGCTAGAGCCAAAGCACACGGAAAATGACACACAGCACAGCATTCAAGCAGCCCCCAGGACCCACACCACCCCAGCGAGTGGGCAGCTTGGCCGCACGGTACATGGATGGACCCGCGAACAAAGCCCTCACGGCCATGTGGTGGCTTATAACTCACTCACCATTGCTCAGATACAGTAAAACCTGCATTAAGGGAAGAAAACAGAAATCGGACCTGGCAGAGAATGGTTTTGCTCACCAGTCACAAGCCCGTGTATGTACATGAGCACAGGTAATTCACGAATGTCAGACCTGAGTTGGCTAGAACCAACCCAAACTCCCTTCTAGGACCATCCGTGGGACTGAACAGTGTTTTCTCTACATACCACTGAGGCTCCCTAAAAACACAAACACTTCCCAGCCGTCCCTATGGCTCTCCTCTTCCTTGTCAGGCGACAGGCAGCAGCAGGCCCCGGGCAGGCCTTTCACAGCTCAAGCGGCCCAGCACCTGCTTTCACAACCTGGGCACCAGCCCGGGCGCTGCTGCCTATTCCTGAGCTCTGCCCTAGAGCGGAAAGGCGGGTGTGTGCCCCACAAAGAAAGAGCCCAAAATATAGGAGATTAAACTTTCTTCTATCTTAAGAAGTTCCTGCCCACAGAAAAGAGCCCAAAGGAAGCAAACAAAGCATTTCGAGTAGGGGTCTGAAGCTAAACCTGCACTCAGGAAAGAGTTCAAAGGAAGCCAACAAAACATTTGAAGGGATGGGGGGAGTAACCCAATGGTAGACATCAAAACCGGCATTTCTCTGACATTCATAGAGAGTCTATTAGATACATCCATTAATTCCTTTAAATCTGGACCTGGAGTGTAACACAAAGGCAAAGCCCTCACGAGAGATAATTATCCACCATAACCATTTTAATCTAGTATACATTCAGCACTGGCACTCTGATTACAAAGTCAAAATCATCTTATATAGGACGCTATGGGATGTTTCTCCATTTATCATTATAAAAAGGAGTCAAACAGAAGTGAATGCCCTACAAGTTGCAGCTGGAAACAATCAGTAATCCCTGAGTCACCCAATCTTTGACTCTGGCTTCTCAGTATATTGAAGAAGGCCTAGAAGCCGCTGTGAGTGGCTTAGAGCCGACTCAATTCAGCATAATTGATACCTGCTTAAAAGGGAAACGTGATCATCCTTACTACTGCTAACATCCCATTAAGGCTAAAAGTTAATTAGGCTGTGTTCCATAAAGTCAATTTGAGGCATTTGTCTCAATAGCATTATTGTAATTATTCCTCATCAAAATGAATACCACCTCCTACTGCGCACCAATGTCTTGTGTAAACAACAGCAAAAATCCAACAACTCACATTCCATTCTCCACCTGAGTTATTTAAGTAGGTTTGTGTTTACATAGAACGGAAAAAGGGGATTCATAGACATTAACATTTTAAAAAATATATACAAAGGTATGTTCAAAACATCTTGCTTTAGTTCCCAAAGGCCTGGAAAATAAGAGCAAACTAAATAAATAGCATGACAAATTTTATATATCGTAACAAAACCACTGAAAGTCAAAAAGAGAAGTACCTATTAAAGTCAACCTATTACATATGCTGGGGCTTGAGAATGGATCCTACAAAACACTGACTGAATGAGCACACACACACAAAGAGAGAGAGAGAGAGAGAGAGAGAGAGAGAGAGAGAGAGAGAGTGTGTGTGTTTTTCTTGAGCCCTCCACATCCAGCCGGACACTCCACATTCCAACCACTCCTCAGAAGGCTCTGGCAAAGTCTAAACAGGGGCATCAGGAAACCCCCTGAAGACATTTCTAGGGACAAAGGAAAGAAGGTGATTTCCCTGGCAAATTTTCCCTCAAGACCCAGAATTTAAACACAGCAAAACAATGGACTTAAATGAGTCTTTTTAAATTATATTTAATAAAACTGAAGTAAAATTTAATTGTTAGAGAAACAAAACAAGTGCATCCAAGTCCAAAAGAAAGAGTGGTTTATCATATAGCCTGCATATATCAATACAGATATTGACCTCTAGTAACTCAATGTTAATACTGGAATTAAAACATTATAAAAATTACACATCAGGAGGAAAACTAAATTGCAATCATGTTTTGTTACTACTCAGCCACTGGCATCATCAGTGGCAATGGGACCATAATGGGGCAGGGGTGGTGATGAAAGAATGGCAGGAGGGACGAAGCCAAGGAAGGTACACCCCAGAAATGTAAACAACCCTGAGTTTAACCCTGGCTATGGACAGCAGATGCTCTCTGATCAGTGATTCTCAAACTTGGCTGCACATTATAAGCACCTGGGAGGCTTCCACTATCCCAATGCCCAGGTTCTCACTGCCCCTGCCCACTCAAATCTAATCTCTAGAAGTGGAGGACCCAAATACCAGTTGTTTTTAAAGGTCCCCAGGTGATTTCAATCTGCAGTCAAGTTGCAGGACCCAGTGCTTTTGTCTATAAAAGGACTCAAGTGAAATAATTCTACAGTTAAGAGGCTGATGATGACATGTCTGTCCATTTTTCAAAGGAAAACAAAATACTGGTGAATAGTAGGGGAACTCGTCATAAGCCAAGAATTCAAGTTCCAATCCTGTCCCCCTTCCCAACTTACGTGACTTTTCAGCAAATCACTTGATTTCCTGGGGACTCAATGCATATTCCTTTTCCACAGGAAGGGATTCTACACAGTCTGTAAGAACCCATTTAATCATACTGTGTTTACATACTAATAAAGAAATACTTTCAAATAGGATGGTTTGGCCAGGTTAATAATTTTGAGGTAAATCAGAATCCCAGTTTTACTTATTCATTCTTTAAGAGCTGGACCCACCAGTAAAAACTGAGTGAATTCTGCATATGTCAGGTGTCTTTTTCTTTCTTTTCCAAAATGTAGCTGCACAAATTCTGAATCCCAGTTAAATGGAATATGTTGATGAATTGTGGTCTGTCCAAAAACATGCTTAACGTCCTCTGAAAAGAGAAAAGAAAGATTGATTAGAACAAATCCGATTTATCCTTATATAGTAAGTTATTAAAAGGATATTGCTATTTTCTTCTTATAAAAAATAATTCAACTTAAAAACCACATAAGTTATAAAACCATGGCAAAAATAAACATTGGAAACTTCATGCAATCAGTCAAGAAACCAAAATGAAAAGCCCCACCAATAAAGAGGAAAAAAAAAAAATCAAGAAGTCACACACAGATATATACACATGCATGCACATGTTTTCCCTACGAAACCAAAACAAAATAACAATCTAAATCTAGTATAATTATCTCACATGTTTTGTTTCAACAAATATTACTTTCTAAACACAGGGGACACAATTCAATTGTTAGTGGCAGGAAAGACATATACACATATAGAAACACACACACAGCACTACACAAGTCTTAAATATAGTCATTTTGCGAGTTATTAAAAAGTTCTTGAGGATTTAGGAATATTGGTTCTCCCAATCCATGAGCATGGAATATTTTCCCATTTGTCTGTGTCATCTTCAAGTGACATAAGTCAGAGAGAAAGACAAATACCATGTGATTTCACTCATATGAGGAATTTAAGAAACAAATGATGGTGACTACATTTATCATGACGAGCACTGAATACATAGAGAACTGTCAAATTATTATGTTGTACACCTGAAACTAATATACCACTGTATGCTAAGTACACTTTAATTTTTAAAAAATGTTACTGAGGATTTAGAAATCAGTTAGGTACATCTTGAAACACATATTCACCAGCACAAAGACTCTATTTGAGCTTTAAAAAGGTCCACTAGTCATGAGAAAAAAGCACGTAAAGACAAAGGTGATGAGGAAGTAGAGCCCGCAGCCCAATTCTTCTACTTAACACTGCACGTGGTCTACAGAATCCCATTTCAGATGGGCACCAAATGTACTAGTACTGATGATCCTTTACCTCTTTTGAGCCTCTACCACAGAAGAGTAAGAAAACTGACAAAACAATAGGAAAAAACGACTTTTCTAAAGCGTCACGTTTCTCTTTACAAGTCTCCCTCTCCCAACAAAAAAGTATGCCTGGAGGGCAGAGGGACACAAATTACTATATTAATGAAATTCTGTCCTGGCTTTCACTTTTTTAAATATATCTACTAAACCTGCTCATTTTTAGGAGCAAACTGTGCCTTGATACCTTGGGGATTCGCCCCCCCCACCCGCCCTTTGCACCTATTTAAAAAAGAAAAAAAGAAGTTAGTCCTTTAGTTCTCTGAAAGGAACTGAAAAGTTTGGCACAGGTTTCCACTGTTTCCCCCAAATCTCCTACTTCTACCCCTTATACCCACAAGTTTTTATTTCATCTTCTAACACTGCCAGAATTTTTTTAGGATTGGCCATGAAGAAAGAGCAGTCTGCCATCAGCAGAAAGATGGGTGTTCACCTGCACAGAGAAGGCTGTAAGAAATCAGAACCATGCCGGGCATAGATTTTATAAAAGGCGGCAGAAAATTTCAGGCTGGCCCTGATGAGGATAGTAGCATTGAAAGTTTTAAAGTACAACCCTTAATTTCTTGGAATTTATTCTGTCTTCCCCACTTTTAGGGAAAAATAGACAAGATATAAGGAAAAAAGGAAGTGAAACAAGAAGTGGGATTTAAAGGAAAAAAAAAAAATAGAAAGACCCTCCTAAGAGTGGGGGTGATGGTCATCCTCATGAAATAAATTAAAGAGGAAAAACAAGTTTCTTTACAGCTCTAAAACATCTGAGAAGAAATTCCTGAACCGAAATTCCAAAGGCTAACCTTTCTGAGACACATCATGTGCCAGGGACTGGTCTAATGGCACTATGCGCAAGTCAACAGAGAGTGCCCTAGAAAATCCGCAGCTCCTTTCCATTCTCAATTTCCATACCTCTGCATGAAGCAGGCCCCACAGTGGTTCAGGGAAGGCTCCCACAATCTTCTAATCTAAACCAATAAAGTACCTAGTGGGAAATGATGTTCAAATGACAAAGATGGGATTGAAAAAAAAGCCACAATTTTTTATGCTATAAGTAAACATTTCATACCATAATAAAATGTAAACAAGAACAGTGTCCTAGCCATTTTTCTGCCAAGCATGCTGGTAGGGTAAAGCTTTATTTAATAATCATGCATAGCTATCAAAAATGACGTCCTTCTTTTTCCTGATCTCTCCCCTTCACTGTCCCATACAAAGTAACAGACAGTAGTAATCAAATACTAGTATGCAAAGCGATAGCACTTAGTATCCATTTAGATTTATATGGTCTAAAACTGGAGATATACATGTATAAATTTAAGTCATTCAAAAATTAGTAAGTGAATTTAAAATATGTCTCACTAAAACCTAATTAGTTTTTCTATAATTAAAGTAACATTTACTGCCTAGTAGAGGCTCTGACTTGAATTCAAAACTGTGAACTTTGAACTCCCAGGTTGAGCACCTTCTGCAACTATTCCATAGAGCTTCTCTCTCTTTTGAAGCCTGCTTCAAGTACTGAAATCCAATCACTCTACAGTGTAGAGCTGTATGTGATCCTGAAAACATAACTCTACGAACTGTCAATCCCATATATCTATACATGGCAACAATCAGTTTTCAAGATATATTTATACAATATGTATACAGATGCAGATATCTGTTTTGAGTGCACACAGATGATGAGCAGCTGGAGAGCCAAGGCCGTTTTTCCACATCTGACTCTCCCACCATGGCTGGTCTGGTAGGTTTAGAGAAACTACCTACTAAATAGAATTTAAATGAGTCAGGAAAGGTTGACAGTAGGGAAACAGGGGGAAGACAGTAGCATTAACCCTTTGAAGCACTATAGTTTCCACTTACTGAGAAGCTATTTCAACAATCATTTCCTAAGAAGTCAGGGAAGTGCATAAGAATCATCAGTCCTGCTTATTGGAACCTTCAGTTCTACTCCTAGACTGACTCCTGTCCATCGGGGGGGTGGAGGATCTGCATTTTAACCAGCAAAGCTAGTGTTTCTGATACAAGGGTCCGCCCACAACCTCGTTTTTAAAAACACTGCCCCAAAAAGTTATGGAAAAGTTAGATTCACTCCCTTCTAATTTTTAACTTCCCACTGAAACAGACAAACACATGACAGGACGGAGCAGGAAAGAGTCTCTAGTCCAACGAATGTTAACTCAGTAACCTGTAAACACAGGGCACTTGTAGACACAAGAGGACTCACAGGGCTACCCCGTTGTGCAACCGAGTGGATGACCTCCTCCTCACGTCCCATATGGCTGATGCTCCCTGGAGCTGGGCAGGTTCCACCTGACATGACCCTGAGAATGTGGTCCGGTGACTAGTTCTCAGCTGCTCTGACGAACAGGCTACGGTAAGAACACCAGGGCTCAGCTAGCTAACTGACAACTCGGAGAGGACATGGCCACTGCGTGCACTGTGCTCACCTTGTGGGAAGCAGAATGGTGGGACAGGGCGTACTGCTGTACCCAAGTCTAATCCATGAGAAACAACTAGACGGCAGATCCTGACAATATATCACAGGAAGTGTTCACTGCAGGAGTTCCTCATGCAAGGAAACAGAAGCTTCAGGAAGGGGGACCCTTACAGAAGAGAAAAAGGTTTCCTGGAGAAGACAAACATGATCTAAGCCCTGAAGATTGCCACGGATTTACCCAGATAAATCTGTGAGGGAGTTTTTCAGTGGACAGCAACAGCATGGAGAAGGGTTCATTACCTCCGAAGTGAATTAAGGGTCCAGTTAGAGTGCTTTGGACCAAAGCTACCCAGGGTCACTGAGACAGGACAGATCCTGCTCTAGGCAGTTACAGACGCTTGCCTCACTTGCCAGAGCAAATATTATTTCTAAACCCCAAGGACTTGATGCCACATTTATGGTGAAGAAAAGGCTGCTGTGGAAGAAGAGTTCATGGGACACTGCAGAGAAAGAGACCCAGAGGTGCTTTTTTTTTTTTTTTAAACCATTTGGTACAATTTCTACAAACTTCATTTTACACCTTCCTAATTTACCTAACAGAGGTTTATGTACTGAAATACCATAAGGCTGCCAAGCCATTCTAACTGGACCGTAGGGAGCAGAATTCTGCCTAAATAAGGAAAACTACCAGTATTTCTACTCATTTTCATCACTAATCGATTCTTCTCAAGAATTAAAATACCAAAATTTTTCCACTCTGGAAAACGTACACATTTTGTTCAAAAGTACTGAACAGGTTTCCAAGTCAATGACTACTTCATCCTGCTCTGTAAGTCATTCTTGGGCATTTGTTTTCCAAAATGCTTGGTCTCTATACTTTTCTGTTGCTTCATAACAGAAACATCTATAAGCCAAGAGTCACAATGGTTCCTGGAAATCCTCCCCTTCCTTTTGGGAGACAGTATAATATCACCTCAGGTTAATTTTCTTTTCTCCTTTTAGGAGGCACAAAGAACTTTCTCTTTTAACATTTGGTTGTTTGAGATCTGACTGCCTTGTAAGGCAATGAAAAGGAAGAGTACTCGTCCTATTTTGTGGTTAGAAAATCAGAAACTAAAAACCAAAGCAATTTCCAATTTCTGCTCTGCCCTCTGGCTCCCACTGGAAATTCCATGAGCTTTACCGTAAAGACTCCAGGAATCAACCTGAATGCCATCCTATCACTAAACTTTTACCATTCCCTGGCCCTTCCAAACCTAACCTGTATTCCTTGATGGGAAAGAGGAACCCCAAATGTTCTAGGCTTTTTGGTTACTTATTTGGTTCAGTGAGCTATATATGTAACTGTAATTCATAACTCACGAGCTGATAGCTTTCAAATAAGCATTACATGACAGATTTATCACTAACTTAAAAAGAATGAGAAGAAGGTCTATCCTAGTCTAAAACACAAGGCCTTAAAATCTTAACCCCAGGTTGAGGTCAGACAGGCAAAGAAGCAAAATGAATTAGCACTGGAATAGGAATGAGGCACCAGATTATGTGTTTTGGGCATTTAAAGTCATACTTTTCTTAGCTCACCCACCACTCTTGAAAGTAAAAACAAATTAGAATGCTTATCTCTTAAAGTATAATCATTGTTATTTCAGTCTCCGCCAAACAAACTGTGTTTGGAAGGCCTACAGTTCCCATAATATCACCAAATAATGGCAATATTATTTAAAGCAAGACTTCGCCAAATAAGCTCAAGGATCCTTTGAATTTATCTATGGGACTTTGCCTTCCCTATGTTTCTACCCTAAATGTCCACTGTATTTTTTTAAAGATTACAAAAAGACAATTATTGGCAATTTTTTGGGGCAACCGTTTCTTTCATAAACATAACCTCAAAAAGTGAAAGAATTTTTCCTAAGTTAATAAATTTTCCAGGCTACAGAGTATGTTTATAGCAGGAAAAAGCTGTAAATTTTAAAATCTGGGTCCTAGACAACATGATGTTGTCTGTAGAAAGTCCCACGGAATCCACTAAAAAACTGTTGGAACTAAGAAATGAATCCAGCAAGGCTAAAAGATACAAGATCAATATACAAAAATCAAATGCATTTCAAGACACCAAAAGTAATCAAGCCAAAAATGAAATTAAGAAAATAACTCCATTTACAATAGCCTCAAAAAGAATAAAAATACTTAAGGATAAATTTAACAAAAGACATGCAAAACCTATACTCCAAAACCTATAAAACACTGCTGACAGAAATTAAAGACTTAAGTAAATGGAAAGATATTCCATGTTCATAGACTGGAAGACTTAATACTGTTAAGAAGGCAATATTACCCCAAAGTGATCTACAGATTCTTCTTTGCAGAAATAGACCAGTTGATCCTAAAATTCCTGTGGAAATGTAAGGGACCTAGAATAGCCAAAACAACCTTGAAAAAGAACAAGGTTGCATTTTAAATTTACTACAAAGCTACAGTAATCAAGACTGTGTGGTACTGATATAAAGACAGACATAGAGACAAATGGAAATATTTGAGAGTCAAGAAATATATTTCTGGTCACTTGCTTTTCAATAAGAATGACAAGACAATCCAATATGGAAAGATTAGTCTTTTCAACAAATTATTCTAAGACATGCAAAAAAAAGAAGAAGAAGAAGAAGAAGAAGAAGAAGAAGAAGAAGAAGAAGAAGAAGAAGAAGAAGAAAAAGAAGAAGAAGAAGAAAGAAAGAATCCTACCTCACACCATATACAAAAACTCACTCAGAATAGAGCAAAGACCTAAGGGCTAAAACTGCGATGCTCTTCCTGGAAAATACAGGCATAAATTTCTCTGATTTGAGATTAAGAAAGAGCTTTTAGATTATGACACATGCAACACATGAAAATAATACATAAATTGGATTTCATCAACATCATCAAAGGCAAGGGAAGCAAGGAAAAAAGTAACTACTGGACTTCATCAAGATCAAAAGCTTTTGCACAGCAAAGGAAACGTTCAACAAAACCAAAAGACAACCGACAAAATGGGAGAAGATATCTGCAAATGACTCTCAGATAAAGGGCTAGCATCCAAAATCTATAAAGAATTATCAAACTCAACACCCAAAGAACAAATAATCCCATCAAGAAATGGGCAGAAGACATGAACAGACAATTCTCCAGAAAAGATATCCAAATGGCCAACAGACATATGAAAAAGTACTCAGCATCAGGGAAATACAAATCAAAACCACAGTGAGATTATCACCTACACCAGTCAGAATGGCTAAAATTAACAAGTCAGAAAACAACAGATGTTGGCAAAGATATGGGGAAAGGGGAATCCTCCTACACTGTTAGTGGGAACATAAGCTGGTGCAGTAGTCACTCTGGAAAATAGGACGGAGTTTCCTCAAAAAGTTGAAAATAGAGCAATCCTGTGACCCAGCAATCACACTACTGGGTATTTACCCTAAAGATACAAACGCAGTGATCCGAAGGGGCACATGCACCGAATGTTTATGGCAGCAACATCCACAATAGCCAAACTGTGGAAAAAACCCAGATGTCCATCAACAGATGAATGGATAAAGAAGATGTGGGGTACACACACACACACCACACACACACACACACACACACACACACACACACACACAGAGGAATACTATGCATCCATCAAAAAGAATGAAATCCTGCCATTTTGCAATGACGTGGATGGAACTGAACAGTATTATACTGACTGAAATAAGTCAGAGAAAGACTGATCTCTCTGATATGAGGAATTTGAGAGGCAGGGCGGTGGTTCATGGGGGGAAGAAAAAAATGAAACAAGATGGGACCAGGGAGAGAGACAAACCATAAGAGATTCCTAATTTCAGGAAACAAACTGAGGGTTGTTGGGAGGTTGAAGGGAGGGATAGCGTGGCTGGGTTACAGAAAAAATAAAAATTAATTTAAAAAAAACTGAATTTTCATCAAAATTTTAAACTTTTATTCTCCAAAGAATACTGTAGAGTGATAAACATGTCCTTGGGGTGATGAAAATATTCTAAAATTGACTGTGGCAATAGTTGCACAAATCTGTGAATATACTAAAAACCACTGAATTATATACACTTTAAGTGGGTAAATTTTATCACAATAAATCTTTTTTTTTTTTTCAAAAACCTAAGATCTCCCTCTTACTAATGAGTGACATTAAGCAAATTACTAACTCTGACTCAATTCTCTCTGTAAAATAGGAATAAAATAAAACAATTCAGAGCGTTGCTCTGGAGCTAAGTATGCTTAGCACAAGGTTCTAAACATAGTAGGTGACATCAAAATGACAAAACTTCAAAATCTGAAGTCTTAATTATAATGAAAACTTATCTGGGAATCAAATATTTACAAATGATACCAAAAAATCAGGCACAGTGTGATTTGGAAATATCACAGTTTATACATTTCTCAAAAAGCAATAATTTTCCTCAAATTCTTAAAATCCATCCTTCTCTTACTCATGTATTAAAATTTTGAATGAAAAGTGATCAAAAATTTAGTAATTTTCTATTATGTTTCTGGAAGTATGAAATTAAGAAAGATTAAGAACCTCCACTCTTTACTTTGAAGATCTTTCAGATACCAGATATATTTAATTGGCAAATTACTTGCACATGCCATTAAGTGGTTAGACTGAATTTGTTTTTACAAATTCTATGGCCTCTTATTCCTTAACCTCCACCACACTATAATCTGAAATCATCAAGGTCTTCACTTATGCAAATTTTAACTTGCTATGTTTTTGTTTCCATACAGAATAACTAAATTAATGCACATCAATTTCCCAAAAGATTCACTTTTTGAAGCTGCAAATGAACGAAAACGAGTCTCCCATTCAAATAAAAAAGGTTCATCAAGCTACATTATTTTAAACATGGAACCATAATCTCTTTCATGGATCCTAAAAAATTTCATTAATACAATAAACACAAAAAAGATGTTTCCATTAAACCTCAAAGTAATCCCTCTCGGAGGCAGAGCGAAGAGTTGCCAAACAACCCGCACTTCAGCTCTGAATGGCTTCATTGGGGTGCCTTCCTAATGTGCACTAATCCTTAAAGAAAAGTTGTAGTTTCACTCTAAGGGAAATAATATCTCACCCCATTGATATGGTTAACAAGGGCAAGGAGCAGAAGATACATTGTCGAACTGATAAGTTAAAAAGGAGTGGATGCAGACCTAGCTCTACTGCCACTTGCTCCAGTATTAAGGCTGCCATTTCAAACCCTTTTGACAAGTGCCTATTTCTATTAATCACCGTTAAGGGTCCGAAGGGGAAAGAAGTATTCTGGCTACAATTCACACTCGCTCAAGAAAGTTCGGCAGGGATGGGGTGGGGGGGCGTGGACCTGGGTGGCTCAGTTGGTTAAGCAACTGAGTTCGGCTCAGGTCATAATCCCAGAGTCCCGGGATCGTGCCGGGCATCAAGTCTGCTTCTCCTTCTCTCACTCCCCCTGCTTGTGTTCCCACTTTAGCTATGTTTCTCTCTGTCAAATAAATAAATAAAATTTTTTTTAAAAGTTCTAGGAGGAAAATGGGTGCCATTAAAAGAGAGTAAGTACAGAGTAAGTACTTCACACATGCAGCTCCTCTCATTAAACCTGGGTTCTCTGCAAGCCCCCGTAAACTTTTTATTATTATTATTCTGAATACGTAGTAGGTACAGCGGCAGCAAGTATCACAAAATAAGCACACACATAGTCTGCGCGCATACACACGCAGGCCGGCTGGGCTGAACAGGAGACTTAAAGTCATACATATGCAGTATCAGCGTAGGTAAAAATGAGAGCTAATGTAGACCTCTTCCGACTCAGTACTTAGAAAGGGATGGGAGGTCATGGGCATCCTAGAAAAAGATGGTCCTTCTCATGGTATGGAAAACAAAGTTGTGGTTCCTGCAAAACCAGTCACTCCTCACCCCCCACCGCCCCGCTCCCACCTCCACCCCTGCTTCTCTCCATATTCATGAAAGAAAGCCATAAACTACATGAGCCATTGTTCAACTGCAAGGAAAAAGACATTCTCCTGGAGAGCTGGTTTAAAACAAACTCCCAAACCTCACACCCTAAGATTTTAATTCTGCAGACTTGAGAGGGAGCCAGGGAGTCCACAGTGGTAAGGAACACCTCCACACTATTACAACGAAACCCCATGGTCTGCCTTACTGGTAGGAATCCTTCCTATTCTAAAAACCGATGAATCTATAACTCCTCCAGGTTACCACACTGCTTAATTCAACACAGTATAAACGCTGGTTCACAAAAATACAAAAAAACGTAAAGCCTGGCAGATAGCTAGGCGATCAATATTAACCTTTTATCTTCTGCATTATCTAAATCAACAGTAAAAGGTCAACTTAGATGTTTTCAATCTACTTGCTAGACATGTTGTTTTTAACTGGATAAAAACTAAACCATTAGCAGTCTTTCATAATATCAAAAAACGATGCTGGGAGGCAGAGTAGACTGTGGTCATTCTCCAGGTATGGAAGTTTGCTTTGATCATCTGTTGTATTAATTACCGTTAACTTTCCTCGCGACTAGAGAAGAACACAACCAAGAAATTCCAACTCTTTGAAATTTGTAAGGCAGTACACAGAATTCCTAATTCATTCTCTAAATGCAAGCATAATATCTGTATTGTTTAAAAAACCAATTTCCTCAGCTAGTTTCCTTAGACGGATGTGATCAAAAGCGATTTTCTTGCAAAAGCATTAACATACATTTAACCCTACTGAAATGCTTCAAGAGCAGATGTGCTACAAATGTACACCCACAGTGATCCCATATTAGTATAAAACTGTTTTATTTCAATTAAAATGTCTAACTATCCACCCCCAACACATACCTAAACTGTAATTTTCTCTGAGAACTTCCAATATGTTCTGATTTTGTTTCCTTTATCAACCTATCAGAGCAAAAACTGCCTTGCAACTGTTGGAAGAAATCAGTCATTAGCAGCAAGATTACAGCAAATTTTCCAATTTAGAAAAACTGTATTTTTATCTCTCCCTCATACTGAAAGAATAATGGTATAATTTTACTATTTTTAAGTGAGCAGTACAGTTTAAAATAGCCAAATTTTCCCAGGGCTCCAAGTTTTAGGATTTACTGTTACCTTTCTGTTCCCCACACCTTCTACCCTACTCACAAGTTCTCTTCTCCCTTCACCTGACCCACAGGGACATGCACACACATCTGGGCAAACAACAGGGGCCGGGCGGCCTCTCCTCCTGGCAGGCTTCTAAAGTATGGTTAACCTTCAGGCAGATGTTAACTAAGGAGTGGCTTCACAGGGCTATTGGGATTTACTCTCCAATTGACATTCTTCCACCTTCTCAACAGGCCTTTATCCCCCCCCCCTCCCTATTTTTAAAATGGAGTGATGAAGTAGCAAAAAGTACAATATTTTAGCCATTTGAGCATGGACGATTCTCAAATTATCCCACCAACTGGAAGTGCTCCCTGATACTACTATCTTTCAAAATTGAAGCCATTATGGTCAATTGTGCAAATCCGTATTTAGCTTTTCGTAAGTAGTGGATTTTTGACCCGATGAACTGGAACAGCTTCTGAACAGTGTCGGGGATCTCAGGCAAGACACACAGTACCCGCGCATGCCACAGTTCTTATCAATGTGGAGGTTATTTACTTTCAAGACACACACTGTTCTTATCCAATATTCTCATTCTCTACGGGAATGTGTATAAGAATATGGACTTGAATCCCAAAATAATACGAACTAAATCTACTGTAGGGCACTAAGTTTCTTTCATCAAAATAACACACTATTTTTGTGAAATGGCTCCCTCCAACTCTTAACCAATTTTTCCCCTCCCTTACCTTTGGAATATTTCATTTTCCAAGTGCTTTTACAAAGATAACAATAAATGATCCTCCCAGCGAGTTTAAAAAATTACAGCTGAAGTTCTGTCCTCTTCTAATCTACTATGTACATTCCTCTAGCCTTTTATATGTATTATTAAATTTGGGTGCATACCTTCAAAGCTTATTTGCATAATTTTATCTCACATTATTTTCTGCAACCCCAGTCAAAACGACTGAAGCAGACTGCTTCTGCATATTTTGTCATGTCATCTAGCCTGCATGTTTCCCAGAGCGTGCCAACTCTACTTTCATCACAGGTGTTCCTGCACAAAATCTAATCGTGAATCCAGAAGAACCCCTCCAAACACCACCATCCATGTTATAGAATTAACTAGAGAAGAGCATTAGAGATCACGTCATTAGTTCTTTAGATTTTGTTTAGGTCTCACACACAAAAGAAAGGTCCTGTTCAAGTAAGTTTGACAAAGTTAAATCGATTTATTTTCCTGCAGGACTTCTCAGAGCTTTAATAAACTAAAATGACTATCAAGTAGGAGAATCCTTTTTTCACGCAACACTTAACAGAAACAGGAAACACCACTTTTCAAAGGTACCCAAATTCACAATATCATTCCACAGTGAAGATTAAAGGACTGGAGACCAATGCAGTTCCCAATAAAAGAGCAAGACTGGGCTAGTTTTTTTTTTTGACTCCAGGTCAACTGACGAAGCTGAAGCAGCAAGCCAGTCAAAGCTTCCCAAGCATGGCACAGGGCATACACTATTTCACAACTGAAATTTTTTTTTTTTAAAGATTTTATTTATTTGACAGAGAGAAACACAGCCAGAGAGGGAACAGAAGCAGAGGGAGTGAGAGAGGGAGAAGCAGGCCTCCCGCTGAGCAGGGAGCCCGACGTGGGACTCGATCCCAGGTCTCTGGGATCATGACCTGAGCCGAAAGCAGTCGCTTAACCAACTGAGCCACCCAGGCGCCCCCACAACTGAAATTTTTAACAGCTAGAGAAGTTTTAAATAAGATGTATGTCTATTGTTCACTGTCCCTCTACAAAAAGCAGTTCTTATCTTCTGGCAGATCACTGGCCTCTTTGAGATCTGCTAAAAGCAAATGTTCATTTAGACAAAACATTATTGACAACTATGGCTATTCATGGACTCCCTAACATTTATCCAGAACTCCAAGTCAAGAAGTCCTACTGCAGACCCCCACGCACATCACTACCACATAGACAATGGAACTGGGGGCTTATGTTCACATACTAACTTTAAACGATAACTTTTTTTTTTTTTAAGATTTTATTTATTTGGCAAAGAGAAACACAGCCAGAGAGGGAACACAAGCAGGGGAAGTGAGAGAGGGAGAAGCAGGCTTCCCGCCAAGCAGGGAGCCCGATGTGAGACTCGATCCCGTGTCTCCGGGATCATGACCTGAGCCGAAGGCAGTCGCTTAACCAACTGAGCCACCCAGGTGTCCCTAAACGATAACTTTTAAAACTGGGTTATTAAACTGTTCATGATGTTTTGTTCACTGTAATGTAAAAGATAAATTAAAGGAAGAGAAAAACAGGTAATATCATTATGCAAGTGAGTAAAAATTTTAGATTTCAACCTAAGAAAGTACTATGGTATAGAATATACTTTGAGTTTTCAACAGTCACTAGACAAAAGTAAGATTCAGGTTGTCCACTACTATTGAGCTAGGTCGTTCCTGTCACCTACTGCAGATACAACAACCCCTCGAAGAACTAGCAAAGTGTAGGAACAGTTCATGTTAAATTAGCATCATCAAGAGACCGATCATTGGTGGGTGCACTAAAGACATCAGATTAACAGTTTCATTACCAGTACCTCCGCCCCAACACACACTCTTAAAATTCGAGAGGAAAATGCTTTGCTTTCCCGGCATCCTCAAATAAGAAACATGGGAAAATTAAAGTGTTTGGGAAACCACCCTTCACAATGTGTCTACACCACACCTTGAAGCCCTGATCGTCAGTTCCTCTACTCACATAACCAGAGTGGTCACCTGCCTGCCTCACAAAGGTCCTGGAAAGCCCACACAATGATCACAGGCACGTCTGCCTCTGGCTACGCCCCACTCGAATTAATGCAAGAAAATCCATCTTTTCCAGGCATCTTTTGGAACCGGTCCCTGTCCTCTGAAGAGCCCGCAGGCCTTCCAACTGCCTCTCTTATTCACTAAAAACTCCTGCCCAGGAGCCTCCTCCATCATAAGGCACCACAGCTCTCAAGGTGCACATTTCAATCAAGAGCTTCCTTTAAAACCCTCAACCTATACGAAGACCATTTCCCCACCCCCTACCATGAGCCCTTAGAATTCCGCTCACGTCAGAAGATAAAGCTTCCTTGGTGAGACCATGTCAAATGCGTTTCAACAAAGTACCTGGACAGCTGTGCCACCAAGGCAACTTCCTGTGTCTACTGAGAACTCTTTAATCCAAGTATGTCCTTCCTTACCATTACTTCCTACTACAGCTATCCAAACTCCTAACTAAATGCGGTTGCTTACTGTTCTTTACTTCTTCATGAAAAATTATTTAATCCCCCTCATGTCTGATAAATACTGAAACCACTCCAGATTTGTTGGGCCCTATCTTCATGACGAAGGAAGGGCCCACCCCACAGAGCACGGCCACCCCACGGGGAAGGGAGGAGGACATGACAAACAGCAAACACTTGGCCACCATCAGACTGCTACCCTGGCATTGCCACAGCAACCATGACCATGGGCAAGTTACTTATCCTTCCTAAGGCCATTTCCTCTTCAGAAAAATGGGACTTATATCGGACAGACCTCCCAGGCTGTGAGGATTAAATAATAAATTACATAGAAAGCACTTAGCCCAGAGGCAAGTACGTAATAAATGATCGATAAAGATAAAAATGACAGGTACTTGCCTTCTTTCAAGAGGCTATGTAAAACTCTATGTGTCTTCGGAACAGAACAAGCTCGATAGCTACTATCCGGTCCTTCTTCCTGTCCTTTGACCCCCTTTTCCCCACAGTCATGTATGATTCATTCTCTGGCAGGTCCAAAGATACAAAGCCAACCCAGGCCTCCATGAGACTGTTAGAACACTTCCCACATGACCATCACCACCAGACGCCCCCAGCTCCAAGCCCCTGCCATGCCCGGGCCATACAGCACCTGGTATGCGTTCACACACACTTCTCCAGGGCTGCTCATATAGCCTCTATCCCTCCCAGCACTTAGCCTACATTACACTCTATCCTGACATCATACAATTTTTATTTGTTTACTTTCCCCCTAAAATGTAAGCTCCCTGGAGATTTTATCATTTTCACTGCTGGGTCTCCAGTCTTACAACATTGTCAGACCCAAGAGATAACTCTATCTTCACTAATTCTTTTGCCCCTATCGATTAAATGGCTTCAAGCACTATTTGCTGGTAACTATCAAATTTCTACCTCCCAAATTCCACACTCATATACTTAAGTGCCTATTTGATAGCCTCATTTACATACCCAACAGACATCAAACTAACATCCAAAAGTGAGCTCCTGTTTTCCTCCCACCCAAGCCTGCAGCCCTTCCCATCTTGGCTGGTAACCCTACTTTCCTGATGGCCAAAGTCTCTCAAATCATTCTTGACTCCTCTCCCTCTTTCACAGCCCACATCCAATCCGTCAGAGAACCCTGCTGATTCTCTCTTCAAGATACCACTAACCTCACTCAGGTCCAAGCCACCAGGCTCATTCACCTGGATTACTGCAATAGCTTTCTAACTGGTCCCTCTCTTTCGACTCTGTTCCTTATATGATCTATTCTAAACACAGCAGCCAGAGTGATCCTGTTAAAACATAAACCAGATCATGTCACTTGGCTGAAAAAAAAAACAAAAAAAACAAAAAACCCTGCAATGGGTTCTCAGTTCACTTACCATCAGAGTCCAAGACCTACCCTTGATCTAAAGGGACTTACTTTATTGGATCCATTATTTCTCTGAGCTTCTTTCCTACTGGGCTCTCCCTGACTCATTTAATTCACACAGGTTCTCCTGTGGTCCTCAAATGTGCCAAGGACACTCCAGTTTTCAAACTGGGCAACAGTCACTCCTTTTGTCTAGGACAGTCTCTTTCCTTCTTCTATCTCTCTATATGATCAATTCCCCTACCTCTTTCAAATTAGTGCTCAAAAGTCACTTTCTTCTTAAAGTCAACCAAACCCATACCGTGCACTGAAGAGCACCCTCTTTGTTTCATAGCTCACTGTAATCACCCAAATATCACCAGAACTTACCCATTCTATTCAGTGTCTTAATCCCTCGTATTAACATCATCGACTTGTAATATGTTCCTGTTACTACTCTGGTGAACAGGTTGGAAAACTATGTTCCACTGACCCACCAACTATTTTTGTAAGTAAATGTTTATTAAAAGATAGCCATACCCATTTGTTTACATACTGTCTGTGGGAACAGCAGCGTTGACTAGTTATTAGAGACCCTAAGGACCATGAAGCTCAAAATATTTACAGTCTGGTCATTATGACCAGACTGGTCCAGCAAACAGAAGAAGTTTGCTGCTCCTGATCTAGCATTAAGTAATGCCTTTAAAAAAAAAAAAAAAAAGGAAAATCATGTTGATACTCAAAAAATGTACATTTTAAAGAGATATGGTCTTAAATATTATAATTCAAATTTTTGTAAATATCTCCTCACATAATGGTGTAGAAATTTATAATTAATATAATGTAACTTTATTCATTATTTCTTTCCTTTGGTTAAATGCCTAGACCATCAACAAATATCATTTCCTCTTTCTTACTCCTTTCCTGTTTGCTTTCCACCAAGATTTACTCTTTTGCACATCCTTTTCACTGTTATGTTAATCAAATTTGATAATAGCAGTGATGTTCCAGTTCACAGAATTCTTAAGTTTCTTTCCATTTATTAAATTCAATGTGTTCGCATAATATAAATCTATCAAAAGATTCATGAATATTTTTAAAAATTATGCTTACTCTTCAGCTTACATGTAAAATACAGCTCACATTCCTGCTATCTTCCTCTGAGAGGTTAGACCTATCTACAAAATGGCAGACATAAACTAGCATCTTTAGATGACAACACATATGTATGTATCTTCTCTCTTTCAAAATCTGTAGTCTCCACCAACTTACATTTTCCAAATAGAGGTGGAACAAGCAGACTAACATTTATTATTAGATAAGCTTTTATTTAGGGGTGCCTGGGTGGCTCAGTGGATTAAGCATCTGATGTCAGCTCAGGTCATGATTTCAAGTCCTGCATCAGGCTCCCCATTCAGTGGGGAGCCTGCTTGTCCCTCTCACTCTGCCCCTCCCCCATTCATTCTCTCTCTCTCTCTCTCTCTCTCTCTCTCTCTCTCACTCTCACTCTCAAATAGATACATAAAATCTTTTTAAAAAGCAATAAATAAGGGACACCTGGGTGGCTCAGTTGCTCAAGCGACTGCCTTCGGCTCAGGTCATGACCCCAGAGACCCGGGATCGAGTCCCGCATCAGGCTTCCTGCTCGGCGGGAAGCCTGCTTCTCCCTCTCTCACTCCCCCTGCTTGTGTTCCCTCTCTCGCTGTGTTTCTGTCTGTCAAATAAATAAATAAAATCTTTAAAAAAAAATCAATAAATAAGCTTTTATGTAAATACTCCAAAAAACCCTTAAGGCAGTCAAAAATTTACAAATACACATATAGATATGTGTAAAAACACACTAAAAATATTTAATGCAATAGAATTCAAAATCCCCGCAGGATTTTTGTAAAGACAACTTTTCTAAAATTGTTTTGATAATTCAAAAGGCCAGGAACAGCCAAAATAATCTTAAAAAAATAAAGTTGGAGGATTCATCTGAAATTAAGACTATTACAAAGCTGTAGCAAGAAAGAGAGTTATAGCAATGGTATAGACAGACAATTACAGAAGGAGAGAGTTCAGAAAGACACCCACAAGTGATTTAGGATTACTGTATCACCATAGGGCAATAAAAGAAAGAGCAATCCTTTCAAGAAATTGTGCTAGGAAACTAGGTATCCATGAGGTTTGGGGAAGAATCTTGACCCCCACAACATGCAGAAGTAACCAACCAAAAAAAAAAAAAAAAAAAATCAAACACATTCTAGAAAGACTAAAAATCTAAATTTGAAAGGAAAACAAAAAACTTTTGGAAGACAACATAGGAGATTTATCTTTGTAACCTTTGACATAAGCAAACATTTCTTAAATAGGACACAGAAAGCACTACCTGTAAAAGAAAATGCTGATAATTTGTACTATATTAAATTTCAGAATTTATGTTCCTTAGGGCCCTATTAAGTGAGTGGAAGTGTAAGTCACGGAGTGAAGGTATCTGTGAGTTATACAACCCACAAACACCTTGCATTCAGGAAAACGGCACACCCCCAAAGAGGATATGCAAGTAACCAGCAAATACATTTTAAGGTTGCGCAACCTATCAGTAGTCAGGGAAATACAAAATAAAGTCACATAATAACATATCACTGAAATAAAAGTGACAGGTAATACCTTAGCAAAGGCATGGACTAAGTAGAACTCTCACACACCAACGGTGTGAATGCACCAGGGCAAGCACTCTGGAAAACTGTCTGGCAGTTATCTACTGAAGCTAAACACACACCTCTTCTATGACCTAGCAGTTCTACTCCTAGAAATGGCCCCACACATCCCAAAAGACAGATGAAACACTGCTCAAAGCCATTATTTGCAGCTACCAAAGCTGGAAGTGTGCAAACATCTACCAACGCTAAGACCAATAAACAAATTAGGATAAAGTCATACAAAGGAATAGTATACAACAAAGAAAAAGAATAAGGTAAAAATGGATACAACATAAACACGGTTGAATTTCACAAGTAAAATTTGAGCAAAACTCCAAGAGAAACAGAACATTCTGTATCTCTGCATTTTATCAAGTTTAAAACAAGCAAACACAGGAGGTGACAGATGTTAGCTGTTAGCACTCGGCCTGGGGGACGATAACTGGAACGGGGTCAGTGGAGCACTGGCACTATTTTCCTTCTGAGCTGGATGGTGATAAAGCAAGTATTACACTGTGCAAAAGTTCATCAAGGCCTGCACTTAGGATTTGTGCATTCTTCTGTATGTATGCCATGTTTATGTAAGCATATTTTAAAAAATGAAAAGTAAAAATTCACTATCACATATATAGGCTATATATATGTGATATATATATGATATACGATATATATATATAATATATAAGATAGGCTAAAAATGCAAAAAAAAACAGAACAAAGTGTTTTTTCTCCACACATACAGAACTGCAAATTGTTAACTAGAATTTTCCTCTTATACTGATATCCTGTTATACACCCGTTGACATCTCAAAATGCATTTATAAATATCAGGTATCAAAACAAGAAAACATGGTGAGAACAAAATACTGGAGATTATTTTTCCTCAGAGGAAACAGGTGAACATAATGAACTCCATATCAAAGGAACAAAGTGGCCTAATCAAGAGCTTTTCATTGTAGTGAACACAGGAGTAATCTAGACATGAAAACATGACAAACATAAACAAGGCCTCAGAGGAAACAGGGCAAGCAAGCCTTCAACGCAAGGTGACACTGGATTATCGGCCCCTCCCGCCACCTGACTGTCATTTGGGTGGACCACAATGAGCAGGAGTGGGAGCAGGAACACCACCAGCTCGCTACCGAACGCTGGTGCTCACGGAGCTTCGTGCAGCCGTCAAACAAGCCCTCAGGTGGAAATCCACACCGAGGACACATTAAAAGGGTAACAGCCCTCCTCTGGACAGAATGCAAGGCCGGGAAGTACGGGGAACCGAGGCCACTCTCCTGCCTCACCAGCAGCCCATGGAAAGCCCCTGATAAACCTCTGTGTCCCGTGAAACAATGCTCTGCTCGTGACCACAGCCGATGGAGCCAATCTGGGAGCTAAAAAAGAAGTAGGCCTTTCTCTCTTACCTCTTCATGCTTACCCCTCCCAGAGATGCACACCCAGGCTGCCTTCTGAATACAAAAGGGTCATTCCTGGGTGAAGGGTTTACAAGGAGCTATAACCACAGGTCAGAGTGTCCCTGTGTCTATCTCCCAACAGCCTCACAGGAACAGGCCATCAGGTCACAGATCGGGATGCTCTGAATTCTGGGGGCTTATGAGACCAGGACTGACTAAGTCAGTCCCCTTTTCTGCCCAACTCCATTTTTTAGAAAGTTTCTCCAATCCCATCGTAAATTTCCTGGAAAACATACTCGTTACTGGCTTCTTCTAAACACGCCTACTGTTGAAACACTCCTGAGGCTACCCACCGATACTTACTGTTTACTGGGTAGAAGCCTACGAAACAGAGCACCCACCTCTCCGGGAGGACTCTACCTTATGGAAAACATTAAAGGTCCGCTATTAACTTGCAATTTGATGGTCATTTGGGTTCTTCTTTTGTAGTACGCATATCCCTTTCAGTTTAATCCCATATAGGATGAATAGCTCAGAAAAGCCCAGGCTATGCTGTATCACTCCCCCACCCCTGGGTGAGGACCCCATCAGCTCATCATAAATGGATACAGGACATACTGTTTCTGTTTTATGTGACAGGCAGGCAGGCTCTGGAGCAAACTGCCTGTGGAGGGCAGGGTACTGGGAGAGGAGGTGTGCATTTCTTCTACAAGTTACATGCAACTGAGGCTGTCATTAGAATTTTTGCTCCTTGGAAATCATTTATTTCAATGTCTTATGCCTTCAGAGATGGGATGGTGTTCAACACAGAATAGATGGTAAGCAAGTTACTGGCTAACTGGCCAGCAGTTAAACTGCAAGTTTGAAGTGCAGAGCTTCCCACAACACAAGAGAAAAAAAAAAAAAAGGAAGAAAAAGAAGAAAGTCCTCTGTTGTTCTCTCAAGTATTTTCTTTTAGTACTATTTTTATAGAGGCCTTTGTTCTTTGTTCTCCAGACAGCACCTTTATATGCACTGTGTCTTTTAACCCTGACATAGTCCTGGAAGGTAGATTATTAGTACCCTGATTTTACCGATGAGGAAAATAAGCTCAGGAGGCTGAGATGACCCGCCTATCAACAGAGCGCTAGTAAGCAGCGGAGAGAGCATGCTTCTAGCGCTGCGCAGGCTGCACCTCACAGATGGCCCCCTCTCGCTCACCCTGCTTCTTCACCTGCTCTCCCCTTCTGCTCACACAAAAAGCCCCTCCCTCCCCATATGGGGGCCAGTCTCCAGGCCAGTCCTGTGGCTGGGGCCACCCAGACCCGCCACCACTTCAGGCTCAGATGTAAGGAGTACACGTGCAGACCATTTCTCAGGGCCCTCGTCTCCACTCCGGCACTCCCGCACCCCAGGCTCCACAAGTGCTCCAGGGAGGAGGAGGGCAGGAGCCCACGCCACTGCCCAGCTCACTCAGATTGTGCAGGAGTTCCTCTGTAAACCCCCCAGGAAACTCTGTCCTCACATATCGAACTGGCCTCCACCGGGTCAATTAACGCCACCGTGATCTAGCTGCTCGTTCATTACTCAAACATTTCAACGGGGATGTTTTTTTTATTGGTGTTCCGCTGAAAAGCTGTGGTTACAATCACACTAAGAGGAATTGGGTTGATGGGAAAGGGAAAAACCAAGGTATTCTAGGGATGTTTAAGTATGAACTAATCTTCATGGAGTGTTCATGGAAAGCATCTGGGCTTCTAGACTGTACGAAACAAAATCAGACATGTGTCCAGGTTTTGCCTCAGCAGATCGAGCCTGGCATGTCCAATGAATGTGAACGAATGGCTGCAGAAGGGGGAAGTCTTCTAGAAAAAGTCTACTTTACTGCCTTACCTATACTTTATGTAGCTATCATCTTCATTTCTGAGAAGGAAAATGAAGACCTGAGAGGATCATTAACTTGCTCAACCTATCTTCAGTATAAAAAAGTTTATTTGTACACTTTTTTCAAATGTCAGGAAGCACTTTATTTTTAATAAAGAACCTATTCCTGGACCACTACTTCCTTTCTCCTGATACTTAAAATTAAAAGACTTCTGGGTTTTCTGCAGCTGTGCAGCTACTCCCTGTGAGACCGGTTCTGACTCTCCACCATAAAGACGGCAGTGCGGCAGGCATCATGACCGAGCCCAGGGGGCGCTTCTGGCTTGGAAGACGGAGCTCCGGTCTTGTGCAGAGCCCTGGCACGCAAGCTACTCCCCAGGGACCAGGTAAGGACTGGAAGTGCAGGGGGGCACAGGTGCCTTCTGTTCTTAGGCAGTTTATGAACATCTTCCCCCATCTGTGGGGAACGAACAAAAGTCCTGCCTAGCTCCCATAGTCTACGACTCTGAAAAAGTCATGCACTACCGCCCTCACCTTAACACTAAACCAGAGTATCAAAACTGAGCCAGAAATTTGGGGGGGTTTGTTAGTTTGTGTTTTTTTTCAAATAGATATCTAACTGAAGCCCAAAACACAGAACAAACTTTGTTAAAAGGGGTATGCTTAACTTCTTAAAAGTTTCTCCCTACACTTCATTCCTAGGAACAAAAACAACAAAAGAACAAAAATGCTCACACAAGTCTGCGCTTACTTAGGTGCACACATACCCCCAGCCCTTACCAAAGGTAACTTCTCCTTTGCCGGCATTGTCGAACAGCTGAAAGGCCACCATAAACAAAGCATCCGGGGCACAAAGGACAGATTCAAATGCTACGAACTCTTGAAAGGATATTAATCTGCAACATAAAACAAGTACAAAGCATAAAATAAGTAGCTTGTGGAAAATAAAAGCATACCCAAACAGACACTAAGGAAGAACATTAAACATCACAGTCAGAAAACTACGTTCAAACCTAAAACCATAAACACTTAGCATTTCCTCTCACATATAGTGGACTAAAATAGCAATGTACAGAATCTAAAGAACATGACAAGTCTGAATTATAATTTCAAATGTAACTGTTTTAGACAACACGGCATTTTTGTTTTGGGTATACTGCCAGATTCTACAACTAAAGATGAGATACTTAAGATTAGAATGTGATTGTGTAGGCAAAATAGAGCAGCTCTGTCATTCATTAATATCTTTATACACCATGTAAAAATGGTTCACAGAGACTCATTCATTGCTGATATCTAGAGACCACAGGTGGATTCAACTAGGGGTATAGTTTTTTTTTGGGGGGGGGGTGGTAGAATACAAACAGACCTGCAATGTGATGCCAAGGAAGCTCTGTCTGGTCTGATAAGGCAGGTAACACTGGTCTAGAACTAGAAACAGTATACAATCTTAAGACAGGGACCAATATGATCAAAATAGAATTCTGGTAGAAATCAAAGAAAGCTTTGTAGCAGAAATGGAATGTGAGCTGGGTCTTGAAAAATGAGTGAAATCCAGGTATGTAGTAATGGGCAGAAAGTCGGGCACTCTAGTCAGGGGGATCCCTGCAGAAAGGCAGGTACAAGAAAGCTAGGGCACGGACGAAGGAAACGGTGAGGAACTGATTTTGTCTGGGCAGCAGAGCACATAAAAGAAAAAACTGTGAAATGAGATTAGAAATATAAGACCAGAGATGGGCATGAAAACAAAAAAAAGGGCCTGCTTTTTCTTCTCTAAAAGGAGTGACTGACAGCTTCTGAGCAAGGTCAGACATAATCAAATCTGGTTGTTAGGGAACAATACAACAGGCCGCAGATGCTTTGACTTCCAAGGAGGAAACACACCCATAAAAGCTTTCCCAGAAATGTTATGTGCCACTATTCTGCATTTCAGATGTCCAAATATTTCAGTGTTACATTGAAATAGTCCAAGTCTCTGGAGGATTTAGAGGGAGAAAGAAAACAGAAGTGTTTTCCTATGTTTCTCAAAAAACTTAATTACTTCTAAGCATCTCACAGAGAGAACACATTTTTATACAAAGTTAAGTGTTACAAAGTTATGTGTTTCCCGGAATATCACATGATCATAATAATGTCACAAAGAAAGGAAAATCCCATTGTGTGTTCGATATACAATTTCTGTCATTCACCATCCAAAACACATCCTTCCAAATTCATGGGAACATTCAGAAGCAGGAACACCATGTGTTACAGAAATATGCCTGCCCAGAAGATATTCTCTACCACTCAGTGTGTCTCACTGAGAGTCTATGTGCAAGCGAGACCATAGGGGTAGGCAGAGATGGGAAGAGAAGCAAAGCGGAATCACACATTCTTACAGGGCCCTGATGAGCTTACAGCCTGCTGGGGGAGCGCGAGATAGTGCCGTGCATATATGCCCACCAGAATGCACCAGTTGAGGGTCAAAAGTTAAAGAAGACATAAAGTGTTACCGGGGCACAACAGGAGTGATTTTTCTGCCTACAAACCCAGGGAATGCTTCACGGAGATGCGGCATTTAAAGAAGAAATTTTAAAGTTGAGAAGATCTTAGAGATTGTCTACTTCAATAGGGCCGTTGCAAATGTAATTAGTGAAGATGAGCTCTGACCAGAATAGGGTGGGCACCTAATCCACTATGACTAGAGTCCTCATAAAAAGGCGAAGTTTGGACACAGACATGCACACAGGAAGAACACCATGTGAAGACAAAGGCAGAGATCAAATGCTTCTATAAACCAACGAATGCCAGAGATTACCAGCAAATCACCGGCAACTATCAGACAGCATGGAACAGATTCTGCCTTCCAGCCCTTAGATGAAACCAACCTTGCTGACACACTTGATCCTACCCTCCAGGCCTGTGAGACAAGAAATTTATTTCTTTTTAAAGCCTTCTAGGTTGGGGATACTTTGTTATAGCAGCCCTAGCAAACTAATACAAAGGCTAATAAGATAGGAAACACAGATCTGGGAGTTTTTGAAACAAAGGCTACCTAAAACTGTGAATGATGGGCACCTGGGTGGCTCAGTGGGTTAAAGCCTCTGCCTTCGGCTCAGGTCATGGTTTCAGGGTCCTGGGATTGAGGCCCACATCAGGCTCTCTGCTCAGCAGGAAGCCTGCTCCCTCCGCTCTCTCTGCCTGCCTCTCTACCTACTTGTGATCTCGCTCTCTGTCAAATAAATAAATAAAATCTTAAAAAAAAAAAAAAAAAAAAAAAAAAAACCTGTGGATGAGACTGCCCAGAGGCTGCTCAATCAGGGCTCACACTCACCGTTCTCTACACTACTAAAGTAGTAGAGACGGAAGGCTTCTCTCACTGTCTGCTTTCTTCTCACCACCACTGCTACTCCCAGGACTCCTCTGAGCAGGGACCCACAACCATCAGCCACAGTGCTCACTGATTTAGCTTGCTGGCAATTGGTCAAGGCACAAAATAATCCCATTTGCTCAAGTATTCTTGCACATTCAGTTAATCAAAAGCGAATTGCACCATGTGTTATCCAGGAAAGAGGGATTTTTTTTTTATTATTTAATGATTGGAATAGACTTAAATACAATAAGAAGAGTACCTTAGATCTCTCAAAATGGTATGAGAAACCCGAACACTATCTATATGCATGAACAGATCCTTACCTGGCAATGTCAATGTGGTTTCTGGCCATCTGGCCAATGAATACTCTGGTATTTAAGGCATGTTACAGATACCAAAAAGGTATGTAATTTGGTAATCCTGTTAGATACAAGTATTATACATCTATGTAGGAGGTATATAGATGAACCATGAAATCATAATGTCTTACTGTTCAGCAAGATCATTTAGGATTTTCAAGGTAATCTGACTAGAGGGCTATCAGAATAATTACACAGTACTATATTCATTTACGCACGCTATCTAAACACACACACACACACACATATTTTCACATAAACAGTACTTCAGTCTTGCTTTATAGATTTAATGGGTATTAGAGTAAATTACAACAAAGACTACAAGCTTAATCAAGTTCAGACCTGGCTGGTGAGCTCACTTGGTTCCGTTTCTACCCAAAACTTCTCTGACAACGTTAGATGCCTCTGAATCCCACAACTCTGCTGGACTCTGTGGCCACCACCTGCGGAACGGTGTCTGTGTGTGCCCACCTGCAGCAACTAAGAGCAGGACAACTAAGAAGCAAACCCAGGAGACCCGTTTTCAAAGGCCTTCAACGACTCAGATGAGGGAACAGGTTTCTAACTATTATTCCTGCTTCTGATGAGATTTTTGTAAGCAAGTCGCTTCTGTGTTTCGAACCACTAGAGCCACTACTCTTATTCTAAAGCCGTGTGGTACAGCAGCAGCTCTAGAAGCCCATGACAGCCCACATACAGCAGCCCAAACACCACATTCTACAATCAAACACTGAGCCAGGGAGAAAAGGGATTCAAAGTGGACTGCATCTGTACACATACACCGAAGGATACTAGAAGGACCCGCGCCAAAACGATGCCGGAGTTTCCTTATACTGGCATCCCCTTAGGTCTCCCTCCTCCCATATTTGCAAGGGATAGCTCTTAGCCTGGAGATGCTTAAAATAGAGACTACAGACTGAAAACCATGACATTATGGAAAAAAGTAGCAAGTACCAGAAGTGGAGATAAATTACCCAGTTATTTCAGAGGAAGGAAAGATTATTATTATACGGAGAGAAAAGAGACGGAGAATGTTAGTACAATCAGAGGGAAGAGGCGACCAAGTGGGCGTGTACCATCAGTCTTGCAGAAGGAAGATGTGACCAAGCAGAGATGGGAAGTGGGGGAAGGAGAGGTCGCCAACGGCAGTGGGGCTTCAGTGCCTACTCTGTGTGCTGGGCAGGGCCGGTGCTGGGAAGACACAGGTGAGAAGTGCAACCTCTGCCTCTCCCCCCTCCCACCCCTGCAAGGAACTGATGACTTGGGGCGGGGGTGGGGGGGTGGGGGGGTGGGCGGGGGGGGGCACACACTGAGCCAGGAAACTAGGCAGCCAGGCTGCAGATGAAGAGCCACCCGCAGTGTGAGTGTGCTAGAATAAGGGCAGGTTGCAAGGGGACTCCCATCCTGACAGTACACAAAGTCTGAAATTCTCGTGACACAATGGGCTGTGCTTTAAACCATTCAGTCTTGCAGAGGGGTGTTGAATGAGCTGGAAGGAGAAGAGCCTGGCGTTGGGGTCATGTGTCAGGTGAATCCAGGGAAGAGCTGTGAAGGCCTGAATGAAAAGAAGGTGCCTGTGACCAGGGGATTGGAGTCCAGGGCACTACGCTCTCCAAAGAGGGCAATGTGACAGTACAGCAAGAGTCTGGAAAGTGTCCACACTCTTTGACACCACAATTCTGCTTCTAGAACTGTATCCTAAAAAATAAGGAATGAACGTGTACAAACTTTTATCTGTAAGCATGTTCAAGCAGCAGTGTTGATACTAGTGCAAAAAGCGAAAACAACCTCAATGTGCAAAAATACATGACTGATTAAATAAAGGAACATCCATATACAGAATACTCTCAACCACTACCATTGTTATATAGATTCACATTATTAAAAAGCCAGTTATATAAATGTATGCAAAAAATATTCCATTTTGTTAAAAATGGACAAAAATATTACTTTAAATATATACATACAAATGTGAACGATATATGCCAAAGTGTTAACAATGGTTCTCTCTAGGTAGTTAAAATATTAGAAACTTAAGGTTTTTCTCCTTTTGCTTGCCCATATTTTCGACTCTTCTCAATAGTACATGTCCTGAATTACTTTTGTAAGAAGAAAAAGAATTAAAATGTACAGAAAACAAAACATTAAGGATCTAAACTCAGGTTTAGATCTGGCAGGAGGACTGAATAAGGGATGGGGATAGTGGAGGGGACCGGTAAAAGAAACAAATGACAGGAGGTCACACTAACTGGCTATCCAAGATGGATAGCCTCCAGCTTCTCTCTTCCTCTTGGCTGTTGCTTTTTCTTGCTCAGCAGCGGCTTATACCCCATGTGGTCTCTTTCATCCTCCGCCTGGATCCCACCTCCAGGCCAACTCTGTGGCTAGGGAAGTCTAACCAACTGCACATAAGGATCTGATCTGCTCAGCCTTCAGGAAGTTCAGTCGTAGACAATGTACCATATCAAAATCCAATTACCACTTTTACTTAAGGCTCCTAATCACAAGAGTGCTTTGCAAAAATAACTTCTTCTTATAACCCTCTTCCGTGTGTTACAACAGAAGCCAAACAATTGTCCAGGATTAATGGCAGAGATAAAAGTAAAACTGAACTCCAAAAACTCAGTTCCAACCACCAGACCACCCAGGTTCAAGTATCTGTGAAAGTCAAGGGGAAAAAAAAAAGTAATAAATAAAACAGAACTGGGCTTTCTTGAGATCACCAGTTTATCAAAAGAGCTTTGGCCTCCATGATTTTAACATCCTCAATAGCTTTTGGGGTTTTCTAGCTCTTTCATCGCCCTCCCAAATGCCTTGCAAATACATGCGGTCCAGGCCACCAAGAAAATATGTTCCCTCCATCTCTGATACACCAGGCAATGCCCTAGGCACTAAGGACACTGTGAACATGAGTAAGATGGACAGAACTGTGTCCTCGAGGAATTCCATTCTAGAGAGGAAAAAGCAGGCAAGGAGCACAAACATACTTACATAAAAATAAGATGATTCATAATCAGATAACTTCTGTGTAGAGCATAAAAGAGAGGAATGCCTTACAGCAGTTGCTTCTCAGCCCCAGAGGGCCTATTTAATTGGTCTTTGGAGGGACCCGGGCAGCCTTTTGTTTCTTTCCACTTCCCAAGTGATTCAACTGTGCAGCCAAGCTTGAGAATGATGGGGACGGGAGATGGGCGGTGCTGCCTCCGTGATCAGGAAACACATCTTAGGAGGTGGCATGAAGATCTGAATGGTGAGAAGGAGGATGCACTGGGAAGATATGGAGCAAGAGTTTTGGGGGCAGAAGAACCTCTCCCATGGGACAGGAGACTAAAAGGAGGAATGGAGAGGGAAGTAGGAGGAAGGTGAGGATAAAGGAGTGTGCAGGGCTGTATAAGGTGATGTGGGCTGTAATATAAGGACGCATGGGGGACAGCGACTACAGGATGATTTTAGGCCCAATAATGCTGGGGTTGCATGGAAAGTACACTCAGGACGCTGTAGAGCACAGACTGCAGGGAGAAGCAGTGAGCCCAGTCCAAAGAGACTGCAGCAGGCTGGGCCAAGGGCTTACTGAGCAGCAGAGAGAACTGAGAAGCATTCAAATCCAGCACATGTCCAAGACATGACAGCACACGGCTTTTCAAGCCTGGGAAGCCAGGCACCCATCAGGGATAGTCAAAGGTCTATGGCCGCAGGGACTACGGCAGCCAGAGGCACAGACTCTAAGGCCCTACAGTTACAGAGGACATGAAAACTACTAGTTAGGCAAATGGTGGTAGGAGCTCTTAAGTAAATGGTGATGGTCATTAAGTTGATGGTCAGTAAGAAAACAAACTAAGCCTCATAACCCCAATTAGACAAATTGATTACAATTGTTCTTGACACACTTTAAAGACACAATAAACTGGTACCTAATTGTATATGCTAAAATCATCAGGAGTAAGGTGGAAAGAGGCCCGAGTTCCAGTTCTTCCTCTGCCTGAGTGGCTGAATGATTTTGCTGGGCAAGTTGGAGCAGATCTCCTTTCCTGACCTATGAAGGAGGCTCTCTCCAATGCCTTTCAGTCCAGAATCCTGTTTTCTTCCATATTCGGCTACAGGGAGCCCTCCCGTGCCCACCGCAGTTCCAGCACTGGCCTTGGCATTCCTGGGAGCACATCTGTTCTGAGGCCAGCTGGGCTCAGTTCTACATACACTTGGGTTCAAATCTTACTGCAGCGTTTGCCAAGGAGCTATTTAAGTTCATTGGCTCCAGCAAAATCTGACAGATTGAACATTGTTCCACAAGCAAGCTCCTGCCTGGCTTTAAAAACCTATTAAAGATTTTACTGGCAATTTTACTGTATTGTCATCATGAATTTCACCTATAAATCTCACCTCCACCTACCACTGCCTCCACATTGCCAACAGTAGATAAACACACAGGCTCTCATAATTGTAAACCTGACTCAGTAAGTGATAAGCGCCTACTTCCAGATCTGCCTGTCTGGCGACCCCTCGCACTTCACTCCAAACAGCACTGGAGCGACCCAAGGCTGACTATGCCAACCACTGGGATTTATATAGGGCATTCTTGGGTCTTCAACAATTCCTTACTTATCAGAGGGATCTGCACATTTAACAGGTATGACTCACTCCCATTCTACTTCTCCTTTGCTAACAGTCTGCTGAGCTGTACACTCAAAAGGTCTTTCACTTCTACACATTCTATACCCCATTCCTTCTCCCTCCCCAATGACCTCAGCAGAATCTGTCTTCATGTCCTGTCACCTCCACAACCTTTTAAACTTTGAATCATAAAAAAGTTCTAATCATGGCCAATCCCCTCAAGAGTAATATGGTATCGAGGAGAATTCCCACAGGGTTTTGAAAGCTAGAGACAAATCATATTCTCTATCTCCATCGGACTCTAGATAAATATCCTCTTTGTTCTTAAACACTAATAGGGATTATAAAAGGGGGGGGGGAAAAACCCTAAGAAGTTTAAAAAGGGCCTTTAAAGGAAGAGAAAAATTAAAAGGGAGAAAGACCACTTGTTTTTTTTAAAAAAAAAAAAAAAGGCGGGCGATTGAGAGAGGTTAGTTCTAAGCCATAATGGAAAATTCACTCAGGTAAGCAAAGTAAATTGAAAATACCTATTTTGGGCACCTGGGAGGCTCAGTGGGTTAAAGCCTCTGCCTTCAGCTCAGGTCATAATCTCAGGGTCCTGGGATGGAGGCGCGCATCGGGCTCTCTGCTCAGCAGGGAGCCCGCTTCTTCTTCATCTCTCTCTGCCTGCCTCTCTGCCTACTTGTGATCTCTCTCTCTGTGTCAAATAAATAAATAAAATCTTAAAAAAAGAAAAACAGAAAAAAACCTATTCCCTAATCTTCCTTTGTTCTTTTAAGGCTGCATGAGAAGCCATCAACTCTATTAAAAATAGTAAATGGAGATATTTAAGCTCTAGATGAGATAATCAGGACCTAAAATGCCACCAGGTACACAAATTTGTTACCTAGCATTTTTCAAGTGAGTGCTGTGTACTTGCTATCACCCTGCATAAAGCAGCAGGTTAGTTGTTAGGTTACCACTGGATGACCAGTTACTTTAAATGCTTCCAGTAAAGCGCATGCTGTCAAACCCTTTACTTCCCTGACTTCAGTCTTCAGTTTAATTTCCCCTTGGTTTAAAGCTAAAGAACACAAAAAGTCCCTTCCACTCAAGAGATTTAGAGTACGTGAAGCCCAGGAGACAAGGTGAAGACCAGAATTTTCCTCACGCACCCTTTCAGCATAGGTCCACCTTAACTATGGCTGTTCTTTGCTCAAACAGCATTTTAATATACCAAAAATTGATTGAGTTCAATGATTTTTTAATTGGGACACAATGCCTCTCTCAATGTGCTATTCTGAATCTCTGAAGCAAGGTAATGCTGATTACAGTGATGTTTGAAAACAAATGAGCACCTAAGCACAGATACACACAAAGTGCCAAGAGCAAATGTGCTACTTTCTTGCATCTGCCAATGACAACTACCAGTAAGTCACTTTATTAAAAACAAAATTAAAAATAAGCAGTAAACTAAATTTTAAAAAAAGCCCATGAAATCAAGTTTTACTGATTCCTTTTCAGGGACCATTATCAATTACTCAGAAGTACTTCAACTTTTTCTTTCATTCGGCTGTAAGTCTTCCACTATGGATACACACAAAAACCTTTTCCGACGTGGTCATACCATAAGTACTTGGCAAAGCAAAAATTAAGTGACTGAAATAGCCTTTATCACATTTTTAAAAATAAAATTATTCATGCTGTGGGCAAGAAGAAATAAAAGCACACAGGCTTAAGCCAGAATATCATACACACAAAAAAGCCAACATTAATATCTGCTGTGCCAGCTGAATTCAAATTAACCCAATTTTACATGTTAATTAAACCAGCTATTTTCTTCTTATTGTATTTTTGCTTCTTAAATAGTAGAGTCTACAAGTGATTCCCAACAGACTTGTTCCAACAACAATGACGTATTCATTTACTTCTATTATGACCATACAATACAGTAACTGAGCGGTAATTTTTCACAGTCAATTACATGTGTGGTTCTTTATGCTTAAAGATGCTGAAATAATGTGTACTATAGAGCCATATGCCTGCATCTCTAGTCTGCCTGAGGCAGTTGCCTGGGTAACACATTTTCTCTTCGGTTTAGCATAACCCTTCACTGAATATCATTAGGTGTCATTAAATAGCAAACATTAACATGAACTTCAATACACTACTTAGATAGAGTCATTTTACCCATGTAAACAAGTGTTCCATCATTTATAAGAAGCTTAAAATAGATTATGATTTTCTGTATTTAAGACCATGAAAAAGAAGAAAAAAAAAAAAAAAAAGAAAGAAAATAGTACCCACGTGTTGATTCCAAATTGAATTTGCGGATATTTCTGGTAACATAAGAGAATTCAGACCAAGTTCCAGGGGTAACACTTTTTATAATATTCAATATGAGCAAAGAAGGATTGGGCTTTTTACTACAAATCTGCTTTAGATTCACTCAAAGGTGTAAAACAATCCCATCAGCTGCATCTCGGACCACTAAAGACTTTTTTTACTCTTCTACAATGAGGTGTGGAGAAGGCACTTGAGTTCAGTAACAAAATTAACTTAGAGGACAAGGTGCTTAAAAATCAAGGCAAACAGTAATAAATAAAAGTACAGGAGATGTCATGCATTATCTAAAATAGTTTAAGTATTAAAACATTTAATAATGTGTTCTACAGTTTAGCTATCGCAATATATGGTTTATACAGAGTTTTCTAGAGCCATTGCCTGCATTAAGAGTAGCCACCATCCCCAATAACCTCCATTTACCCTCCCTCCCATACCACTGCAAACCAGCATCCGTGTCTAAGAAGAACAATGTGCCTGACTCTACAAACACAGTTTCAATCAACTTAGAGCCTCCCCACCAACCTTCCCAACCAGATTACCGTTTCAAAACAGTGGACTTTCTCTGACACATAATCATAATTCCAAGTAAGTCTAAACTCTCAGCCTAGACGCCATTACAACTTGCCTTCTACCACTGCATTACAAAGGGCCTCCGAAATTACAACGTTCACTATAAAGGACACGTACAAAATGGAAATGAGTCATCAGATGGCAGTGCCATCTCCAATATACTTTCTCACCTTTCCCAGTACAGGAGGAAGGCAGCTCCAAAATCCTGGAAAGCAGAGGTGGCAGGTGAGGTTCAAGGGTGACCAGGGTGGAGATGAGAACTGACCAAGGAGTTAGCTGCAAAGCTGTCCAGTCAACCTAAGAGCAACTAAAAAGAAAGCTCTGCCAAGAACAAGTGAGTTCTTGGTATGGGGACCAAGACCCCAAGATACAACTATGATGATGAACTGTGTCTTTTTTCTCCTTCCCACATCTGCTCTCTAACCCAAGATAAGAAGAGATGGCCACACAAAGTACAATGACTTAGCCTCAGGGGCCATACTGCCATGTCCCACTGGCCCAAGAATATTCCTGCAGCTGCTTGAATAAAACCTCAATCACCATGTTCAGTCCAGGGGCTGGGATGTAGTCGGAGAGAAAAAAATATACGTGATATTAAATGTATATTTCATTTTGGTTTTACACTCCGCACTGAGAAATAATTCTTTAAGCAAAACATTTTCAGAATATACTGGGATCAGTATAGATTCAGTCACACTCCTAATGCCTCTATGAAAATTCGTGTTCTGAATAATTATCTAAGACACCCTGGGATTTCAAATACAATTTTAAAATTAAGACTAAGCTGTATAAACTGCCATTATTGCAAAAAGGAGCCTAATGACTTAAGAAACATTATTAATGAGAACTGAAAAAGTGATTTCTGATTACAATACTTCGACTAAGTAGTGTTTCTGGATTTTACCCCAAATTCACAATAAACAGAATGCTATTTCCATCCTTATCTCCAATAGAGAGTAATTAAAATTTCACTACATGAAGATAACTTGCTTGCCTAAGAACTGGTAAGAATCTGGAAAAAAATTGTATTTGACTGTATTTTGCTACATAAATAACCATGAACAAAATATAGTAAATTCACCTGTTAACAGAGACAACCCACAAATGTAGATTCTCATTAAAATAACAAAAAACATTATAACTTTTTAAGCCTAGTCTACGTAGATTTAGATTTTATTTTATTCTCTGAGAGAACCTATATAAATGCTGAAAAACAGGTAAAAAAAAGAAAAATTTTCTGCCCACCATGTTTCCCCATCCTATTCCACACTATCTCTGTATTCATTAGCAAGTCCTATTTCTAAAAATCTCCTCACAATACCAAGCTTTTTTAAAAGCAGGCAATTACAACACAGAATAGCGATTGTAAAGAATAATCAAAATTAGAAACTGTTAGGAGTACTTTATATTTCTGCAAAAGCAAATTAAGCTACAAGACTTTTGAGACTCTTTTGCTTTTTCCGGGTATAATTATTGCTAATTGTGGAAAAGCAACATCAGCGTTTTAATGCTTTTTCCTTCAGTAACTTGGTGACTGTTTTACTTCCTGACTTAAAAAAAGAAAAAAAGAAAACCCCGTAGAAGAAAGCACTGATCAGGACATTGTAAAAAGCACAGAAAAGCGGTTTCAATATGAATTATACATTCAGCCAATCCTCAGACATTTTAAAAGGGGGTTTTCACCCACAGAAATGCAGCACCATGAGTGAATTTTAAAATTATATTTTAAATTAATAACCAGAAGAATCATGTGCACTAAAATGCATTCAGAGAGAAGACATGACTGCATTTAACTCTACTGCAGAAGGTCTGAACTCACCAGATCATGAGCAGAGACAAGACGGGCAGAGAGGACAGAGCTGCACAGGCAGGAGGGACAAGGGGCAGAGGGGCGATGCGAATGCCACTCAGTAAACACCCAGGCCTTCGCGAGGCACTGAAGGGAAGGACTGGAGTCTGAAAAGGATCAAAAACCTAATCCTACGAGTGGTTTTCTCGATACAAAAAAATCTCTCAGAGTAGTTTTACAAAAACTAGAATGACCCCAGACTATTGTGGCACCGGCCTATTTAGAGGAGATAAAAGTGAAGACATGATCAGAAAAAAGATTGGCTGAAAGTTCCAGAGACAGACTGCATAAAAGGCTAGTGATCCTAGAAGAAAAATGACAACAGGGGATTTTAACGTGCTGAATTTCAATATGGAACCAAAAAGAGAGCCTTAGACTCTCATCCTCTCATCATCCATCTGATAATATGTCACATGCTGATGGCACTTCATGTGTCCCATTGATTCAGGGTCATTCCACAGATATGAGTGGAGGGCTCCTACACGCCGACCGTACTGTCCCAGGAGCTGCAGATTCAGGAGTGGACAGAATATTCCTGCCTTCCTGGGGCTTACAGGAACTGTGTGTGAGGAGGTGGAGGGGGACACAATAAAACAATGAAAAAATCCTTACGCTGCAAGATAACCGCTATGAAGGACACCAGAGTAAAAAGGAAAAGGTACATTAGGGGTACGACTAAACTAGCAGGCAGAGGGAAAGCCTCCCTAAGAGGATGTCATCAGAGCAAAGACCTAAAGGAAGGAGGGGAGCTTCTTAGGGGAAGAGGCGATACAGCAAGCCCTGAGGTAAGACTGAGCACGGGGTGATCAAGGTGCAGCAAGATCAATAAAGGGGCTGGGACAAAGTACTGAGGAGGAAGAACAGGAGAGCTGAAGCAAGGGTAAGGGAAGGAAAGTGGCCATTGTAAGGCCTTGCTGGCCACAGTAGGGACCTGGGCTTTTCCTCTGGGTCAAATGGGGAGGCAAAAGGGGCTCTGAGCCAGGGACATGATTCAACTCAGGTATGACCAGGATCACTCTGGCTCCTGTGCTGAGCTGACTGAAGGGAAGCAAGAACAGAAGCAGGGAGACGTGTTAAGAGGCTATGACAGTAATCCGCCTGAGAGCTGATCTTGCCTCAGACTAGCACAGGAGCAAAGAAATGGTCACACTCTGGACACTGTGTAACTTTCTGCTACAATGCTGCAAATGGAATAAAAAAAGAACCTGATTCACATAAAATGCAGGGTCACATTTACTGGGTGATCACTCACTCACTAGCAATGCATCTAAAGAACTAGTCAACTAGGGCCTACACGCCAGTTACCACTTGCACTGAGTCACTATCGAGTGAGTTCATGAGTTTTAGTATTTTCTCATTTTCCTTCTTTCCTCCCTTCCCCTTTTCTTTCCTTTCTTTCTTCCTTCCTTTCTTTCACTCACTTAATACAGTTTTACTTTTGAAAATTTACATTTAGATCAGCTTGAAGGGAAAACAAACACAAAGCAGAACTACAATGGTGGGGACCTCCTCCCCTGTCTCCCTTTCCTTCATCCTCACCAGCAGCCGGTGCGGCACCACTTTTTCTGGTGCGTGTTACATGGGCTCTGTGTTAGAAATCCACCTGCTGAGTCTTTTACTAAGCACTCCCCTCTAGGGATGCCCTGGTCAGGGTGCCACAAATTGCCAGTCCTCCAGAGAGGACCACAGCAGTTAGGAAAGCGAGTTGGAAACTTCCTTATAATTTGTCCCCGTGCCTTTAGGAAACAAGGCAAGGTCACTGAGCTTGTCTTGGAGTTTGCCTTTGAACCTTTTCTCACGTTTTGGACTTCCCCCCACTTACTAGGTCTTTGTCTCTCTTGGTCAACTTTCTGGCATCTTCCTTTTCTGTACTGTCTATATTCGATCATGAAACCTGAGGAGAAGCTGTTGCTCCTGCCACTGTGCTAAGACACTGGACAGATGTAGTTTTACTATATTTTGAGGGTAAAGTCAACTAGATTTGACGAAAGATTAAATGTAAAGTGTGAAAGGAAAGTAGGAAGTAAGGATGTCTCCAGGGTTTGGGACCTGAGTGACAGTTACGATGGAATGTTCTGAGATAAGAATAATTATAAATAATAAAGATAAGATAATTAAGATAATTATAACTACAAATAATAAATAAGAAAGGAATAACATTTTTGGAGAACAAAATCAGGAACTTCGTTTAGGACACTTGTGGTTTCCAGAGGCCTACTAGATATGCAAATAGAGATCTCAAGTAAGCAGCTGGGCAGATAGGACTCTGGAGTTCAAGCAGAAGAGAGGGCTAGAGACACAAAAGGAGAAATCATGAAGTACTTAGAACTGTGAGGTGAGATGAGAGGAGATCACCAAGAAGTAGTCAGAAGAAACTAGAAGTCCAAGCACTGAGCTCTGAGGACGGGAGAGGAGGAAGAACCAAAAGGGGGACTGAGAAAGAACAATCAGGGAGGTAAGAGAATGTATGAGTGTCCTGAAAGCAAACAGAATATTTCCAGAAGGTGCAAGGGAGAAACTATGTTAACCTGAGGACTTGGACTGGATTTTGTTATGCACATGCAGTTCTGTGAGGTAACAGGAAAACTATCGAGTGATCCCTGCCACTGTTTCGTGGCACAGAGCTCCTAAACCCCTTGGAATTGCCTGCGTGACAGCTCTGGCTTTGTCCTAATAACATGACTCTGGGTAGGCCCCTGAATAGGAGCTGGTCACCAAGAAGACCAAGCCATCCTTAGCAGCCTGGAATTTTCAGCCCACCCAACCCTCCATTCTCCAGGGAGGACAGAGGGGCTGCAAATGGTGAAGCCTCCATAAAAATCCCAGAAGCATTCAGGGAGCTTCCAGGTTCGTGAACGTGTGGCAGTTCTGGGAGAGGGCATGGAAACTCCATACCTGTGCAGCTCGGCAGTTTGGAGGTCACCCGTAGCCTTTGTCATATCCTTTAATAAAAACCCAGGAAAGAGTAAGTAAGCTGTTTTCCTGAGTTCTGGGAAGTATTCTGGCTAAGTAACCAAATGGAAGGAGGGGTTCATGAGTCCCTCCAATTTACAGGTGATCGGCCATAAGCTCAGGGAACAAGCTGCTCTAATGACTGGCATCTGAAGTGAAGGCAGAGGGAGGTGGTCTTGTGGGCTGAGCCCTCTACAGTTGGGGTCTGAGGCTATCAGGCAGACACCGTCAGAACTGATTTAAACTGTACGACACCCAGCTGGCATCACAGAATTGCTTGGTGAGGGGGAAAAACCCACCATCTGGTACCGGCAGAGTCAGAGCGAAGTGTTCTGTGTGAGCAGTAAAGGAGACACACACAAGAGGAAGAGTGTTTTCTTCTCAAGATCTTCACAAGAGCAAAACACAGGAAGAAAATCCAACAGGGAGGGCATTCAAGCACGAACAGGCAGGGGAGAACTGTAGAGGCCGGAACAGAACGCTCTTGATGAGCTTTTCAGAAAGAACAGAAGCAGTTTAACTTAAAAGAAGCTTTTAAGAAACTTAGTAAGATGTAAATGTAGCTTTTTTCAACCAGTATCCACGTTTCTTCCACTATACAATGTCTTTCCCCTTTGAACAATCCTTTCTATATGAGGGAAGCAGGGACCAGAAGAATCACACTGAGATCTACAACATCAAAGCCCTTTTCCTGTAGGAGTGGACAAGAGAGGCAAACACTTGGAAGCATCTGATGCAGGAAAGTATGAGGCAGATACAAGGAAGGAAAAGGATAACCTGAGTGTAATTCAGTTTATCTAGCTCCTTATGGTGTGCCCAGTTCTCTTGCACAAGAACCCTGGGAAAATTTCCTTATGACCCAAGTAATGTAAGCTTCCTTAAAAAGCAATAGCCCACAAGCTTTAACAGGTATTATTTCTTTTTTAAAAAGATCTTATTTATTTATCTAGCAAAGAGAAACACAGCTAGAGAGGGAACACAAGCAGAGGGACTGAGAGAGGGAGAGGCAGGCTTCCCGCAGAGCAGGGAGCCCGATGCAGGGCTCGATCCCGGGGACTCCAGGATCATGACCTGAGCCGAAGGCAGACACTTAACGACTGAGCCACCCAGGCGCCCCTTCAACAGGTATTAGAAGAAACTGGGGAAATGATTAAAAATGTATATTCTTATCCTAAGTAGCCATAAAAAGGAATGAGGGTGATTTCTTTATATATTTAGATTGATCTTTAGCATTTATGGCTAAGTGACAAAAGCAAGTGTATGTATGTCCTAGGGGCTAAGCTCATACGTATGTTATGATGGTTAGTTTAATGAGTCAACTTGACTGGGATGTCGGGTTAAACATTATTAACCATGTCCAGATTAAACATTATTTCTGGGTGTGTCTCTGAGGGTGTTTCTGGGTGAGACTAGCATTTAAATGGGTGAAAATATATGTACCGCCTATGGCTTGTGTTTCTCTGGAGAACCCTGACCCAGCACACACATGCATTTACGCACAAACCATATATTATCTCTCATAGGTATGACTGGGCCAGAAAAACGAATACCAATTTACTTATACTTGGGGGAGAAACACCACGTGGAAGAAGAAGCCAAGAACTAAATGAAAGAAGAGTGACCTCTAAGGGGAGAGATGAGACAGGGTGAAGGGGGCAGACATGTTACAGCACATTTCTGAGTAGAGCCTGCTTCTGTTAATATCGCTTTGGCTTGGGCAACATATGGTTTACATATTCAAGAATTAAATTAAATCTAAACGAAAAAAAGCGATCCCTAAAAATTGAAAACAAACTGAAACGAATGAACCTAACCATATATCAAGTTGGTGGCAAAACCACACAGAGAAATGAGTTGTTTTAAATGAGTTTAGAACAGTCTTTTCACTGTAAGCCTTTAGTGGAATACATTCGAAGCACAGAAAGAGCTGAAAAGAAATCTGAAACTTCATTCAGTATCTAACCGTCAGCAGCGATACTGGTGTCACTGTTTTTGAATAAAAGCTACCTATGGCAAATCCATAACTATATGAATGTTGCTGGTGACCAAGATTTTTCAATGGAAGAGTAAAGAGATGATAGAAAAAGCAAAGAAATAAAAAATACTGTGAATCTAACCTTATCAATTGTTCAACTTTGAGTCAGAAAACCCGTATGAATTGAAAACTTTTCCCCCAGTAGCCACTGGAAAGACCTCAAAGCAATGGGAAGCCAAGAGAAGCACACTTAATACCTAGACTGTGGTCTCTAAATACAACTGCCCATTAAAAAGAATAAAGACCCCATGAAGGGTAAACAATTCTAGGTCTGGAGCAGGAAATACACACAACAATGTCCTGTTGGGCCAGAAGGCAAGTAAGCTACCAAATACTATCGGATCGCGAAGGAGAAAATGTAAATGGGCCCCCACTGGCCAAAATGAGATAAACACAATCAATTACAACATGCCAAATATTAACTTAAAAAGCATTCTATGAGTTCATAATACTGAATATAATAAAGGCCCCCATTCTCACAAAAAATAACCCCCAACTCCCTAAACCCTTGAAAGGCACAGCACCAGCTGCTTATGCTGAAAAGGGTCTCAGATCAAGGAATCTGGCTTATTTCTACTTCTAAGTCGACCTCCCCACTGAAATCCAGATGCAAACATCTAACAGCTGTGCTCTCCAGGAGCATGTGGAACAAGCAAGTCAATACTAACGTGTCCTACAGAAGTCTTGCTTTTGCTTCCAAATCTATCCCTCCCATAGGACTCCCTCAGTTGCTTAACTTGCCCTTTGCCATCTCAGAGCCAATCTGGCAAGAAAACCCAAAATTCAAACACTTATCACCGTCTTCACAATGAGCACTCTAATCCTGCCATCTTTTGCCTTCGTCCACTCTTGCCCACTTCCTTCTACTCTCTATGAATCAGCTAGGGAGAGCCTGTCAAAATGTAATTCACATCTTGTCAGTCCCATGCTCAAAACTCTGCAATGACCTCTCCTACACTTGGAATAAAAGTGTCCAAGAGCTCCACAGTCTGGCCCCTGGATACCTTTTTGGTTTCTTTCACATGTCAAGTGTTTTCCTATCTCGTCTGCATCTGTTATTCCCTTTACCCAGGAAGCCCAACTCAGAGATTCTCACCTGGCTCACTCTTACTGCAATCCGCCCGAACGTCATTTTGCAGAGGTCTTCCCTGACCACCCTATCTACCATGGCACCCCAGAGCACATAGCCACTCCCCCCTTCTGGTGCTCTAACAGATGAAGCCACCTGCCTCTCTATCCTAGAGCACACTGTTTACCGTTTTATTTAGAACAGTGCCTGGCACATAGCTAATGTCAATAAATATTTGTTAAATGGATTAAGAAATCTGAAATTAACCTAGTCTTCTCAAGTATTAGGTTCTCTCGAGTCTGTAATACCTGGTCAATTTACCATACCATACATCCTTTATTACAGAGACAAAAGTTACTTTATAATTTCTATGCAAGTTCAACCGTCATCTTCTTTCATCTCTTGCTCTTCTAGACTGAAAATCCCAAAACCTTTCCATCAGATTGTGATGGAAGCCTTACCCTCAGAAACCTTCATTAAAGTCTGAGACTCTCACTCTTTACTAGGAATCCCTCCCAGCTTTAGTACAAGACTGTTCTAATTCCAGCAACTGCCACATCCCATGGCTATGACATGATCACTGATAGAGAAACAGATCTTCAAACAGCTAGGAAACAGAGCTTTTCCTTGATTTCTTGGCCTTCAACATTTTAGATGTGAGTTTTTAACACCTCTAGTACAGAGTAAAGCAAGACTAGACAACCAAACAAGGAAAATGGGAGGGAACTTGTTTTTCTCTTTCATTACGTGGACACCTCCACAGGCTGGTATTTTCAGTTGGCCCAGTAAAGGAAAACAAGAATTCTGAGAATATAGTATGCAATGGTACCTTGAGGCTGAGTCTAAGAATAGTGAAATGGGGAGAATGATCCAAAAACTATCTCTGGCTTAGAAAAAATGGATGAGAGGAATGTGAGGACAGTCCTTCCTATGTCTGTGGGTATGGGTGATAGCTGGCGGAGTGCTCATGGAGGATTTAGGCCCACCTTATGTTGGCCAAAGAATAAGTCTTGGGGGCTAAGAATCTTGCAAAGAGCATCAGAACTTGTAAGCAAGGACACAGGCAGAGTTCTCATGCAAAGCTCCACCGTCACTAGTCTATGTGTAGAAAGTCCCATGGAAGAATGGATTGGGTACAAGCCCAAAAGAACTGGGTCCAAATTCGAGTTCAAGCAACTCACTATGTTACTTTGGGCAAACAAGTTCAACTCTGGTTCTACACCTCCCTTTGTAAGTAGGGAGTGGAAGTACCTGTTTTAAAGAGTCATTGTGAAGATTAAATAAGAAAATGGATGGAAACTGTTAGCACCAGACCTGGAACCATATATGTACTCAGTGACTACTGGCTTCCTACAGCCTCTGGTCTAACAATCTAGGAGGAACTATTAACACAGCTCAAATCTCCCAGGACACCTGATCCAGAGTGGGCCAGGACCAATCTCATTGTGCCCTTTCACCTGCGCGTCAACCTCCACCAGCAGCCCCAGGTTCCCTGTTCATCACCTTCCCGCCCCCCAACCCACATCTTATCCCTAGGGCTCTGTACTTTCCCTATTCTGTGCCATCTCTCAAACACCCTTCGGCCGTGCCTTCTATAAGACATAATGAGCAAAATACTGCTCAATCCCCCTCCCTAAGGGATCCCTTTCAGAGAAATCCTCTAAATATCCCTTTGCCTTATTGTTCTAACCAACACCTGGCTCTTCCTTGAGGGCAATGCTTCCTCTGCAGCCCCCTCTTGAGTAGCGATGGGCTTTCTTCTGCCTTTCTAGGTAGACCAGGCTTATAAACAGGGATGGTGTACTCCTTCCTCCTCATCACCTCTTCCAGACTATTCCCCAGCCCTTCCTTCCTTATCCCACTCCCACTGAAATACTCACCCCACCTGACTACACCACACAGTAACCTTCCTGGTGTCTATCACCTAATGACCCCCGATTCATACCCACCCAACCGTATTTTAGCTCCATGTACTAACACTTCAACACTAAGCCTTCAAACACCTCGACCTGGGTGGCGTAACTGGTTAGGCATGCAACTCTTGGTTTCAGCTCAGGTCATGATTCTCAGGCTCATGAGACTGAGCCCTGCATCTGGCTGTGCACTCAGCACAGACTCTACTTGGGATTCTCTCCCTCTCTGCCCCTCCCCCATTCATGTGCACATGCGCACTCTCTCTCAAATAAAATCTTACACACAAACACACAAAACACCTTGACCTCCCAAACACCTGAGCTCCTCCTCTCTTCGTGATCCTTTTCCTACACTTCCTGCCACCTACCGTCAGACTCCTGGTGTCTGCCATTACCAATAACTGCAAAACTTCCTTATTCTTAATGTCATGCATCTCACCTTTGAGCCTCTACCTCCTAATCGTCCACTTCAACCACACTCAAAAATACAATTCAATAAGCCTACCACCCTCTCATTGCCTCCCACACCACTGTCTTCCCTTTCCCCCCTACCAGATTCAATCTACAGGCAATCATCATAATCAGTCCCCTGAACACCCCTCACTTTCCTGGCACCTCTCGCACTCTGGAGGATTCAATGGCCAAGCCCATAAACCTGCTTATGTTTGTCTGTCCCTTCCTATTCCATATCAACATCCAAGCAGCTAAGCTCTGGTCTCACTATGAAGTTCATCACCACAAACCCTCAGGTGGGCCCTCAAGTGGGTCCTGCCCAGGGTCCTTTCACACTCCCACTTCTGGGTAACTACGCAGGATACTCTCTTCTCTCCTCAAACTGCCGGCACCTCAACCAGAATCCTCATTCTCACCTACTTCCCAGAGCTGAACCAAGGAAACCAAAGGACAGCTTCCCCCAAATCTCACCACCACATCTACACAACATCTCTGCCCTATACTCTACCTGCCCTTCCATTTTTCTAGCTCTGTGTTTCTTAGGGTTTTGGGGTGATAGGACCCCTTCGCATTCTTATGAAATACTGAGGATTCCAAAGAGCTTTTATTTACATGGGTTATATGTATAATTTCTGTACTGGAAATTAAAACAGATAAACTTTTAAAGTGTTTATTAATCCATTTACAAGTGAATCCATTTACAAGTGGCAATATAAAAAGCATATCCGTATGAGAAATAACTATTCTCTAAAATAGAAAATGTAGTGAGAAAAATAGCATCTTATGTCACTGGAACTCTCAAACGGCTGACGGGTTGGAAGGCAGCTGCATTCAATGTGCTATAATATGTTGTTTGCTTGGAGGGATAAGAAGGATTTCAGCCTCATGCAGATCCACAGTTAGAAAAAGGAGTATTTTAACAGTCTTTTCCGGTAACTGCGGCTACTCTATGGCACACCACCAAATCCCAACAACTGATCGTCCCTCAAGTGATCCCTAATAACTAAGTGATTAGTTACCCTGTGGACTCTGAAACTGCATCCACTCTGTTACAGTAAACGTCCACGGGTCTGTCTTGCACTGGCACTAGATCTCTTACCCACGCATGATTTTGAAACACTCTGTACTGGACAACAGGAAAACACCTTTCCCTAAATTATGCCAATCTGCCAAATGTTGGCACATCTCATTACACTACATTATAAATTCACATTCATTAACATCCCCACTAACTACATCAGAGAAGTCTAAGTATTGGGAAGCTGTCACATGAAAATTTTAATTCTCTCAAAAAGGGTTCGATGAAAAAAATGACTAGCTCAGCTAGCAACTCAAATCAGCTGCTCAAGTCCTTTTCCTCAGACAACCAAACAGATGACAATAACCAGCAGCAATTCTTTATGCCAATTTCCCATTTAGTCACCCAGAATTTTCAAATTATGTGTACTCAAGGGTGAGATTAAAAAAAAAAAAATCAATGGTTTTTACGCTTCTTCAAGGACACTCTGAAGTGGACCCGACACCCTCGGTCACTTCTGTCACCATGAACGTGTGGTAGGGAAGAGCGTGACTGCTCACTCGTCTTGTCTGGCTTGCTGGCACTCTCTAACCACAGCCGAGGCACCCCACGTTTGACGCCTCCTCCTCCACCCCCAACCCCGACTGCTTTCAGAATCATCCGTTCAAAGACAACACAGTGAAAAAGGCAGATGTGCATCTTAGTATTATTAGGTAAACAGTTCTGACCTCACAGATTCCTTGAAAAGTTTTCAGAGACTCCCAGGGGCCGGGGGAAACCACACTTTTAAAACAGCTGTTCTAGATGAACTCACCCAGTTCTCACACGAACCTACCTCCTTCTCAGACAATGGGTTAGAATTTCCTCCTCTGCTCCCCTCATGTCAGAGCTCTGCTCTCTGCCGTCATGACCCTCAGCTTACATTACGCTGTCATCTACCCACAACCCTCCTTTCACCCCTCCTCCCCCTCCAGCTCTGGCCCCATTTCTCACCTTCCCTCAACAGCAACACTCTCCAAAAGAGGGCCTGTGTTTCATATGTAGCAGAAGAAGGGGGAATAGGAGGAGGGCTGTCCCTACATATGAATGAGAAGTGAAATCAACACCCAGTCATTAATCAACCCTTTCCCGAATTAAAAAGAAAAATAAACCCAGGCACCTGACATTCCTAAAGGTTTTCTAATATACCAGAGACATAATACAAACCTTTTTAAGAATTCTTTTTAATTTGCTCCTTGCAGACAGTGTCTAGCCACCACATTGCACGCACCCCCCCCTATGATTTCAGACATCAAATATTAACACAAAGTGAGAAATGCAAAAAGAAAGGGGGTTAATCAGACACCTTGAGAGAAAGAAAAAATAACACTGATTCAATGAGAGCTGCTAATGAGGCTTTTTGTTTTGGTAGATTAATTTGGGAGTCTGATGACTAAGAAGAAAATTTAAGCTTCTCAGGTGACTGCTGTTGATTATTACCAAGTTTTTTTAATGGAAGAGATGCCTTTGCTTAATTCTGTAGTTTATGAATTCCAGGTATTTATCTGAAATCTGTGTCCACCCTAGAATGTAGAAAACGCTTCTCATTTGCAAACTGAAAGACCTCCTCTTATTGATTCCGAATTATATTTGACAGATGATGAGCATTTCAGACTGGGAACTGCTGATATTTAAATACATTACATTAATACTCTTTAAGCATTGCCAATTGTAAACCTCATTAACTCCCAGCATGTGGCCAAGGCCTGGATCTCATCCCAACAGCCTCACAAAGTGAAAACAGGTATATAAAAATGATGTTATCATCAACAACATTATTATATCCTCCTTCACCTTGTGAAGTATTTAAAGGCCATACTTTTTCTTCCCTCAGATTAAGAGCTGCAAACATGAAAAAGGCAGAGGACAGAACTGACTTATACAGTCACACATTTTAAAGCCCTAGATTTCTCTTTTATCATTTCTTCTTTGACAACCTTATTCTTCCTGCCTCAAAAATGAGAACAGGCCCAGGACTCCATCCTCTGAAGAGGAAGGAATTATGTGTTGACTATATGGCTATCATTTTAATACAATAAAGTGGGGCCTGTGATGGTAAAATGCACATGTTAGCTCATTAAGAAACCAGGATTTCTGGTACTCCTTTTTTCAAAAGAAGAGCCAACTTTCTGTTCCTGTGTGGAGCACAAAGACCTTCTCTGCCTGCGATGGGGAATGTACAGGTGTTAAAGTCATACACGATCTCAGCAAACGGATTACATGCGGGAGGCAGCCAGGGCCCACCCCACACAGACAGGGCTCAGGCTGCACCAGACAGTGAGCATCCTAAGCTTAGGAGGTCAGGAACCCAATACCTCCAGCCTACTCAGGCCCCACTTAGTCTTCCCACGTACGAAGTTCAAGTACTTAGGGAAAACAGCTTTTGAGGCCAGCTCTCTCTGGTGAGATATCCCTTAATATCAAATAACAAACAGAAACGTGTTTGCAAAGCTCAAAAGGATATCCACAAAATTTATTTTTACATGCTCTCTCGGTACATAGCTGTGTGGATAATGTATAAAAATTACCCTTGGATGGTATACAAAGAAAGCTTCATTCCCATTTCAAACAAAAACATAATGATGACAAATCTAAAACACACATCAAAAATCATACAAATAAACCCAACATCAAGCAGAGAATTAATGCTGTTTGGCTAAAGTAAGAGGGTCTGGCCCCGAGAATAGACGGTCCTAGAGACCCTCCGTCTCCCTTCCCCTTCCCCTTCCCCTCTCATTTCCCTGGAATGCTGCAACAAGCTCTCCTCACCATGAGGCCCACCAAACAAAAAGCTTCCACGACCGGCCACTCAAAGTTTCTCCTCATCTCTCAAAGAACTTCACAAATTGATTAAACCCATTATCAAACCTATTAAAAAAGTGCAAATCGGGGAAATCTAAACCCAACAGGCAATGAGGAGTGGGGAAAGGTGAAATCAAAGACTCTGAGTAGGCTGTAACACAGGCAAATTGTGCCAACCCCCGGATGCAAATTATCCTTTGACGGCTCTCCAGTGCCCTCAGAAGATCCCCAATCCTTTGCGCGAAGTACAAGTTCCTACCCAGGGAGCCACGGCCTGCCTCTCGCATGACTGTGTCCTGTACTTCCCATGCTCCTGGCACGCCAGCCTCTCCACCCCAGAAAGTGGGTAAGAAGCTTACAGAACGGAAGTCTGACCAAGTTACTATCCAACGAAACACCAAATCAGAATCAAGAGTGTTCCAGAGAAACAGAATCCCTGTCCCCTGTCCAGTAAGCTCATGCAGTGCACAGGCATTTAACTTCCATGCCCAGAGCTGAGCCCAAGCCCACACAGAAGTGAAGCCTCCGGGAAGGGGCAGGGCCCTCACACAAACAGGCTGCCTCAGGGGTCTCCACCTGGAAAATGTCGGGATCTGGCCAGAAGTTACTACTGGAAAAAAGGCTGTTCATGATCAGGCCAAGTTGCGACAACAGGCTTCCTAAACCACAGAGAAAAACAGGTATGTGAGCCCAGGAGTTTCCTGGCGCTACTGAAAGAGACTACCACAAACTAGGCTGCTGAACACAACAAAAATTCGTTCCATCACAGTTTTGGGGACCAGAAGTCCAGAACCAAGATGGCAGCAGGGTCACACTCTGTCCAAAGGGAGATTCTTTGGGGGAGGAGCCTCCCTCGCCTCTTCTAGTCTCTACTGATCCCACTGTGGGTGTCACCTCTCTCTCTACTTCTCCTGACACTTAACAGCATTTACGGTCTAGAGAAGCCAGGCGAATCTCTTCATTTCAAGATCCTTGATTTAATCACATCTACAAAGATACTTTTTCCTAATAGGGTCACACTTCCAAAATTGAGGGATTATAACTCTGTATCTTCAAGTAGACACTATTCAGCTACTACAGTTAGAAACTGAACTAGAACTTCCATTCCTCGATACACCCGGGCTCTCGTAACTTAAGAGGTGGGAGGGGGGATAAATACTTCTTAGTAGATTTACCCATATTTGGACAAGAAATTGCTGTGAAATAGACGCCAGATACTGGCCCAAACTCTAGGCACGGAAATTAAATGCCTGTGCACTGCATGAATTGACCAAACAGGGATTCTGTTTCTCTGGAGCACTCGATTCTGATTCGGTGTTTCTTTTTTTTTTTTTTTTTTTAAGATTTTATTTATTTGACAGAGAGAAACACAGCCAGAGAGGGAACACAAGAAGGGGAAGTGAGAGAGGGAGAAGCAGGCTTACCGCCGAGCAGGAAGCCCGATGTGGGGCTCGATCCCAGGTCTCCGGGATCATGACCTGAGCCGAAGGCAGTTGCCTAACCAACTGAGCCACCCAGGCGCCCCTGATTCGGTGTTTCATTGGGTAGTGACTTGCTCAGACTTCCGTTCTGTAAGCTTCTCGCATATTCTGCAAATATGCGGGACCTGGTCTCACTCAAGAAACCGCAGCTAGCAGGCCAGTGCTTACCTAAAAATAACTACTGCTATTCACCCTGACATCTAGATCAGCACAGCTGCCACTATATTTAAATCCTAAAATTAACAATCTACAAATAGTTTTTCCAATCTTAATAAGCTTACACAGTAAAATCCCTCTGGCCAGCCATGCAACGTGGAAAGAGCCTGGAGAGACAAACGGGGCCCATGCCACTGCTTTCCCTTTGTTTGGGGTAAGTGCTGTGCTTCTGTGCCCCAACATGTGGCTTCATCGTGTAATTTTTTCAAAGAACAGTAATTGATCTGGGAAGATGATTTGTGACTTGTGAACTTGATAAATGCTCCGCTCCCAAAGAAAGGGAAAGGAAGGGGAAATGAAGGCATTCTCAGTTTTACATTGAGAGCAGATGTACAGTTACACCTATTTGTGAAGTAGATGCGGGAGGAGCTGCATGTCGGGGTTAGGCTTTGGGAAAACAGCACAGGAACACGTGAACAGGCTTGGGTCTCAGGCAGGTCTCAGCTCAAAAACCAGCACTGCGCTACTAGCTCAGAAAGCCTAAATAGTCTGGACGAGTTCTTCAACTTACTCCATGCTTTTGGAAAGAATTACAATACATGTGGTGAGACTTAAAATATTTCTACTCTTGCATCGAGGAATGCCTCTAAGTTCTTTCAAGGGAATTAATTAAACAAGAAGAAAACTAGAAACAAAGGGGAAACTGAAATAACTCTAGAAGGGCACAATTTCATAAAGTACGGTACATAATTTCATCGAAAATGATGAAGCTACTTGTGACTGCTAATATGAACCACATATGAAAAATATGAGAATTGGCTGATGCAGTCTAAAAGATTATAGAAGAACTGCAATTAAAATACATTCAGATTACGGAAAATACTGATGCAGGTTAACAAATCAGGAGACACTGAAAAAAATTCTAAATAATCGTGTCGAGGTGAAAAGATTATGGGTGGTTATTTTCCCTTTTGAAACTGAAGTTTTTGCAACCGAAGGAAGAAAAAGTCATAGGGCAAGAGACTGAGGCCATCTAAGATTTTCTCTGTCACAGTGAAACACTGAGATTTAAGATAATACAAAATCTGAACGAAAATGTCAAGTTAAAGGAGGATGACAAGCTTAGGAGAGAAAAGGCAGTGTGAAACCATGGAGAGGCCCCACGGTCCATGGAGCCAGCCGGGCCTGGTGGCAAACAGCGTGATCGCCACAGCCCCAGCCAGCTCTGCACTACCAGGAAAGCACAGTCAGCACTTTATCTGTTACAGGCTTTTGAAACAATGTATCTGTTACATTATGTATGTACAATGTATGTTATGGTACTTTAATGAATCAAATCCTAAAATTGGAGAATGCTTGTAAAAGTAAATAGGAAAAGCATATATGTTAATGGAGAAAAAAAAGCATTAGAAGGTACTGCAATTATATGATACACTTAAATATATTCATTTAGTAAGGAACCAAAATGTTCACGGAAAGAGATCATATATTAGAAAAATTCCTGTTGTATTAAATTTAAATAGGAAATGTCATTATGAAGTATTGACTTTGTTTAAGTTATGTCTCCATTCTTTCCACTGAGTAGCCAAAGAAGTTAACAACCTAGTAACAATAAGCCAGTGCCCAGCTCTCTGTTTCTAAGCACCATTCCCAACCTAAAAGAACCAGGACTTCTTGAAGAAAAGACTGATTTCCAGGTTAGAAGTAGGAAATGCCCACAGTGAGCCTGGAACATGGTACTTGCCTAAAGCAAGGAGCACTCACAGGCAGAGGGCACAGGGGTTAGGCTCAAGGGACTCTCCTTGCCCACAGTGGGACAAGCTGAGCATCCACAAAAAAAAAAAAAAAAAAAAAAAAAAAAAAAAAAAAAAAAAAAAAAAAAAAAAGGCAAAACAATAATAGATTATAATGCACTGAATTTAAAATAAAAAATTCCATGACTTTGTACTGATATAAACAGAGGAAGAAAATAGGGTGAGGGAAGAAAGCTTTTCCTTAACAAAGAATGCTAGGCAAAAAACACAGGAGAAAGGACAGAATTAGAAAAATCACCACTTTTCTTTCAGGGCACCTGCGTGCCTCAGTCAGTTAACTGTCTGCCTTCGGCTCATGCCCTAGGATCAAGTCCCATATTGGGATCCCTGCTCAGTGGGGCAGTCTGCTTCTCCCTCTGCTTCTGCCCTTCCCCCTGCTCATATGTTCTCTCACTCTCTCAAAAAAATAAATAAAATCTTTAAAAAGAGAAGAGGAGAGGAGAGGAGAGGAGAGGAGAGGAGAGGAGAGGAGAGGAGAAGAGAGAAGGAAAGGAGGGAGGGAGGAAGGAAGGAAGGAAAAGAAAAATCACCACATTTCAAACTGCAACACAGTAAATAATTCAGGACAGGATCATCATGGATGCTAACACAGTGGATGAAAACTTGCTGGAAGACAGGATATGCACATGCTCTCAGTATGTTTACTAATTACAGACAAAAATGATCTGTACAATGTGGGGGATACCACCTTAACCAAGTAATCAAACTTCCCATCACCAATGCTGTGAAAACATGCCTCCTGAGGAGGTACAGCAGGGAGTACAGAATCCTAACCTGCACCAAAAACTCACATGAATCCAGGCCTGAAGAAGCAACTGGATGAGTCCAGAACATGGAACTTTCAATAAAATAACAAGCCCGGGTTTTAAAAGTCAGTATCATGAAAAAAAAAAAAATGTTAAAAGGTAAAGGTCTGTTCTAGATGAAAAGAGATATAACAACTAAATGTAATACAAGAACCTTGACTGGATCCTAGATTTAAAAGCAAAAAAACAAAAACAGGAAAAAAAAAAAACCAGCATCGGCCACTTGAGGTTGGGGACAGGGAGAAAGATCCAGTGTACTGGAATATAGACTGGAAATCATAAGATATTTCACACCACTGTCAATTCTCCTACGGAAATAATGGTGTGGTGGTTATGCAGGTTCTTATTCTTAGAAGATAAATGCTAAACTATCAAAACGTCTACAGTTTATAATTAAATGGTTCAGCCAAAAAAGGAAATGATGTGTATACATATACTGGTATGTAGAAAGCATATATGTGTAAAAAGAGAAGACAAAGGTGACAAATGCATTAACAATTAGCCAGTCTAGGTGCAGAGACTATAGTAGGTATTCATTATATTCTTTCAGGGTTCCTGTGACTTAAAGAATTTTTAAACTATCGAGTAAAAAAAAAATTGACCTTAAACCTTGAATCAAATCATTCTTGTTGCATGTGAGCTTGGTCACACTTCCTATGAATCATGAACACAAGGTGTGTGAAAGCAACCAAATTTTCCCCACAAAAATACAAAATACAAAAATACACCTGCTGGAACAAATCTCTATTCTATGTAGCTTTTGCTTTGATGGACTAGTGTGAAATGTATGCCAGCCTCTCTGCACGCCACCCCAAAGAGGCCCTGTGAGGGAATGCAGGCCTGCTCACACATTACACACACCTCCCCACCAAGCAAAGAAGGCTGTGCTGGGGTGGAGGTGGAAAACAGAAGCATCGCTGGAATAAACAGAGAAAGCATATAATCCAGTAACTCTCTGCAATACTATGTTAAGTATCACTGCCAATATCCGTCCCTGTCCCTCCCATCTGCAAGACCTTCATTTTAGAGGAGCTCACTTCCATGCAAATGGGACCACAGGGGCATAAACAAGAAAAGGTAAGTGCTGGCAAAAACTCAGCATTTGCAACACGTCAACAAAGTTTACGACAGGTGTATCTTAACCAGTGCATGTGGGAAAAATCAGACAGGTGACAAACAGAGAAGGCCCAGAGCTGGGGAACGCCACTCTGGAAGAGCAGATTACTGCAATCTATGCAAGGGAGTGCTGGCAGGTAGCAAGGGTGGGAAACTCGGTCTACCACAGTTAGTACAGAGAAGGCCAGGTCTTGGACATTGTACTTGGCTATTAGAGGACACTGCTATTTGTATTACCAAGAGTTTGGGGCCTAAAACTCCACACTTGACGGTAAAAGCCAACTGTAATCTTAAATAGCTTAAGAAAAACTCATTTTATAAAATGTGACAACATTGGTAGGGGAAAACAAAAATCCAAAGGCATTTTGCAAAGTATCTGTCTCTTCCAGCTTGGGTAGAATGCCTTTTTTAGTGATTTGGAATCATCCTATTAGTCTGTCTGTTAGAGTCATACTATTTAATCATATGGAAGATTTCAAAAGTTATTGAAGCAGAGGGAAAGATCATAGAAAAGTTATGTTCGTAGAGCCATATCTTACATTTACTCACAATTTTTACAGTTCCCTTGAAAAATACTAATGTATGTACAAACACTCTAGAAGATCTCACACCATGTATCAACTACAGTAAGTCTCTAAAACTATAAGCAGTTCTTTACTGTCAAAAAATACTACACACATGGGGTGCCTGGATGGCTCAGTCAATTAAGCATCCCACTTCTGATTCTGGCTCAAGTGATGGTCTCAGGGACGTGAGACTGAGTCCCACAAAGGGCTCTGTGCTCAGTGCAGAGTCTGTTTGAAATCCTCTCCTTCCTTCTACCTCTGCCTCTCCTCCCCTCACTCAAGCGTGCTCTCTCTCTCCCTAAATAAATAAAATCTTAAAAATAAAATACACATGGAATCCCCAACTGTGATAACAAGGAAATGTTAAAGGTATTATTCCTAATAATGAATTAATTGTAATAGGTAGAGAAAATGTTCTTGAGAGATGGAAAGGTATTCAGTGACTTCCTAATCTTTAAAGCAACAGAAACTATTTCAAACAAAAAAATTAAATGAGATAAATAAAAACAAACATACCCATCTTTGGTCTGATCCACTACACCACTTAAAAGCTCCACAGTCTTTGGATTAGGCTGGCTTTCTCCAAAAATGTTCAAATATCGAGTGACGAAGTCATTGGGAGACATGAAAAATTCACCATTTTTTTCAATGCTTGCATACTGTTTAGAAAAAAAAGAAAGAGAAGATATTTTACCCTTCAAAGTATATAATCATGAAATCAACATGAAAAAGCTGAAAATACTCAAAGGAGAAAATATCAGACATGACGATACACTCTTATCAAGCATAGTTATTTCCCAAAACCTCATAGAAAAAACAAAACATGTCAAGTCTGTCAAGTTTAGGAATATACCACTAGTTCTCAACTGGGAGCCGCTTAGCCTGACTGTCCGGCTTATAAACCAACGTCCCCCTGACAAGGAAGCACAACCCAGCAGGCCCCGTCCTCCCAGTAGGTTACCCGCCTTTTGGGGATGGCGGCAAGGGCTGGGCGAGCTTTCTCTCACTCTGCACTTCCTCCATTTGTTTTATTTTTCCCCCACGGAGGACATCTGACAATGTCTGATGACAAATTTGACTGTTAAAATCCGAGGGGGAGGGACACTACCAGTATCTAGCTGGGAGAGGTCAGGACAACCCCCTACAACAGAGTGACCCAGCCCCAAATATCAACAGTATTGACCTTGAGAAACCTTAGTTTACAGAAATTTGGAAAGACAAATTACATCTTGTTTTTAGCAAGGACATACGGCTTTAAAAAAAAAAATAGAACTAATTATAAAATCAGGGATGGAAACAACCTAATTCTTGTGCCCCCATTTCTGTTTCAAGGGCACCAATAATGCAAGAAAGGAGGATAAACAGGCGAAGCTGGAAAGCAAACTATTAACTGTATGGCTTCTCGTGGGATTTTATGGAAGGAGATATGAAAGACTGCTCTTAGTCAGTATCCTCTCCATTCCAGAGTGGAAATGGTCAACAAGAACTGGCTGCCCTCAATGCTTTTTCACAGCGTTCCTCCTCCTTTAGTGATAGAGTCCAGTGCCGGGAAGCAGGAAGCTGCTCAGTCCCCGTCCCGTGGAGTCCCAGGGGCCATGGGGATGCTGGAAAACAATATGGGAGCATACAGTATCCTGATGGAACAGGAGAGTTCCTGTTGATCCTGGGGACAGAACAGTGACTGGGAGGTGAGAAGGTGAATTCCAAGAGCTACACGAAGACCAAAGCAAGCTGGGTGACAGCGACCACACCGGAGGCCACCGTGATGTGGGGCACCCGGGAAGGGTAGGGTAACCATAGCATCTCCACTCCTTCTGCGGCCGCAGGGTCATATCACATTACAATCATTTCTAAAAGTCACTTGTTATTTCTATGCTTTAACTCAGAGGCAGGACAAACTCTTGCTTAGCTAGATACTCAGTAACAAGCTCTGGAATCCCTCAGGCCTGGGCTGCTCTGAGCTCTGCTTCTGCCTCTCACCACCTGGATGACCTCCCTTGAGTAAAGTTTCCCCAGGCCTCTGGCTCCTCCCCTGCAAAATGGGGATAGCAACATCACCTGCTTCTTAAGGTCGATGCTAGAGATAAATGAATGATCTCGTAACATACGTAGCACAACGCATTACACAAAACAAGCACTTCATCAATGTTCTATATGGTCTGTTTTCATTTAACGTTATTTAGCATGGTACAAAAGAAAGCTCAAGAATGGTCCAAGAATCCCCCTTTTTCTTCACTTAGCACTGAATTGGCTTTTTGGAAACGAAGAGTTGTGTTTTGATTTTCCTGAGGCAAAACAAGACAGGAAGTACAAAGGAGACATCGCAGCTAATTACAGCGATCCCATGACTGAGAATCATACCTATGTTTGCTTACAGCAATGAGTAATTAATATAGTTAAAAACACAATTTAACTCTTCTCCCACCAGAAGACTTAAGGTTATATTCCAGTTTGGGGTATTTTTAAATAAAGCCAAGGTAACCAGCTTGATATAACAATTATCCAAACTCCCGGCAGTCTTTAAAGGCCACACTCCTGGAAGAGAAACTATTGAGTCAAAGGAGAGGAACTTGAAGGCTCTTGATATTTATTGTCACCCTGCTCTCAAGATTGCACCAATTTACACTCCCACCAGCAGTGTGTGAACATGCCCCTTTGTCCCCCGCATCAGATTTGTTGCAAATATTTATCCAGTTTGATACTTGCAGATAACTGAGTCTGTATATTTTTCTTCCTCCTTTGTAATTTCTTCCACTACTTACCTCTAAGTCAGAAGCTAGGCCTATTTCAAGACTAACACTTACCCACACTTTCTCTTAGCTTTTAAATAGGTTTATTTTTTTTAAGTTTCAAAACATTGGTACTTTATTTTTTTACATTGTTTGAGGTAAGGGTCCTCCTACTTTAGTGTTTCCCATTTAATCTCTTGGTTGTCCCAGGAGCACAAATAAAATCATTCTCCCTTCCCCTGTCTTTAGGATGCAAGTGTATCACACGCTAATTATCACATGATCACCAGGGAACAGCTTGGCAAGTAGTCCATTTTCAATACCAGTTCTGATCAGTTGGCAACGAATGGCTTCCTAAGATAGAGGCTCCCCTCTGGGGCTGCCCCAAATTCCATGGAGGGACGCCAGGATGTGCTGACAACTCTTGCCAGCCCTGCAGCAGGAATCTTTGCCAACTCATATGTCTACTCTTGCAAGATTACATGCACCTGAATTGCTACAACTAGAGAGAAAGCTCTGTCTGGACAGGATTTGTTCCTGTGGTTCTCACTGCAGCATCCTCAGGGTCCTGGACTGGCAGGCAGAGTGAACCGTGATCAATACACATCTGTTGAATGAAGGAAAGTTTACAATTACTGTGCTACTTTCCCTCTTGGGAGTTTTCTGGGCCATGAACAGTCTGATTTTTCCCCCAAGTAACCTTCAGAATCATTGTCAGGCTGCTGTCCCGCCTAAAAACAATTCCACTGAAAGTGCAAAATTAAATTACAATGCCATACCTCTACCCCATACACAGGACAACTAAAAAGGAATAACAAGTATTTGGAAAAACATGGAGCAAATGCAATTCTCATACACTGGTGTTATGAGAATAAACTGTTAAACCACTTTAGAACACAGCTTGGCAGGACCTCCTCTCACTGAACATGCAATGGAACCACAGACACAGCAATTTCAACCATAAGTAGGTCTCTAATAGAAATGTGTATAGAGAAACGTGTGTGTGTGTGTGTGTGTGTGTGTGTATATATTTTTACTAAAAAACACCCGTTAGCATTTTAATGTCCACAGCAGCATTATCTTCAATAGCAAAAAGATGGAAAATAACTCAAACACCAACAGACAGCAGGATGTATATATGAAGCACTGTGTATAATCACACAACAGAACACAACACAGCGATGGGAATAAACTAACACCAACCGCATGCAACAACAGGGATGAATCTTAACAACTAAAGCAAGAGTGAAAGAAATGAGACACCAGAAAACATAGCGTTATGATTCCATTTTTATAAAGTTGAAAACCAGACAACTGGTGCCCTTGACTTGGGGTAGGTACTGACTGGAAGGGGGCATCAGATGGCTTCAGGGGTGCTGGTTACGTGGGTATCTGCTCACTTCATGAACATTAATGAAGCTGTACATTTACAATCTGTGCACGTGATTTATACCTCAACAGCTTACATTTAAAAAAGAAACCAAGATATTTTCCGCCCGTTTTTAGTGGTGATAATGAAATAATTTTGTAAATTTAAGAACATATTAATCTGAACACAAAAACACAGTTTTCTTCAATTTGCAAAACCAGCTCATTACCGAGGCTGGGTGGTCTGCCTTGTGATTACAGCAAAAATGTCAAAGGTTGGGGGCGCCTGTGTGGCTCAGTCGTCAATTGGCTGCCTTTGGCTCAGGTCATGATCCCTGTATCCTGGGTTCCAAGCCCGCATCAGGCTCCCTAATAGGAAGGAGGGTGGAAGCCTGCTTCTCCCTCTCTCAACTCCCCCTGCTTGTGTTCCCTCTCTAGCTGTGTTTCTCTGTGTCCAATAAATTAAAAATTAAAAAAAAGAAAAAACTTAAAAAAAAATACTTAAAAAAAATGTCAAAGGTTGTTCCTTTGTCTGATGGACCGAGACAGATGGTAGTAAGAATGTACACACAAAGGTGCCCCGTTGCCCTCAGGGGTCCCTGTCAGGTGAGTGGACCACACAGCTCCCACATCTTTAGAATGGTGCTTAATCCTTTTTTGGGGGACTAGATGTTACAAGTGACCTGAAGCCTCTCTCTCCCTCACAATTTTTTGTAAGTTTTAATATGATTAAACATATGCAGGCTATATGCAAAAAAGCAGGTTCAAGAGTTATTCAGTACAGTGTTGTTACACAAGCAAAGCAGTGTAAGCATCCAATAACAGGAAGTGGCTAGATAAATTATGGTAAAAACAGCCATACACGGGAATAGCACCCGACAATAAGAATAGAAATACATTCAATTGGGCGCCTGGGTGGCTCAGTGGGTTAAGCCTCTGCCTTCCGCTCAGGTCATGATCTCAGGGTCCTGGGATTCAGGCCCACATCGGGCTCTCTGCTCAGCAAGGAGCCTGCTTCCTCCTCTCTCTGCCTGCCTCTCTGCCTGCTTGTGATCTCTCTCTCTCTCTGCCAAATAAATAAATAAAATCTTTAACAAAAAAAAAAAGAATACATTCAACTATAGGAAAAGGTTTTCCTATTGTATTAGGTGAGGGAAAAGCTGGATAAAACAGTGTTTTTTCTCCTGTTAAGGAAAAAAAAGTTTTATATGCATAAACAGAGATACAGAAAGAGAGATAGGTATATAAAATATATTTTTTACATATTTATAGATATAGATAGGAATTTTATTTATACAGCAGAATCACAAGTTACTTTTCTTTACATACTTTTTAAATTTTTGCCAATGAATATGAACCATTTTCTCATTTTAAGTTTTCAAAAAAGAAATTAACTGTTTCCCGATTAACAAAATTCTGAATACATATGTTTTGTTGACAAAGAATAATTATAAAAAATCCTAGTGTAATTCACAAGTATCATCATTGCAAACTGTCATAGGGTCTCTTCCCCTTGTCCAGTGCCTTTCCCCAGTGTTCTCATCTCCCACGGCTGACACTGCAGGAATTCAGCTCCCTCCACCTGTTAACAGCACACATCACCCCCTGGGCTCTTCCCTGAGCTAATGGTCCCTTCTCCTTACTGGCACCTCCCTAACACAGGCCATCTATCCAGTGGTCATATTTATCCCCTGCGCCCTCTCAGACATTGTACAAGATTATTGCCATCAAGCAGTCCTTCAAAATGTCTTAACGTTCCCCGTTCTCCAGCCCCCCTATTGCCATAACCCTGACCAAGTCTTCAGGGCCCCGCACCGAGGTTACGCCCAAGGTTGCCCAACACACGGCCCTGCTGCACCAACCAACTCTCGACCCACCCTGCCAGTGTCACCGGATGACCCCAACGGCTTCCTACTGTTCAGCAGGTGTGCCAAACTCCCAATTACCTTTCTGATTTTGTCACTGATGCCCTGGAAGGCTTGGCAGACTCCCTGGGACAGAGCTGAATTTAAATAAACATGTGAAGGAGCAAGAACCTGGAAAGGCTGTGTGCTCCCAAACCCACCTCCCAGCCTTCCCTCAAAAGCGGCCCTCTCCCCAGGAGCTCCCCAGCTGCCCTCCTCTCTGCCTCTCCAGTTCCCATTCACCCTGGGGCTCTCCCAGGTCCCTCTCCCCACAAGGACCGCTCCCACCTCCCGGTTTCCTGTGCTCCACAAAACAAAACTGACCACACCTGGACCTCACCTTCCACATCTGCTCTCCGCGCACTGGCACTTAGGCGAACCTAGATTCTTTTTCACCTGCTGCGTGCCTGTAAATCTGGTCTCCCATTTAAAAGCCAAACTCCTTGAAGACATGGTCACTGCTTATACCTCCTCTGCATATCCCACTCACCCACCGTGAAGTGTCACGGTGTTTTATTTAAACTGGGAGCACTCAGCACACCTGCTCCAAAACGTCAACACTTAGGTTAGAAACAAAACTGACCACGCCCACACAAAATCCTAGCCGCCACTTATCACCAGAAGAGGCTGCAGAATCAGCCCAACTGCCTCAGGCTAAAAATGCTAGCCACCAATTCCCACCCCCGCCTGCCGCCCAAGTACACAGCCCAAGAGCCTGCCCTCCAGGTCACCCCGGCCTGGCACTCTTCCAGCCCTTCCTTCTATACGTGCTGCTGCCTCTGGCCAGAACAGCCTTCCACAGCCCCCTTCTACCTTCTCCAAGTGGTAAGTACCTACTCTCCAGCCTGGCTCCAACACCACCACCTCTCTGTACATGCAGTGACTGACCCTCGCTAGCAAGATACAATTAGCCCCACATCATCTTCCTACTAATCAACACCAAATAATGCTTATCAACCATATCTTTTTTTTTTTTACTCTTCCCCACAGTGAGCTAGTGAATGGCAAGAGCCACGACTTATGCGTTTTTATAGTCCCACACTTAACACTGTACTTCACATATAGTAAGCAACTCCCGCCTGCCCCCTAAAAAGAAGAAAGTGTAACTCTTCTCAAGGATAAAATGAGCCAGAATTGGGCCCACCCCAGTGCTCCCGGAGCCCTCTTTCCCTCTGCCAGTTCTACTGGCTCTCTCTGACCTCCACAGTTGCCAACTCCCCAGCTATCAGCACCCCTGGTCCGAAGGCCCGCCTCCCCGGAGCTACAGAAGAACCCTCTAACTAGTTGTAGGAGAGAGAAGGCTGGGATATTTATCAGGAAGGAAAGTCAGGAAAAAGTCAGAGAAAATCAGCAAAGTATGAGGTTTGCAGAGTGCTTACTACTGATTCACACTTAACGGGAAAGCCTGGCCACCGTGGAGCCCTGCCTGGCAGAGCCCCCAACCCTCACCCCTACCCGCCTCATCCCTATTCTCCTCCCACCACATCACGGTCTGTGGCAACAGTAAACAACAGTTCCCCCACATGCTGAGCCAAGGTGGATTTCTGTTGGTACTACACTGCCCAGGCCTGATGAGATCACCCAAACCCCTGCCAGATCCACAATCCCTTCCAGAAACTGCTGATCACTGTTTTCTTCATCGATGGTCCCCCCTTTCCTGAACCCATCGTTCCCTTGGACTCTAAGTCACACTGTCACTCAAAAGCCATGTAGTCTGAGCCACCCCAAGAGAAGACAGCATTTCCCTATGTGCTCCCAAAGATTCCACCCCAGCCTTCAGGCTCACTTACACAGAAACCTCACAGGGGGCTGTCCAGAACTCTGCATGGAATCCCTACTCTCCCTGGGTCTACCTGATCAATCCATCTGTCTCCAACAGACTTGCCTCCTGGTAAAGGGAGTAGCTAGAAAAGACAGGTTGCTCCAAAGTAGGATCTTAACTAACCCAGCTGCCATGTAGCCTCAAAAGATGGACACAGCTTTCCCCCAGGTGAGGCCTTCCCACTGGATCACGCCAAAAGACCAGGAGGCACCCAAGATGTACCATCTCGTCACACACTCCGAGCTGTTCCCATTTCCTATCAGAAAGATGCCCACAACTATTGCTGGGTTAGAAAGCAAAAGTAATAGAGAGGTCCTGAGTTCAAAGAATGATTATGACTTTGCCAGCTGAGATTAATGAGCTTTTACTCATTTCTCTAGGGTCTCTGGCCTCCTAGAATTTTAAGTTTTATACTATAGGTCTTAAATATACACACTAAAAATGTCCATGGTTCCCACATATACACCTCATCCCAATCACGGTGGGCCCCAAATACAGAGTAACAGACATGAGTCCAGGTGGGAAACAAAGCATTTCTGTTTTCTGGACTTGCGTGACCTAGAATCCTTTCCCACCTTAGAATCTGTATACTGTGTTGCCCTTTCAGGCTAAAACCAAATTTATAAGGAATTCTGCTTTCTTACACATAATCCAAACCTCCATACAAATTCCTTTTCCTCCCCCCAAACCTGCTCACATTTTTAACCATTTCCTTGTGAAGCCTCTGACTCTCCTGTTTGAATTATTTAATTTCAAGCACTTCCTGAATCAGTTATGTAATAAATATCAGGTGCTGGGCACCTTCACCCAAGTTTTTTCACTCAATCTTTACAAATTTGTATAATTCACGAGATGTTCATACATGTACAAAGGAGAGAGAATAGGGTAAGAGACTCAATGTTACATTTATCAAGTTCAAAAATTATCATCATGCCGACCACATATTCCCCCTCCCCCACCAAAACTGGATTGTTTAAAAGCAAATTTCAGACATCATAATCTTATCTGTAAACACTTCAGTGTGTATCTCTAACAGACTCTATAGCACCCGTAATCACAATACCATCATCCAAACTAAGAAATCAAGCAGTAACAATTCCTCGAAATCAGATACTCCTGTCGGTATTCATATTCTCTGACTTCTCAGTATTTTTTTAATAGTACCACATTTTCATGTGCTGCTTACAGAATCAGTAACTTTCTGGGCCACATATGTGGTACCCAGTAGAATGTCAAGTGTCTCATTTGAAGCCTTGGTCCTCTTTATGTACAGCACAGCTGCTGTTCCATCGTGTTTCGAAAAGGCCCACATATATACCTTTCAAATGATCTTTACAAAAATGGCCTTTCCTTTTTTGAGCACTTTAACCCAGGTAAAATAACACTATGTGGCTCAATGTCTGGGACCTGGGGTAGACTTCGATTAGAGTATCATTCATTCACTGCCCAATGTCACCAAGTAGGGGAAATATAAGAAACTAAGGAACTATATGGTATCTGTCATGAACCGATATGTAGTGTTAATCATACTGGCCTCTACCACGAACCGCATTTGATATATATATATCAATAAAATAAAGAGCTGTTTGAAAATAATCTTTAAAAGTTCGAGAACACAAGTCAAACAAGAAACAAAATAGATTCTTTTATACTGACCTTCAAAAATATTGTTCTAAGCTCAGCTGGATCTGCTCTCTTGGTTAAAACCACCTATAAATAAACATAAAAATGTTTATATTATTAGAACAAAGCTGAGAAATCAAGCTAGCAGACTGAAAGAAAATAAACTCCAGGTTAGAAATTAGTGAATTTCATTTCTGTACTTAAAGCACCAAATTTCCCCATTGCATAAACTACTCCCTGGATTTTAAATTAGACTCCCTATGTGGCTTCTAGAATTGATAACAGTCTGTGCAAGAAACCAGTAAAGCTCTTAATATGTGGTATTTAATGTATTACCATTTTTTTTCAAAAAGTAGAAAAAAGAAAACTTGAAACAGATCTGTAACCACCTGGTATTTTTAAACTATACACCAGAGTGATCCATACCCTTCCACAGGGGAATATTAAATATTAAAGTACAACTTGCTTGTTAACTATGCAAGAGAACATAGTTCTTAAAGAAGTTGGTGAACAAGGCAAATCATATTAACAAACAAGGGAATTACTTCCCACAGTTCTGCCAGGAAAGGTCTCCTCCTCTCCCTGATTTTTAATTTAAGTCAGAAGTCTCCAAAGGTATGACTATTATTCTCCACATTCTAGAAATACAAGGGGCTATGGTTACCTTTCAAGAACAAAATTTGACAGATTAGCTCAGAATAGGTGTTGTGCTTAATTCCCCAGCCCACAAAGTCCAAAAACATCAGTGGAGAAAAAGCAAGACAAACTTGAATGTGGCTACCCCAGGCCAACACAAAAGAGTCCTTATGTGGAACCAAACAGTGGGCTTATTCAGTGTCCCCTCACCCAATCCTGCTGGCAAAAACCATCATGAGACTGAAGTCTCACCAAGCACAGCGTCACCCCATGATACAGCCAAGGAGGGGTTCCGGGAACCACCCTAATACCGGAGCCATGTCGCTATCCACAGGGAGATTTATGCAAATTGTTCTAAATCCCTTCTGTGTGTTTGTAGAGGCTCTTCTGAGATCTTTGGACAATGAATTCTCTGTCTCTAAATATGTAACTGCCTGAGCTTCTTGGCCTGCCACTGTCAGGAATAATTTTATTAACTAATCACTGGAATGGGAGAGGTAGTTTTTTTCTGAAAAGAGTTGGCTGATCACCTTGTTTCCCAAAGCAAGACTGATAATTCCTTTAATTTCAGCTGAGTCCTTGTAACCACCAATGCATTTTTTTTGTCTGTAAGATTTGGTAATTTTTCCAAAATTCTTAGTTAGTGTTCTTTGCTGTTCAATTAAGGAGGAAAAAACAGAATGCTAACCAACCTAAGATTGATGATAGTGCCAATCTATAGGTTTCCGGAGAAGAATCCTTCCTTTCGGGTATATATTCTGAAAAAAGTAGGATAAGCCAAACACTACTGAAGATGAGACAGCCTAAAAAGGCCACCATCCTCTTAAGAGCAGACAAAGTCCCTTAAAATTCCATATCTCACAACAATCCATATGCGACATATTTTTTAAAATATATTTTAATATTCATCAGAGAGATACAGAGAGAGCACAAGCAGGGGAAGAGGCAAAGGGAAAAGAAGCAGCAGACTCCACACCAGGCAGGGAGCCTGTCTTGGGACTCGATCCCAAGACCTACAGATCATGACCTGAGCCGAAGGCAGACGATTAACCATCTGAGCCACTGAGGCGCCCCCACACGTGACATTTTTTAGAAGGCATATGGTGACCCTAGGTACGTAGCTGGGTTTCCTTTTAAAAGCAAAGGTAAGTTTCCACCAAGTGAACTATTCTTGCTCCATCTGAATCACCATATCCTTTAAAATCTAATTAATCCACTAGGCCATGCAATTCGTCATGCTTTCCCTGGGCAATGCTATTTTAGAGTGAACTACCCTTGCCCTAAATTCCCACAGCATTCTTCCATTACTAACCCCAAATGTACATCAGTGTCCCCCAGCAGGACTACACCTCCCTAAGAAACAAGGCTTTCACTCTGTGACTCTGCCAGCCTCTAAGGCACAGGGGAACACAATCCACAGAGGGAGAAAATAACAAAGATGAGAGCAGAGATCAATGAAATAAGACTAAAAAGACAACAGGAAACATCAATGTAACTAAGAGCTGGTTCTTAGCCAGACTCACCAAGTAAAAAAGACAGATGGCACAAATAAAATTGCAAATGAAAGAGGAGACATCAACAACCGGTACCACAGAAATACGAAAGAGATCACTATGAACAATTACACTAACGAATGGGACAACCCAGAAGAAATGAATAAATTCCTAGAAACACACAACCTACCAAGACTGAATCAGAATGAAATAGAAAAATCTGAAGACACCAATTACTAGAGTAAGGACAGAAATCAGTAATTTAAAACCTTCCAAAAAAAAAACAAGTCTGGGACCAGATAGCTTCACTAGCAAATTCTACCAAATATTCAAAGAAAATTAATACCAATCCTTCTCCAACTCTTGCAAAATAGAGAAGAGGGAGAAACTCTTCCAAACTCATGAGTCCAGCATTAGTCTGAGACCAAAACCAAACAAGGATGCCACAAGGAAAAAAAAAAATCACAGGCTAGTATCCTTGATGAATATATTATGCAAAAATCCTCAACAAATACTTGCAAAGCAAATTCAACAATATATTAAAAGGATCATATACCATGACCGAGTGAAAACTTCTTCAAAGAAGACACAGATGGCCAACAGATACATGGAAAGATGCTCAGTATCACTCATCATCAGGAAAATGCACATCAAAACCACAATGAGATGTTACCTCCAGACTGGCTATTATCAAGAAGACATGAGGAAAAAAAGATAAGAAAATAACAAGTGTTGGCAAGAATGTAGAGAAAAGGAAACTGTACACTACTGATGAGAATGTCAACTGGTGCAGCCATTACGGAAAACAGTACGGAAGTCCCCCAAAAAATTAAAAATGTAACTATTCCACTTAGGGGTATTTATCTGAAGAAAATGAAAACACTAACTTGAAAAGCTATATACGCACCCTCATGTTCACTGCAATATTATTTACAACAGCCAAGACAAAGCAACAAACTAAGTATCCACTGATGGGATGAATGGACAAAGAAATGGTGAGACAGATAGATAGTATAAATAAATAATGGAGTATTATTCAGGCATAAGAAAAAATGAAATCCTGCCATTTGTAACAACATGGATGGATGTCAAGGGCATATGCTAAGTGAAATAAATCAGACAGAGAAAAACAAGTACTGTATATCTATATATGAAAAAAAAAAGATACAGAGAACAGATTGGTGGTTGCCAGAGACAAAGGAGTTGGGTGGGAGAAATGGGTAAAGGGTATATAAATTTTTTAAAAATTTTGTTTAAAAAGCAGGAGTTATTCATCAATGTATGACCAACATCTAGTATAATGTCTGGCACATAGAGGCATTCAATAAATATTAGCTTAAGTTCTGAATTCTATAAATTAATTTTTTAAAAATCCATATAGTTACCTAACAAACCTAAGTCATGTCGCCTAATGTGTACAGAACAGTTAATATTTTCAATGCATGACTCTTGCGTCATTGGATCTTCACAGCAAAATCTGAGACCTGCAGAGAGCATAATATTGTACCCACTTTACAGAAAGAGAAACCAAGACTCAAAAGGGTCAATTATTTCCCCAAAAGTCAGATCTGGCACCAATTTGTGCTTACATTTCTAAGTGATGTCTGAGCTGAGATCAGATTCCAAATCTTCCATCTCCTACTCTGTTGGTCTCCCATGGCGCAGATTGTATGCAGCTTCAAACTGACTTTAACTTACGTTAACCACTAATATAATACATGCCTAGAAATAAAAAATCTCCCAATCTCTCCTACAACCATCAGATTGTAGCGTCCATCCAGTGCTGTGATTAAGAACATGGCTTTAGGGGTGCCTGGGTGGCTCGCGTCATCTGACTCTTGGTTTTGGCTCAGGTTATGATTTCAGGGTCCTGGAATTGAGCTCTGCTGAGCCCTATAAGGGGCTCTACACTGGGCCTGGAGTTGGCTTGGGATTCTCTCTCTCCCTCTCCCTTTCCCCTCCCCCACTTTCACTCTAAGTAAATATTAGAAATCTTAAAACAACAGCAACAACAAAACCATGGCTTTAGTGTCAGGCCACCTGTGGCTGGGGATCAGGTGTGACATCTAAACTCACTAGCTGCGTGAGCTTGTGCTAGACCTCTGATCTCTCAGTCTCCCTTTCCTCACCTGTAAAATCAGAAATCGTGGATGGTTGAAAAGAGTGATAGGAGGGGTGCCTGGGTGGCTTAGTTGGTTAAGCGACTGCTTTCAGCTCAGGTCATGATCCTGGAGACCCAGGATCCAGCCCCACATCGGGCTTCCTGCTCAGCGGGAAGCCTGCTTCTCCCTCTCTCAGTCCCTCTGCTTGTGTTCCCTCTCTAGCTGTGTTTCTCTCTGTCAAATAAATAAATAAAATCTTTTAAAAAATAATAAGAATAAAAAAATTAAAAAAATATATTCTTTAAGAAAAAGGGGGAGCGCCTGGGTGGCTCAGTGGGTTAAAGCCTCTGCCTTCAGCTCAGGTCAAGATCTCAGGGCCCTGGGATCGAGGCCTGCATCGGGCTCTCTGCTCAGCAGGGAGCCTGCTTCCTCCTCTCTCTCTCTCTGCCTTCTCATGATCTCTCTCTCTCTGTCAAATAAATAAAATCTTCAAAAAAAAAAAAAAGAAAAAGTGATAGGAGATAATAACATCAAACGCTTAGCACCAAAAAGGACACATAGTTAAAGCACTCGATAAATGAAATCTATTATTTGTATTATTTATGGAAAGGTGTTTATAATCTACCATGCTCACTCTTCAAAAAATCTAAATGATGAATAACTTGGCTCATAACTTGAGAAGGAAAAAATGAGGAGGAGGGAGGGGAAAGGAACTCATGGATCTTCAAAAAACATTCAGCAACCCACTAACCACAGACGTTTTCCTAACTCCTAACTCATCCCCTTTGCTATCTTAGCCCCAACCAATGCTTCTTCTTGAAAACAGACTCAAAGTTCCAGATACACCATGGAATTTCCCTGAGGCCTGTGGAAATGTGTGTTATTAGGTCCTGTACAACATGGTAATGAAGCACAAAATAACTACGGTTCAGTAGGGGATAAGTTCAGAAAACTTTTTACCAGTCTCTTGGCCTCACCTCTGCACTAATTCCATCTATCTCCCCACTGCTGTGTGGCTAGCCAGAATTCCCAGTTGTACTTCTACCCCCCCATTCCTATCTTCTTGTTTGGGTTATCATGTGCAGCGAAGAAAGAATACTAAACACGGCTTCTTTCAAGACAACATAAAGTTAGAGCTAGAAGTGCCAGTGTCCTGAAGGTGTACTGAGACGGATTCTACCTGTGGCAAAAATCAATACCCAGGAACTTTTAGGAGCTGGAGAAAGGGAACTACAGATATGTAGCCTCCCTTTTTTTTTTTTTTTTTTAGATTTTATTTATTTGACAGAGAGAAACACAGCGAGAGAGGGAACACAAGCAGAGGGACTGAGAGAGAGAGAAGCAGGCTTCCCGCCGAGCAGGGAGCCCGATGTGGGACTTGATCCCCGGTCTCCGGGATCACGACCTGAGCTGAAGGCAGTCGCTTAACCAACTGAGCCACCCAGGCGCCCCATAACCTCCCTTTTTAAGTCAACTCAAAACAGCTGTTCAGCATCCACACTCTGCATCACTTTAACAAGCCTTTAGAAGATTCATCAAACTTCGGATTGTTTCCAGAAGGCTGAATTTCATTGTTAATAATTTTTTTTCTTATACTAACAGCATGTAAATATTTACAGCTACTGTTCTTACAATCTAATTGCCTGATTTTATCATCATGCTTCTGAATTTGCATTTGTAAGAATAGATACCACTATTAAACAAAATTTGTATATCAAGAGTTTTAAATAAAGGAACTAGTTTTCAAACACAGGAAAATCACCAAGAAGGAAAAGAGTTCTTGGCAGATGACTACGAAATATTACTACTTGCTACTTAAATCACTACAAAAAAAGAGACTCTTATACTATAGCAGCTAACTTCCACACAGTCAAGACTCCAGGAAAAGAGGGAGGGTTAACATTGAAAAAACCATGCACTACATCTTTTTTCCCTACAAACTGGGAGAAGTTTACCTTCACTGAACTTTAATATGGACATTTCAGTCAATGCAATGAATCTACGTTCCACAGAACAAAATTTCAAGACCACTGAATATGTAAAATTTTTGACAAGAGAAACATTAGATAGAATAGCTTAAACAGGTTAACAGTAACATTTGCAAAAGATCTGCACTAGCTAGGTACATCCTGAATATAAAAAAAAAACCCATCCAACAAGAACATAATTTCAATAACTAGGTTTTTAAAAGAGAGTAACAGGAAGCATGACAAGGAGAACCAGAAAGAGACTTTCAGGACCAATAAATTCACTCTTATTTTAATATGAGTTAGAGCAACCAAAAGAAGGAGAATATCAGGAAAGACTTTCCTACATGGAGGAGTATTTTTTAAACTGGCTTTCTAACACTGGAATCAAGCCACAGTTGTAGACTCGTCAACAAATCACAATGGTACAGAACCGTGAGCCCAGCACGGCACTGGGGAAGAATGTAAGAACACCTACACTGAATAAGGGATACTGATTTGCAGAAGAAAATGTAAAGAACAGAAAAGCTCTCTTCATCCAGTGAAAAGTTGTAAGATATATATATACACATAAGCATTATCTCCTCAAATGCGTCTTACTCCCAACTCCTACACAAAACAGAAACTAAGCAGATGCTCCAAAAATGCTGACACAGGAAGGAAGTCTTTCAGATGAGTAGAAATCAAATCTGTACAGTGAAAATAGATAGTAGCTCCTTCTAGGCCAGCAGTGCTCAAAGTGTGGGCACTGGGCCATCAGCCTCCAATGGGAACTTTTAGAAATGCAAATTATCACAACCTACCTCCGGTCTACAAATCAGAAACTCTGGGGGTGGGGCCAGCAATTTACAGTTAAGCGACTCTCCAGGTGATTTGGATGCTGTTAAAGTTTAAGAACCACAGCTTTAGCTAATGTCTGGTTAGGACTGCTAGTCTCAGCCCCAGCTATATATTCAAATCTCCGAAAGGACTTCTGGGTTTTATCAATGTCCAGGCCTATCAAATTAGACTGCAGAGGCTAATCCAAGCAGAATCTCTGAAATGGGTATCTTTAAAGCTTCATCATGAGATTACACTTTGGGGCTCACCTGAGACCCGTTGAGTTAGGCCCCCAAATCCCAACCTCAGCTCTGCCACTCCACCAACCGCACACACCACCGCCTTCACTCAGTCCTGTGTCCAACCCCCTCCACCTCCCCCCACCCCCGGAAACCAGAAAGGTCTGAAAGCCAAGACAAGCACAGGCTTACACTGAAAATTCTACTGTCATGAAGTAATTATTTACCTTAGATATGAAATAAAACCCAGAAGAGACAGCTCATCAAAAGTGAACTAGTCTCTGCTGTTATGTACAGGCACACATGCAGTGACAAGCAGAAAACAGAAGTGGAGGGAGAAATCTCTCTGGTCTTCTGAATCTGAGGAAGTGTTGTGGGCGGACCTGAATCCCAGAGGAAAGCTCTACTGGGTGTAGCCCAACAATTTAGATGTTGGGGCCAACTCTTCTTCTCATCTATCTTCCTGCATCTCCACATGTACCTTCCTGTACTGCAGAGACTATAAGGTTAAAACTACATTTCCCAGACTCCCTTGCAGCTATGTGGCCTAGGTGCTATCCACTAGATGAAGCTGGGTGAGATGTCGAAGGCACCATTTTGTAAAGCAAAGACTGGGAAGGTGGGAGCCATGCTACTGCTGTTTCTGTCAGCAAGTATCACTGCTAGAAGTGTTGGATTTTCCCACGGCAACCCCCTGCCCATGTCAGTGGTAGTATGGGTCTGAACACTCCTCTTCTGGGAAACCCTTTCATGACTGCGTGAGAGGAAACTGCTCCCTTGGTGGCCTGCTCTGCCGTGAGGGCCTGGAAGGCACTCCTGGAAGCTCAACCTGAAGTCTGTTTCTTCACCTTCCCAACAAATTCTGTAAGCCATTTAATACCCTGTAATAAATATCCCTCTGCTTAAACCAGCTACAGCGGATTCTGTTCTCTGCAAGTGAACCTTGACTGATACAATCAGTAACTGTGAAAGAAGGTTTGGAATTCCCCAAAACCACAGTTAGCATTAACTCAAGAAGAAAGAACGGGGTGTCTCATCAAATTAGAGAAAAATAGTTTTTTACTGAATTCGCTAAGTCATTTATTCCTCATCCTACAGTCTCCCTTAGTTCTAACAAATGAAGAACAGTGATTTTAGAAAAGTTACGGCAACATAAATATTATAGCAACAAGATGCGTTGTTAAGCATGCTTCAAACCACAGCCTTGCCATGTAATATACCCTCAAAAGTTCACCACACTCAACGTTGACTTATGAGGCACCAGACACCACGAAACGTTAACCTGCCAGGTAATTACACAAATGGGTCCTGTCGGGGGTGCTGGAGGCGTTTCTCAGAATGATTTGGTGGCTTGTGAAGTGTGCTGGACCTAACTCTGCACTGCTATAGACAGACTTTAAACAACGATGACAAAGCCATCACCATTACAATTCCGTATTCAGAAGAAGCACAGTGTATCAGTTAAGAAATGAACGGTGATGTTTTAGCTGTGGGCTCTGTGGTGCTAAAATAACCTTAAACATACTCATTTTAGATTTTATTATTATTGTTATTAAGCTAAAGTTAACATTCCAGTAAATATTCCCAAGAGTAAACATTTGACAAGAGACAGTAGGAGTCTTTTCTAAAACAGATATTTTTCTGTTTATATTTTCAACCTCTCGGGAGACAGAAGGTGTTTGCCCACGCTGACAAAAGCAAACATCTCCAGGTTCAGAGTCAAGATCTGGGTCCCAGGGTATTACTAACCAGGTGACCCTAGACAATCAGTTAACATCTCCAAGTTAGTTTCCTCACCTATAAAATGGGCAAAGTGACAAAATCTACTTATCTATTTCAGAAAGTTATCTTAAGGACCAATTAGAACCTCTGTAGGAACCAGTGTCAATGTTGGAAAACCTGAACTATGAAAGACAAACTGCTGGAGGCTCAGTGTGGACCAGACAGAGTTTTAAAAACTCTAGGAGGTCTCAGGGCGCCTGGTGGCTCAGTTGGTTAAGCGACTGCCTTCGGCTCAGATCATGATCCCGGGCTGCTCGGCGGGAAGCCTGCTTCTCCCTCTCTCACTCCCCCTGCTTGTGTTCTCCCTCTCACTATGTTTCTCTCTGTCAAATAAATAAATAAATCTTTAAAGGGCGCCTCAGTGGCTCAGTGGGTTAAGCCTCTGCCTTCAGCTCAGGTCATGATCTCGGGGTCCCGGGATCAAGGCCCACATTGGGTTCTCTGCTCGACAAGGAGCCTGCTTCCTCCTCTCTCTCTCTGCCTGCCTCTCTGCCTACTTGTGATCTCTCTCTTTGTCAAATAAATAAATACAATCTATAAATTAATTAATTAATAACTCTAGGAGGTCTCAGCTGTAGGAGGAGCTCCATGTTTTTGTGAGTTTTACCTTGGGGAACTCCACCTGGTCCTCACAGGGAATGCGAGAAAAATCATTTGCACATCTCACACAAGGACAGGAAAAGAGGCCATTCTGAAATGTCATTCGAGTATTCTGTTCTTTTGCACAAGATCTGTCCCTGGGAGAAATTATTAAGACCCTAACCTGCTGGGGTATCAGAGCCTACCTTACTGTTGGGATGATAAATACCCTATATCCCAGGGACCTCTAGCCATTCTCTTCCACATAAGAAAAGGGAGAAAAACTGAGAAACACTTGTGAAGTACACTGTCTGGAGCCCGAGGCTCCCTAATGGGCAGAGACCTACCTAATCACAGGCCTCTGGAACACTTCCTCTCCCTCTGCACCCTACCACCACACTACCAAAGGCTAATTTGCTGTAGTACCTTTTACTCATCCAGTACATCATGTCTGGCTATCCAGAAAAAATTACAAAGCATAGCAAATAGTAAAAAACAAAAACAAAAACAAAAAGCACAATTTGAAGAAGCAGAGTGAGCATCAAAACCAGCCTCAATGATGATGAGAATGTTGAAATAAGCAAAGCAGGAACTTAAAACGACTACGGTTAATATGTTAAGGGCTCTAATGGATCAAGTAGACAGCATGCAATGGCAAATCAGCAATGTAAGCAAGAAAAATGGACATTCCAAAGAAGAACCAAAAGAAATAGCAGAGATCAAAAACACTGTAAGGATAATGAAGAATGCTTTGATGGGCTTATTAGTAGACTGCACATGACTAAGAGGAGAATCTCTGAGTCTGATGACATCTCAATAGAAATCTCCAAAACTGAAAAGCAGAGAGAAAAAGATGGGGGTGGGGGTGGGGAGTGGGTAAGAAAATATCCAAAGTGTACCATGGATGTAAAAGAATTACCAAAAGGAGAAGGAAAAAAAAGGAATTACTTAAAATAATAATGACTGAGAACTTCCCTCTAATGTCAGACATGAAAACACAAATCAATAAAGACAGAAACAAACCAAGTAAGGTAATCAAAATAACCTTAAACATTAATAATCTAAATGTACCAATTAATTAAAAGACAGAGCTTGTCAGATGCATCAAAAAACAAGACCCAACTACAAGCTATCTACAAAAACAAAAACAAAAACCAAAAATATAAAAATACTTATAGATTAAAAGTAAATGAACAGAGGGGCAGGCACCTGGGTGGCTCAGTTAAGTGTCTGACTCTTTTATTTTTTAAGATTTTTATTTATTTATTTGACAGAGAGAGATCATACGTAGGCAGAGAAGAAGGCAGAGAGAGAGGGGGAAGCAGGCTCCTGCTGAGCAGAGAGCTCGATGTGGGCCTCGATCCCGGGACCCTGAGATCATGGCCCGAGCCAAAAGCAGAAAAAGGCTTAACCCACTGTGCCATCCATGTGCGCAACTGTCTGACTGTTGACTTCAGCTCAAGTCATGATCTCAAGGTCAATGGATCAAATCCTGCGTTGAGACCCTGGACTCCACACTCAGCTGAAAGTCTGCTTGAGATCCTCTCCCTCTCCCTTGGCCCTTCCTCCTATTCACACATGCTCTCTCTAAAATAAATCATTAAAAAACATAAATGAACAGAGAAAGGTAACACCATGCACACACTAATCAAAAGACATATATTAAGGCTATATTAATTTAAATTAGAGCCCATTTTGAAGCAAGGAAGTTACTAGGGATAAAGAGGGACATTACAGAATGACAAGAGTGTCAATTCTCCAGCAGGATATTAATAATCTTCGGTGGAACAGAATAGAAAATCTAGGAATAGACCTACATAAATATAGTCAACTGATCTTTGACAAAGGAGCAAATACAGCCTCTTCATCACATGGTGCTGGAAGGATTAGATATCCACATGCAAAAAAAAAAAAAAAAAAAAAGACTCTAGGCACAGATCTTATACTCTTCATAAAAATTAACTCAAAATGGATCAGAGACCTAAATGTAAAACTCCTAGAAAGAAGATCATAAAGGAGCAAACTTAGATGGCCTTGGGTTTGGCATAGACTTTTTAGATGTAGCACCAAGGCAAGTCCCATGAAAGAAGAACTAAGAAGCTGGACTTCATTAAAATGCAAATTTCTACTCTGCAAAAGACAATGTCAAGTAAATGAAAAGATAGGCAAAAGACTGGGATCAAGTATTTGCAAAAGAACAGCAATTAAGAATTGCTATGGGGCGCCTGGGTGGCTCAGTTGGTTAAGCCACTGCCTTCGGCTCAGGTCATGATCCTGGAGACCCGGGATGAGTCCCACATCAGTCTCCCTGCTGCTTCTCCCTCTCTCACTCCCCCTGCTTGTGTTCCCTCTCTGGCTGTGTTTCTCTCTGTCAAATAAATAAAATCTTTGAAAAAAAAAAAAAAAAGAACTGCTATCCAAAATATACGAAGAAGTCTTAAAACTCAACAATAAGAAAAAAAAAACCCAATGCAAAAATAGGCCAAAGACATTAACAAAAATCTCCAAGGAGGATGTATAGATAGGAAATAAACATATGAAAAAATGCTCCACATCATCTGCGATCAGGGAAATATAAATTAAAACAAAATACCTATACATGCCTATTAGAATGGCCCAAATCGGGCATGTGGGTGGCTCAAAGGGTTAAGCCTCTCTCTGCCTTCCACTGGGGTCATGATCTCAGGGTACTGGGATGGAGTCCCACATTGGGCTCTCTACTCAACAGGGTGCCTGCTTCCTCTTCTTTCTCTCCTTGCCTCTCTGCCTATCTGCAATCTCTCTGTCAAATAAATAAATAAAATCTTAAAAAAAAAAAAAAAAAAGAATGGCCCAAATCCAGAACCGTGACAACACCAAACGCTGGTGAGGATGCGCAGCAACAGAACTCTCACAGATTACTGATGGGAATGCAAAATGCTACAGTCGTTTTGGAAGACAGACTGACATTTTCTTACAAAATTACAACAGCCTTACCATACGACCAAACTGAAAACTTACGTCTACACAAAAACTTACTCATGAATGTTTACAGCAACTTTATTCCTAGTGACTGAAAACTGGAAATAACCAAGGTGTCTTTCAGTGAATGGTTAAATAAACCATGGACATCCAGACACTGGATTATTATTCAGCACTTAAAAAAAAAAAAAAAATGAGGGACACCTGGGTGGCTCAGTCAGTTAAGTGTATGCCTTCAGCTCCGGTCATGATCCCAGGGTCCTGGGATTGAGTCCCTCCCGCACCAGGCTCCCTGCTCAGTGGGAAGCCTGCTTCTCCCTGCCTGTTCTTCCTGCCACTCCCACTGCTTTTGCACACGCGCACGCACACGCACGCACACACACACACACACATTCTCGTTCTCTCTCTCTCTCTCTTCCCCTCACTGACAAATAAAATCTCAAAAAAAGTTAAAAAGACAGTCTTTTTAAAAAAAATGAGCTATGAAGCAATGAAAAGACATAAAGGAATCTTAAATCCAGATGAGTGAAAAAAGCTAATCCGAAAAGGCTATATATTATATGACTGCAACTATATGACATTGCAAAAAAAAAAGGCAAAAGTATGGTGAGAGTAACAACATCGGCGGTTGCTAGAGGTGAGGGAGTAGGGAAGGAGAACAGGCAGAATACAGAGGATTTTTAGAGCAGTGAAAATACCATTTATGATACTATAATTGTATCATTAAACAATTTGTCCAAACCCACAGAATGTACAAAACCAGAAGTGAACCCCAATGCAAACCAGGGACTTTGGCGAGAATGATGTGTCAATGTCAGTTCATCAACTGTAACGCATGTACCATTCTGCAGGAAAATAATGGGGAGACTGTGCATGCCTAGAACATGTGGTATATAAGAAATCTCTGAATCTTCCTTTCGATTTTGCTGTGAGCCTCAAACTATTCAAAAATATAAATCTATTAGAAAAAAACAAAGGATCATGAGTAGCCAGGACTATCGAGACTAATTATTTAGGGGCACCTGGGTAGCTCAGTTGCTTAAGCAGCTGCCTTTGGCTCACGTCATGATCCCAGCGTCCTAGGATCAAGCTCACATCAAGCTGCCTGCTCAGCGGGGAGTCTGCTTCTCCCTTTGCCTCTCCCCCTGCTTGTGCTCTTCTTTCTGTCAAATAAATACATAAAATATTTTTTAAAAGATTAACTTAATTAGGTAGAGTAACTAGGGACACACCTGTATAATCTCCATCTTCAAAGAACCCTTGAAACAGGTTGGCCTCTCTTCCTTTACAGTTGAGAAAACTGCAGGTCAAACTACCCCCAACCCTATGCCTCCTCCACAGGACCACAACCCAGGCTACCTTAGAGCAGGATTTCTCAATCTCGGCCCTACTGACATTTTGGGTGTCCCATCATTCTTTGTTATAGGGGGCTGTCTGGTGCACTGTAGGATATTTAGAAACATCCCCGGTGGCCTGAGCTCCTCCCAGATGTGATAACCAAAACTGTATCCAGATACTACCAAATATGCCCTGGGGCAGAATTACCCTCCCTGAGTCGAGAACCATTGCCTTAGATGCTGCTGCCCATTCATGCAATGCAATCACCTCTGGGAAGCCTTCCCTGTACCAGGCCCAGCACCAGGCACTGAGCACACAATGCCAAATACCCCAGAGACCCTGCCTCACAAGGGGGATACCGGCCTGATCAATGAGTGGTTATACAATGTGGGTGGAGATACGTGCTTCTGCAGAACTAAGATTGTAATTCTGCTGGAGTCGGGGATTGCAGAGGCTTCTCTGGGGCTGGATTATTCATTATTGATGATAGCAATTAACAGTGACCAAGTAACTTTTACTGCCTCCTTACTCTATGCGAGGCATGGTGCTAGGAGGTTTTATATCTGACCTCCTTTAAACATCTCTAAAACTATTTAAGGTGAAGAGTCATTACTATCACCATTTTTAAGATGAGGAAACTGAGGCTATAAGACTCTCAGTCTTGAGTAGGTAAATCACAGAGCCAAAAATGACCCAAGAGCCCAGGCTGTTTTGACACTAATTATAAGACCTGCAGGATGTACCAAGAATTTGGCAAGCAGGAATGGGGACTTCAAGCTATCCTTATGAAGGGTACCACTGGACAACACTGGAGCTGAAACTAATTTAAAATAAAGTCTTTTTAATTTGGCATTATGATATGTAAGTGCTCACAGTTCAATAGAAAGCAGACCTGCCTAATGGGGAATATTATTCTCCCGTATTACAGGCTGAACTCAGTCTTAATTTTTTTTAAAGCATCAAGGTTACAGTATAATTAGGAACCAGCTGCAATTGTAATTACAGCTCCCAATATAATTTGTTACATATTAGCAAGTGTCAAATTACTACTGCTCCTTAAATGAATAAAAACTGATTGTGCTGTTCTGAAGACTGGGATGTATGTTCCTGATGGGGAACAAAGGACTATAAAAAGTATATGACATATTTATAAAGTGCTGAAAGGCTCTACTTAGGAGATCACAAGTTGCTGGAGCCCAAATAATGCCACAGAAAGTTAAAATGGCTTCTGAGAGAGAACAGTTAACTTCATAAATGCAGAGGAAGAGAAAGCAGCAAATTAAATGACAATAGAAAAGTTGCTTCCACTAAATCATACCTTACCTGTTCAAAATTCCACTGTGCATCAACATCACTGAACTGAAGAATAGTCAAGGACCCAGAAGGATGCCAAAAGAAAAAGAACAGGAGCCCTCTGCACAGCCAGGACCTTCATTCTAAAGAATGCACACAATTTTATTCATGTGAGCCCTCCTCTGCTCTTTCCCATGATCCAAAGACTTCTTACTCTGAGCAATTTCTCTGATTCCAAACCCACGGCTCACACTTCTATAAAGCTACCAGTGTCACAGGCCTGGCTCTGAGCCTTGCACCCATGAGCACACTGACCCAGGAAACAAATGCAACTATGCCCCTTTTTATAAATCAGGAAACTGAGGTACACATAGAGTAAGTTGCCCAGAGGTATAATTTGAACACAGAATCCAAGATGTCAACTTGGCTTTCAGAAGAGAGAATACAAGACTGAAAGAACAAGAGAACCTACAGTAGAGATTAAAAAAATTAAGACACACCAACCAATTGCAATTCTTGGGTGACAATTTAAAAAAATGACAATTTAAAAAATAATTTAAGGGCACCTGGGTGACTCAGTGGGTCAAGCCTCTGCCTTCGGCTCGGGTCATGATCTCGGGGTCCTGGGATCGAGGCCCGCATCGGGCTCTCTGCTCGGCGGGGAGCCTGCTTCCTCCTCTCTCTCTGCCTACTTGTGATCTCTCTCTGTCAAATAAATAAATAAAATCTTTAAAAAAATAAATAAATAAATAAAAAATTAAAAATAAAAAATAATTTAAAAAACTGTAAGAAATGGGGAAATGTGTAAAGTGTGTACAGAATAGTTATTTGATCATATTGAAGAATCACTGAATTTTTTCTTAGGTATATTTTGGTTGTGCATTTAAAAAGATACACACTGATATTTACATATATGATGATACGATGTTGGGGATTTGCTTTGAAAAAATCGGGGAATGGAAGGAGAAGAGCCAGTGCGGCATAAATGACACAATTATTGGCCATAAACTGATGATTCCTGAAATTGGCTAGATAGGTTCACTATACTTTTTTTTTTTCCTCTTTTTGGCACATTATGGAAAATTTCCATAATGAGAAGTTTAAAAATGCTGCAGTTCTTTCAAGACCTAAGTCAAATGCCAATTCCTCCAGGAAGACTTTCTTGATTGTTCAACTAGATTCCCCTCATGGAATGCTACTTGCCCCTATTTTATAGGCCTTGCAATTGGACATTTACATTTTCCCTCTATCACTAACCAGCAATATGACCTCTCACGTTCCCATCTGTCAAGGGGCTGGGGAAGGGAGGGAAAGGACTAAGTGAAAGTAGCGTAAGCTGGGGCAGAATCTAGCAGTGCCTCCCTTCCCAGTTCCTGGTATCCTTTCCATATTCCTATTCATAGCAGCTGAGCTGATGGGAGTCATCAGAGGACAGCTGAGCCCCAAGGGGAGGCTGTCTTGGCTTTCTGAACTAATTGTATTTTCTCTTAAGAATCTAAGTTAGCAGAGGGTCTGGACTGAGCTGGCAGCAGGTCCCGCTGGCTGGTGGTGTGGCACTAGTAGAGGTTCATGACCTCCTGGGGTTGAACAATACAAAAATTAAACTGGTTTCTTACCTTTCATCTTATATCAAAATAACTGCAGATAATTAGTAAATGATTTCAAGAAGAGAGAGAGACTTATAAAATGTACTAGAAAAACACAAGTGGTTTCTTATATAATATTAAATGGGGGAAGCCGTGTTTTAACATCACAAGTAACTCAGAATCCCTAAAGGAATCCATAAATGAAAAGATTAATAAATATGCAATTTTTTAATTTAAAATTTTTTTTGAATCAAAAGTAAGTACTGATCAGTTAAATAGCAAACAAGTACAAAAAAAAAAAAAAATGTGCAACAGGGCAAGGGACCAAGGTTCCTAAAACTGCTTTTAGAACACATTAATGTGAAAAAACAAATAAGCTAACAGAAAACTGGACAAAGGTCAAGACCACGTTCTTCCCAAACTGCTGGTGGACACCAAAATAGGGCTAACAAATCTCCAAGAACTACCAAAAAAGAGAACCAGGGGCTGCGCTTTTCCTTCTCATACTGAGTCGGGAGACACTGGAAAAAGGTAGCATCCTCAAACTCAGCATCAACGCCAACCTGTATTAAAAGAAGTGTATGAATGCTCACAGGAAATCAAATTAGGAAACAGATGCAACGGGGAGACTATGTGAAGACACATAGAGAAAAAGGCCATCTAAGAATTAAACAGCAAATTCTAAATCTTGTCTCACCTTGCCAACCCTGCCAACACCTTGATCCTTGACTTCTAGCCTCTAGATTTGTAAGAAAATAGGGGCGCCTGGGTGGCTCAGTTGGTTAAGCGACTGCCTTCGGCTCAGGTCATGGTCCTGGAGATCTGGGATCGAGTCCCATATCCGGCTCCCTGCTCATTGGGAAGCCTGCTTCTCCCTCTCTCACTCCCCGTGCTTGTGTTCCCTCTCTGGCTGTGTTTCCCTTTGTCAAATAATAAAATCTTTAAAAAAAAAAAAAAAAAAAAAAAGAATTTTTAGATTTGTAAGAAAATAAATTTCTGTTGGCTAAGCCACTCTGTCTCTGGTACTTTGTTACGGCAGCCCTAGCCAATTAATACAGAATCGTTTACACTTGGTATGTACACCAGTTGGGTTACACCAGTTGGGTATGTACGTATGTATGTATGTATTTTACTGTTTCATTTATGTATTTATTTTGGATTCAGGCTCAAGGGCTGCATCTGCTTGTCACATCTCTTTGGAGGTCTTTAATCAAGACTTTCCATTCACAAGACTGACATTTTTAAAGTCAGACCAGAGGTCTTACAGAAAGTCCTACTTTAGGGATTTGTCTGTTGCTTCTCCATGATTAGACTTAGATGCAACATTTTTAGCAAGCATTCTCCAAATGTCATGGATGTTGTGTACTTCCTGCTGCATCACTCCAGTGGACTGGCATTGGCTAGCTTGTTCCATTTTCTGATGATGATCAAAGCAGAGCCCTTCATTGTACAGATACTTTTCCCCCTCTGAAATTAGCAATTTATAAGGAGATACTCTGAGACAGTCTTTTACTGGAGAGTTTTAGCATCCACTGAAGACCCTTGCCCAAATCATTTATTACCTAACGGTTGTTAAGTGATTTTTTTTTTCCTTTTCCTAATTCTATCAAGCCTTCTACCTTTATTGGTTGGCATTCTTTGGGGGAAAAAAAAGGTACACCTCTCATTCTCTGTCTCACTTTGACTTCTGGGGTATGAATACTATTCTCTCATGGAATGATAGTGTTCTGTGTTTTTTTAAATTCAATATGTTACAGTCTATTTACAATTGATTTGTTTTTACCATGGTAAAAGACACAAAACTTAATATTTTAATCATTTTCAAGTGTACAATTCAGTGGCATGTAGAGTATGCACAATGTTGGACAGCCACGAGCACCACTCATTTCATCATTCCAAACAGACTCTACAGCCACTGACAGCCAATTGATTTTAATAGCCATTATTTTTTTGTGTAATAACTGAGACATACTCATTGTAATCTGCGTATGTATACACATATATGTGTGTATTTTAAGAATGAAAATCATAATACAGAAGAATGACTGCTAAATTTAATTAGCCAACTTAAATGAACCATTATGCAAAAGTGGTTGGAAGAGAAAGGCAACATCCAAACCCACTGATCAAACATAACATCACAGGAAAGAACCAAGAATTATGAACCCCTGATGTAGTACTCAGTACAAAGTACCCAATAACATGAGAGGCACCCAGCATTCCTTAGCAAGTACTCAAGCCAAAAACAAAAAATAAAAATTAATGAAACCCTAAACTTGATCGAGCCTCCCTATCTACATATCACTTGAAATACTGGAAACAGAAGAACACTAGGGGGATGCAATCAGCAAAAACCAAATTGTAGGAAAGTACAGAAAAGATGACCTAATTCCCTCATCAAATAAACTACAAGGAAATAAAATAAAAGAGGCAGGAGGACCTATAGATGAACAGGATTTAAAGGCAGAGCAATCAAATGCCATATGTGGCCTATGTCTGAATCTTGATCAGAACCAACCGTAAAAACTATAAATTCAGGACACAGGACTTAACCTTCTGACAGGTGCTTTAAGGAATAGCAAAATAAAACTAAGACCCCTTTTCCTAAGAAGAACAAAAGAGAACTAAAAAATTCAAAATAAAAAACTTTAAAAAGCTACCAAGCAATACAGAGAAAAGACAAGAATCACTCCTGTCTCTGAGCTCTAAAATTAAACAACAAACAAACAAAAAGGCTCCCTTTTTCCCTGGGAGTTACACTGTTGCCATAGCTTTATGACAAGGAATGAGAACAGGGGTCCCATTCACAAACCACCGTGAAGGCTATCAGAAGGAACAAGGGTGAGGTAACACTGGAAAAACTAGACAAGAGCCAAGACCAAGGAGGCATTAGCTGGCTAAAGAGATTAAATTTTATTCTGTAGGCGATACGAAACTACACTGTGTAACAAGGTAAATTAAAGAAGGCAATGTCATACAGCGGTTACGTGCCTGGACTCTGGACTCAGGCTGCCTGACTTCAAATCCAAGCTCAGCCCCTTCTAAGCTGCGTGCCCTTGGACAAGTCATTTAGCCTCTCTGTTTGCCAAAACACTTAAGCACTCTGTTCACATGAGTCTGCCCATCTGTATAATGGAGACAAGAACAGCATTTATAGGATTGAGAAGATTCAATTACTTCATGTTCAGAGTGTCTAGAACAGTGCCTGACTTTTAAGTATTAGATAAATGAATCTTGCTGCTGTTGTTCTATCTGCATAACCTTTCTGAGCCTTAAGTTTCCCTGTCAAACAAGGCTACAATACCTTCCCTGCTATGCTGTAGATGATTATAAAGATAACCATAAAGATAAGCGTAGGTGTTCGTATTATCTGATTATTTTAATCCCCACAGACTGAGTTCTTGAAAACATGTCGAATAACCTACTCATTTTGGCAAGCCCAGTACAGTATGAGCTGGCGGATGGTTGGTACCAACAACACACCCGAATGCATCTTTGAGCAAAAACTGCTCAGTGCTGTCCACATGAACACAGGACTGCTGTTAGTTAGCGTGGCAGTACGAGCCAACCTCAGAAGCTGCCTTTGACAGATCGGGACAGAATGGAGAGGGAAAAGAAGGGAACAGACCGAAGGCAAAACCAGGCTGGAAGCTATAGCAACGCAGTAGCGAAAGAAGTAAACAAAAAGTTGGACGTGAATGGAGGAGACAGACATACCTGCTCTAGGACAGAAGGGCTTACTGGACGCATCTCTCTGTCCTCTTTCAAATTCCCGCCTATGGCCTCTCCTGGCAGCCCACTTAGGTACTTAATTGAGCTAATTGGACACTTTAACCTGGAGGAAAGTTAAATTACAAGCTGAAAGTGAGGAACAACCAACAAGATGAATTCAATTCTACGTAAGCAGAGCTGGAAACATCCCTGAGGCAGAGAAGTTGAGATTTCTAACAAGCAGCTGTAAATGCAAGGCTGCTGCTTGAGAGAGCTAACTGGACTGACTGACAGGGAACCATCACCCTTCAGGGGGAAGAGGATCTCAGGACGCGGGCATTTCAGGGGGAAGCAGAAAGACGAAAAGAAGCCCACAAAGGAGAATAGAGGAATAATGCGAGAGTTAATAGGCCAACCGTGAGAGGGAAGGTCGTGAAAGCTGATGGAAGCTGTTACAAGAAGGAAGGGGTGTGACACGGGGTCCCACAGGGCCAGAAATTAGGAGGACAGGCCAACAGTTTTGAAACTGATAACCTTTAGGAGGGAATGTCAAAAAAGAGCAGAGGCGCAAGTTCATTTGGGCAGTTAAGAAATGGAGAATAGTACAACCCTTGTATAATAATCATACATTCCCCTAAATAATAATTCAGAAACGTGTTCCAAAAATAATACCCTGACCCCAATGTGGAATCAAAATTAATCCTAAAACCCTAAAATTTATACTGGATTTTATCACTATATATTTAGTTCTGCAAAAAGCTGGACTAACTTAGCAACCAATTCAAAAGGTACTGCACCCTTGGCTTAGGAAGGCAGCTACATTTAATTACACAGTGATGAGAGTGCCAGACCACTATTCTTTAAACTTTAATGTGTATACAATCCCCTGGAGATCTAGTTAAAAATGCAGATTCTGATGCAACAGAATCTCTGGCCTGGGTTGAGTCCAAAAATGCTGTAATTCTAACAAGCTCCCAAGTAAACCAATGCTGCTGATCCATGGACCAAAACTTTCAATAGCAAGGCTCCAAGATGACCACTCAAACAATCTAGCTAAGCAGCCACACCGGCTAGCCATTATGGTGATCAGTGAATGGATGACAAGCTTAAGAAAAGCACACTATGTTTTGTCCAGGTAGGTCAAATGATGTCTATGTCCCCCAGTTTTCGGTTAGGTAGAAATGTCCCACAGCCCACAAAGGCATCTCCTAGCCGTCCTATAGCACTTCCTAATTCCCAAAGTCTTTGCACACATTATCTTGCATTTACTCATCACACACGTCACAGATAGTCCCTGCTTTCCATAGGGTGATAGGCACCCCGAGAAGTTAAGACTCATCCATGTGGTTACCATCAGCGGAAGCCAGAGGCATATAACCCACACCTGCCTGGCTAGCTCTTCACTAAACCAGAGCTACTTAAAGATAAATAAAACAAAACGTTCTTTCCAGCCTCCTCCCACTTAAGAAATCAGTTCTGAGGTCCTCTGCAGTTCAACCTACCACTGTGACCAGACTGAGACCTTTGAAAATCACATGTCTAACTTGGAAAAACTTCTAAATAGGCATCTGAGGCTACAAGCTGGTCCTAACCAGGCTTTACGATGGAGTTCAAGACTCACCGCACCAAATGCAGCACCGTGGCATTTGGAATGTCTGAAGCCAAAGGAATCGGAGCAAACAGTGGGAGCAGGAAGGTCACTCTGACCTCCTCCCTCACAACCCTCTTTCCTGAAATCGGCCATGAAACTCCCATGTGAAGGGTACCCTCCCTGTACCAGGAGGAGGAAAGACATTCTTATCACCAGAGATGGGAAACTGGGGACCTAGACAGCTATACAAACAAACCTCATTAAACTAACCCATGTCTTCTAGTTATGCCTTTATCATTTACTCCTCCTGGCCCAAACCCCTTCGTCTCAATTTTTTACAAATTACACTCTTTCTTTGTCTAAAAGGAATAAAAGTTTCCTGCCCTGGTCACCTCTCTGGGTCTTCATTCTCTTGTGAAAACTGCCACGTACAGGTAAAAATTTAGTAAAATTTGTAGGCTTTTCTCCTGTCAATTTGTTTTTGTCATTTCAGCTCCAGCCAGGAACCCCTAGCAGAGTCCAGAAAAACTTTTTCCTCCTCTACACGCACTTATACAATTTCCTTACAAATTGTACTGTGCGAGTCTTATGCAAAAGACATTTTCCCACAGAACGGTAAGTGTATCTTGAAATATCTGACTCTTGTATCAAGTCAACAATTTTCATGGATAACATGTGGAAACTGTGACTACATGTGGAAATCAAGACAAAGCTACCAGCCTAATAACAGTCATTAAATAGAGTGGTTTACTTAGGTTAAATTACTAAGAATTTCAACACTGCCAACTCTGCTATGTTGTCAGCACCTAAAGTCAAAAGGAACCATCCGGGCTTATTTTCACTCACGCAACTGCACAAATTTCCAAAGGAAATGGCTGAGTATGAGTACTCTATCTTGTAAACGTTTCCAATCAACAAACCAGACCACCACGCTACAAATCAACCACTGGGAATAATTCTGAGGTAACAGACCAGAGCCACCATTAATTGGGCCGATTTAACCCAACAACAGGGTCTGGTTAAATAGGCCATGGAAACAGGGCTTGCTGTTAAAGATATAGCTAAGGGAATTATATCAGGATGGCAAGGGCACAGCCCCCTTACTCCCCATCAAAACCAAACGCATCTGCAGAGGCACACATTCCTATGTTCCAAGGCCCACCCAAAGGCATCCCAGTAGCAAGGATGGGTGCTTATGAAGCAACACATGCTGAGAGAGGAGGGTAAAGAAACCATGCTCAGTAGGTCTAATCCTCACAGAGAGTGGGACACTTGGTGCAATGATTCCATTTAACAATCCAACAGAGCGCCTAGGTGGCTCAGTTGGTTAAGCCACTGCCTTTGGCTCAGATCATGATCCAGGATTTCCGGGATCAAGTCCCACATCCGGCTCCCAGCTCCATGGGGACTCTGCTTCTCCCTCTGACCTTCTCCTCTCTCATGCTCTCTGCCACTCTCTCAAATAAATAAATAAAATCTTTAAAAAAAAAAAGAACCAAACTAAAGCAGAGGCTGGACACAGCACAAAAAGTCAAAGAAGCAGAAGGAGTTAGAGCCCCTCCCCATCTTTTTTTTTTTTTTAAAGATTTTGTTTATTTATTTGACAGAGAGAAACACAGCTAGAGAGAGAATGCAAGCAGGAAGAGAGGGAGAAGCAGGCTTCCTGTTGAGCAGGGAGCCCAACTGGCGGCTCGCTCTCGGGATTCCTGGATCATGACCTGAGCAGAAGGCAGACGCTTAACGACTGAGCCACCCAGAGACTCTCTCTTCAGCAATCTTATAAAGAACTCCATACCCCAAAAGACGCGCTCTATAGCTTGTTTAGACCTTACATCGTGGCTTTCAACCCTTCCCACCACCCCCACCCCCCAGCTCTCTATTGGCTGAGCCACACTTGTAAGGCATGTGGCCTCACTGGGGAACACCCACAGCACAGGGGCCCCAAACTAGGTGAGCCAGGAAAAAGGCTGCATTTCCTCGGTGACATTTCTCTGCCTTTCACCTGCTGTTTCTTATCACCGGAATGGGTCCTCCCTCTTCTCCCCAACCATTCCTGCTGAAATATCACCTCCTACGCCCATAGAAATAGTCTCCTTCCCTGATGCCCCCATAGTGCTTATCATGGCACTAGCCCTACTTAGGGCATTCCCAAGACGGGAGTCAGCCTGTAGTATGGTTGTGGTTTTCTTGAAAGCCCAAAAGGAGACCAATTCATTTTCATATCTTCAATTTAGCTCCATTTGGAACATCGAAAGAACATAATGGGATCATGGCACCAACTCATCCAAGAATAGACTATGAGTATTAAGAGTACTAGTCCTACAGACCAAATTTTCATTATTAATGCTTCAATTTGTCTCCAAATTTCTTTCTTTTAGGTCTAGGCTAATTTTATACAAATTACTGGCTCATGTCCAGTTCCGTATCTCAACTTCTCTCGTGCCTGAACTTGAGTGAGCATTCTCTAACTTTTAACAGTTTCGTTTAGTTTCATTTCATCATTATTAATGTACAAACTCAACCAATAACCAAGAAGGAACATTTGCTAGGAGGGATGAAGGGGAAGGAAAGGGTTTTCCCCTCTATTACTACTTTTTAAAAATGCATTTCTTGTGGAGCTGCATGAAATATAATTTTAAAAACTCATCTGCATTTTAATACACGTAGGGCAGTGCTTAGAAGTTTTTAAAAGGAATCCTGAAAACAATACAAACAGTACAGACAGGCCACTCACTTACCATTTACCAGACAGCAAGGAGATTGTTCTGACAAAGGTAGGCAGAACAAGAGAATGGGAGCTTTTTGAGTTTGTCTCAAAATACTGAGTCAGATCAATGTCACAGCATGAAAAACATGTACCTTTTGCATTGTTATGCAGAAGTCTCTATGCAGAAACCAAATAAAAGAAGGCCAAAGACTAAGATTCTTGGCCTGCCTACTGAACTATTTAAAGGATGAGGGACATGAGCAATCAGTTACATTTAGGAAACAAACAAACAAACAAACAAACAAGGAAACTCAGAATAAAGAGATCAAGAAACTGCTAGGTGTGACTAAGTTCATCCAGAAGTATCAAGTCTGCTTAATTATTCAAATAATTCATCACCGTGAGTGCTGGAATTCACCTATAACTGTTGAGTTTCAGACTCCTGGCCCAACCTCTGAGACATTCCACTGAAGTGAGCTCTCTCCTAAGCAAGCTCTTCACGTTTTAAGAGGGGATGTCAATCCTACTTGGAAATGAGGCTGTCCAGCCTATAGCTCTATGTTTAGCCCAGCAACATGGAATAGCTGCACTCCAGGAAAAAGCAAAGAACACAGCCTTTAACTTGGGTTGCCCAGTACTGACTAGTAGCTGGCACAATCAGCTCGCAAGAACCGTGCTCAAAGGCAACTAAGTAAGAGACATTCTTGGACAAAGGCAGACTAACACACCTCATTTTGGGAACTTTTAAGACCACATTTACTGCACCGCCCTTGAGCTACAAGGAGTGACAATGTAAGAAAGGGCCTTAGGGAACTCACAGACATGTATCTGTGGTCATGAGCTAGTTTTAAATGCAGTTCACTCACAGCATATAAAAGGACATGGGGAGAAACTGCCCTCAGTACAAGGAGACCTCTCTCTCAAGGAACTGACCTCACTGATCATTTCCTCTTTACTTTGGCTGCTACAAAATTCAGTCACCTCTAGCAAGTACATCCTTATTTTCCACTAAGCTTAGTCCTGACTGCATCTTACTTTCCCATTTTCCTGTTTTCTCATCTACTCTAAGTGTTGATGTCTTGTTGGATTGTAAATACATGTATATATGACATGAGCCATCAGAAATCCTGAAAAGAGGCAAGGCTAAAATGAATAAACAAACAAAAACACAAATTCCCAAAGAGCAAAAATGAAATGTTTCATTTTCTCTCTCATACTTGGCTAAAATTCAACTGCATGTATTGAAATGATGTGACAGTTCCATAAAGATACAAGCAAAAAGCTGTATCTGCCTCCATGCCACTTATTTACTTCATACTAATGATCCTTTTCTTATATTCCAATTATATTATATGCATATTTCTCAATTTAGGTTATTTTATCTGCAAACTAAGTAAAATTATTTAAATCATCTGCAAATATAAGAAATAAATAAATTAAGTACAGGAATCTACTTTCACCTACTCTGCTGCCCTAAGTCACCTGGAGAGAACGCATTCCTATGAAGCCTTATACTTTGCGTACAAATTTAATGCAAGAAAAGGTTAAGAGCTATTGGGTTTGAAAGGGTTAATGAAGTTTCCAAAAATAAATCCCAGGGATCCTCAAAGAATCTTCCTAAAATAGTTATCTATACCCATATGTTCACACACACATAAATACACTCATGCACACACCCAAGAGCGGACTCCGGAGGATGAACTCAAGGATAATTACAGAAAAGAAGAAGGCCATTTAGAGCACATAGTTAGGAACACGAAGTCTGCAGATTGGGGGAGCCTGGAGAAACTTAAGTCATAGAACAGCATTTAAATATATTTGTCTGCTTACAATTTCCATTGCAAATGTGATTAGTTTGCTTGAATAAATAGGAATATGATGTGTTGGCCGTGTTTCCCTCTTGAGGGTTATCACAGAGTTTTGATTAAGGACAAATGTTTGAAATGTTGGGTATATTTAAGTTCACTGCACTTAAAACGAACTAAGAAGTCGTATAGGCTTGATTAAAGGACTGCCTTCGTGAACTTAAAATTAAAAGCAATAAATTCCAATGATTCAAGTGATTGCGACTAAATATGGTATTCTGTCAGAAAAGTTGAAATGGAGTCCAAAGAGACTGAAATGGTGTCCAGGTTTCAAAAAACGGTGAAAGAGGAAAGGTCAAGCTGTCGGAGTTGCCTTTCCTCTGGGTTAGTGAATGATTCACATTACGCAGAATTCCTTTTAAGTAAAACTTCACAAGAGTTACGGGCTCCCAGGACAATCTGTTTTGTCATTTCTAAAAAGAAGCCTCTCAAACGCTGAGAGGCGGGTATGTAAGTGTTGTCAGATGGGGAGAGGGTTGAAGAGTGAGAAGTGGGGGCGGGATGGGGGGGTCCTCTAAGTTTTTACACACACACGCGCACCCAGACCAACTATTCCGAACAGCCTCCAAAACGGAAGTCAAGGTAACTTCCCCACCCGCGGGAGGGCGGAGCCTTTGAAACCTAATAGGATCAGGCTTAAGCCCGAGCTTTGCCGCCGGGAAGGAAAAGGCCCGAGTCAACAACAACCGGGGTCAGAAGCAGGTGCGCTCTAGGAGGTCCGAGGGGATCTAATGACCCCGGGCCCTCCCCCGCCCCCGGCCGTCCGGGCTTCTCGAGGCCGAGCTTAGCTCAGCCCGCAGGGCGCCAACCAGGCACCGACTCCCTTCCCGGGCCAAGTGGGAGTGTTCAGCCGGCAAAGTTTCTACCGCAAGATCGGGCCTCCGTCCCGGCAGGAGCCACATGTACCGCTCGGGAGGAGCAGTCACCTCCCTCCTCCCGCTGCTGCAAGGTGGAACAACTGGCCCGCGCCCCTCTCTATTCGTTTTCCCGGTTGCACCAATTCGGCACGTGAACGCCTGAGGCTCCCAAGCCCCGAGGCCCCCGCCAGCCGGCACGCTCCCCCGGGCAACGGGCCGACGCTTACCTTAGCGGCCGCCATGCTGCGCCCCGAGTGCGGGCGGCTGCAGGACCCTCTCGGCGGCTGGCTGGCACTGTGGGTCCCGGTGGCTCACTTCCAGTCCGAGCGGCAGCAGGGGTGGCGATCCAGCCCGGCAGCGTGCGCGCCCGGCCTGCCTCCCCACGCCCTCCCGCCGGCGCGGGTCATGCGGGCGCGGCCCGCCCATTGGCTGCGCCCGGCCCGGACCGCCGGGGCGCGCGTGATCCGACGGCCTCAGCCGGGCGGCCGGGGCGGGCCCGGGTCCAGGGGCGGTGGACGCGGCGTGCGCACGTGACCCCGGCTGCGCTGTCCCGGGGCGGCGACCTCGGCGGCGCGGGCCTGCGCCCTGGGGGTAGGTGACCTGATGGGGGAAGCTGCAGACTTCGACCCGGGCGGGCCAGACCCGGCTGGGACCCACCAGGAGGGGCACGGCGCCTGAGGAAGTTGAGAGCTCCATGCACTAGGTCACTCTTTAGCCCCATTTTCCATATGGGTTCGCCTTCGAAGGGGCACCATTCTGCACCATCCTAGAATGTATCCAAAGACATTGGGCAGTCGAAGGGAAGATAGCAAAGTAGTGTCACTGGCAAATCTACTTTGAGGCCAAATCTGTAAACTCTTAAGTACCAAACAGGTATATATAGCGCAGAACGTAGTATTTGGGAGGCTACTTCATTTCAGCCCTGCCTATTAGGTCGAAGAGGTCAAAGATTCCCTCCCCACCACCACCGAATATAGGCCCTGCTAAAATAACGAGGTCAAAATTTTAATGGAAAAATTAACTGGATAACCTCTGGAGATCTTAGTCCTTTTCCATTAACTTGTCTCTGCCGTGAAAATTTATAATTAAGGCAATGGTGGTCAGAGAAAAGGGTTTTAAACATGTTTTGTGGCTTATGGCTGTAACCTTTCAGCAAAAGTGTTTATTACTAATTATTTTAATTAATCAGCACCAATTGAGTGCCTACATGTGCCAGGCACTGTGCTAGATACTGGCAACACCAATAGACTTGAAAGATGGTCCCAGTCCATAAAGAGCTTAAGGGCTGTGGAGGAGGTGCACACATAATAGTTAACTTCTATATAAATAACCTGTTAAGGTAACAGCCTGTTCCCAGGGCACTATGAGAACGTTGAGGACTCTGCAAGTACCTTAGGGGAGATGACGCCTAAACTGTATGCAGAAAAGTGGCTGTCTTCAGTGAAGTGGAGGGGAAGGGTTTTCCAGCCAGAGAAAAGGAGAAGAGGCAGGAGGCCCAGAAATTGCTTGAGAACCACAGCAAGTTATGAAAGTAGTTAATCATGAAAGGTGACTTGAGCTGTGGGACTGGTGGATGAAGGGTCTGGATGGACAGGTAGGACCACATCATGGAGGGTGCTGGGTGCCATGCTATAGGGTGTGCCTGTAATTGAAGGGCTGCAGAGCAGGAAGTACTGTTTGAAGGTTTACAATGTAGATGGATCTGTCTGTTTGTAGAGTGGAAGATGGGGCAAGACTGAACTGTTGGTATATTCAGACAAGGCAGGCTGAGGGCCTGAAACTAGAGATGGGATGAGGATAAAAGAATATATAGGAGGTAAAATTAGTCACCTGTGATGAGTAATTATATGTGGGGCTGGGAGAGAGAAAAGGAGTCATCCTATCTTGCACCTACATCTCTGGTATATATAGATGTTGGAAAGACACCATAGATCAGTAACAGAAGAGAGAGGAGTGTTTTGAAGTGTGTATCTTTTTGTAAGAAGAGGATGTGCAATATACAGATTGCCTTGTAAAAGCCAGAAAAATAAGCATTTCAAAAAGGAGCAATTGATTAACATACTCTCAAGATATCTAACAGAGCCCTGAAAAACTTGGAACGTGTTCATAGGCACAGAAGAAAGACCAAAGACCGTGCAGAGTGAAAGAGTAAGAACAAAAGTAAAAACAAGAGAATCAGAGAAAAGAATGGCAGGGGATGAATCTAAAGCTCATGTGGAGAAGTGGCCCCGGTTGCTCTAAAGAATCGAAAAGGTACAGAGAAGACACAACCTCATGTAACCAAGATCAGATCACATACTGCATATTTATTTTGAAGGGCATCACTGAAGCTTTCCTTTTATAACGTAGATGAACTTTAAAAAAATTTCAATGTGGTTTAAATCTGTCTTAACCAATCTTTAATGTACGGTTCAATCCTGTTAAGCACACTCACATTGTGTAATCTCCAGAACTCTTTTCATCATGCAAAACTAAAACTCTATGCTTATTAAACAACCACTCCCAGTCTTCACACACCCCCCCCCCCACAGCCCCTGGCAACCAACCACCATTCCACTTTCTGTCTATAAATTTGACTACACTGGGTACCTCCTAAAAGTGGGATCGTATAGTATTTGTCTTTTTGTGACTGACTTTACTTAACTGAGCAAGTCTCATCCATGTGGCAGCATATGTCAGAGTTTTGAGATTCTTTAAGACTGAATAATAGTCCCTTAACTTTTAAAGAAAAAAATAGAAAAAGAATCAAGAATCTATTGGGTTTTTCTCTAGAAATCTTGGAGAATTTAGGAAGTGATAGTAATTACCAAAACAAAAACAAAAAATAAAAAAAACAAAAAACAAAAAACCCACTCATAATCCTACCACCAGAGTTAGCCAGTGTTAAACATTTTACTGTATTGTCTTAAAGTCTTGCTATCTCTATGTCCTTATGTAGAGAGAGTTATATATTTTTAAAATTTTATTCAGTTTGTAATTCCAGTATAGTTAATATACAGTGTTATTTCAGTTTCAGGTGTATAATAGAGTGATTCAACAAGTCTCTATATTACCCAGTGCTCATCATAAGTTTTCCCAAAGAATTATGTTTTTAAATTTAAAGAGAAAACATCATGTTTGTAAGTTTCTTATGGCTGCTCTAACAAAGGTACCACATAGTTGATGATGTACACAGGAATTTATTCTCTTACAATTCTGGAGATCAGAATTTCAAAATAAGCCTAGGGGCCTAAAATCAAGGTGTCAGTAGGGGCTGTGCTTTCTCCAAAAGATTTAGGAGAGAATCCGTTTCTTTACCTTTTCCAGGGGCTTTCAGCCTTTTCTTCATCTTCCAAGCCAACATACATAGATAGCATCTTCTGTTCTGACTCTGCTTCCCTTACATGGCCTCTTCTGTCTAAGAAATCCCTCCACCTCCCCCTAAAGGACACTTACTGTGGCATCTAGAGCCAACCCAGATAATACAGATCATCTCTCCGCCCTCCAGATCCTTAATCACATCTGCAGAGTTTCTGCCATGGAAGTCGACATTCATGGGCTCTAGAGTTTAGGATGTGGATGTCTTTTGGGGGGCTGTTAGTCCACCTACCAAACCCCACTATGGATGCAGGTATATCCACATATGGATAAAAGTGAACTTCGACTTAACATTTGGAGTCAGACTCAGTTACTAAGCTTCTTCCTGAATTCTAGAATTTCCCAAAATACGAAATTTTCAAGAAGCTTCTCAAAATATGAAATTTTCAGGCATAATCCCTGCATTGGAAAGATGCTCCTTGATTTCCTTGTAAGCAATAGCGTGATGTGAAACATCATCTGGGAAGATAAAGTGTACGTTGCCTGAGCACCTGCCACTTTGCCTCCCACCACTTCCTCATGTCCTGACAGGCTTAGCTGTGTTCTTGATAAGTGACTTGTCTCATACTTGTCCCTTCTCTCTGTTTGCAGACCACCATGTTCCCTACCATTTAAAAGTAACTGACACTGATGTGCTTATAAGAAGCCTCAGAGGGGCACCTGGGTGGCTCAGTTGTTAAGCGTCTGCCTTTGGCTCAGGTCATGATCCTGGAGTCCCGGGATCGAACCCCACATCGGGCTCCCTGCTCAGCAGAGGTTAGTGTGACCCAGCTATGAGCCAAGGAATGCCAACAGTCAACAGTCATCATCAGAAACTAAGAAGAGGAAAAGATAGGATTTTACCTGGAATTTCGGTGAGAGCACGTCTCTGCTTGATTTGATTGTGGATAATCACGTTGACTAGGGACTTGTGGTCAATAAGACAATAAATTTCTGTTGTTTGAAGCTACCCAGTTTTTGGTACTTTGTTATAGCAGCCCAAAGAAATAAAAGTCCCAAAGCCATCTGTCTTATAGCACCAGATGCCAAACTGGCCTGCTGGGAAAGCAGCCAATCCAAATCATGGGGAAAACTCATGGGCTATGGAGGAACACAGCCTGAGCGTGAGCTCAAGCCCCAGGAATTCAGAAAAGTGAGCAGCATGTCCTGCTCTGGGCTTTCACCTTTCCCAGAGCAGCCTTGCCCTTTGACCATGCTCTTAAACTCTGTTTTTTCTCAGCTCCCTAAAAAGCAGACAAGCCAGTAAGAGGAACCGCTACCACCACCAGCCTGCTCCCGGATCCCAGCATGCTGAAAAGTCTACTCCAGCAAGAATGCTTGCAAAGCACATCATCTACCAGAAATTTTAGGCATTTCTACAAATTGCAACATGATCCTTTGTATGGATGGCACTTTGCAAAGGTAGCAGCAGAGCTGGTAAAGGACGTGTGTGCCAGAGCAAGAGGAGTACCATGAAATAAGTAAATGAAGAGCACCCAAGTTCTTACCTTGCACAGGACCCAGGACCCTCTGGGGCTGTCATTTATTTCAGGAATCCTGCTCAGTGTCAGATCAAGCATGATAAACCTTCCCTGAGACTGGGCTAAAGGTAGGTTGGAAATGAAATGACCTAGCATCTTGGTAGATAGAAAAGAAAAAGCTGTGTCAACGTTTTTAGAGTTAAAAGGGAAGAAAGAAGAGGGAAGGCGTCAAGATAAGGAAAGAAGACATCTTGAGAAAGTGTAATTGAAAACAAATTCCCAAAGTTTTGAGATATGCTCTGAGAGCAAGGCCTTGAATAGCTAGTTGCTGAGATCAGAGCAGGTATACAGAAGCATGTGAACACTTGCCCCCATGAGTAGACCTTCAGTTTCACCAAATATAAGCTGTGAGCATTGAAAGTTACCCAAAAATGGAAGTAGGGGGTCATATTTGCAACTATCAACAGTCTGCTGGGGAAAAGGAATCACCATTACTATACATACCATTCATCATGATGTCTTGGTCAATAGCCAAATACTCCAGGGATGACTGATGAGATTCCCAGGCGCTCAAGTTATATAGAGCTTTGCAGGAGGCAAAGAAAACCTCTAAAATCTGCTATAGCCACTACAAATTTGGGGATGAATTCAGGTTTCCAATTTCAATTCAAGTCCCCAGGCTACAGTATTTACAAGTAAGAGTATCTAAATATGGCAGAGGGGTAAAAGATGGCACACAGTACTCCCAAAAGTTATAAGTTGACAGAGTTATGTCCTTGCTGTGTGTCCTGAGAATATAAAAGACTCTTGGGTAAAATTCAGTAGAGAGCTGATGCTTGATCAGTATTCGTGGGATTACATACATTATTTATACTTCCATGGCTTAAGTGTTGACCAGTGCAGGCCCTGCCAACATGGCCTTATATTCCAATGTTAAACCATTTTCCTGCCCTACATTATAAGGACTTGATCTGCGGACAGAAGCAAAAGTGAAGAAGACATAGTCCTGGCCCTCAGAGAATTCACAGATCTATCATTCTTGCCGTTGTCAAATGTCATCGGATCAGAGAAATCTCCTGCCCCTCCTCCATTCACCTGCTGCTTAGGTTTTCATTCTATCCCTCATCATCACCTGGGATAGATTGTAATTTATTTGCTCTCTGCCTTCCTCCATTGGGAAGAAAGCAGAGATTGTATGCCCAGTGTCTGCAACACTATCTGACATGTATAAAGCACTCAGTAAATATTCATTTAATGTATTAATTGAAAACATGAAGTCCTACACCTATGCCACCAATGCCTCTAACAATTGAGGAAGATTGCCCCACAGGGGGCAATAAGTAGAAGTTTAAATTTAGGACATTGTGATGACTTGGCTTCGTCCACAGTTTCAAGGCACCCTGTGAATGTTCCTATATCAGACAGAGCATTTGCTCTTCCCAGTACCTTATTCTAGCACCATTCATAAGAGAAACATCCCTGGTGTCTTACGCAACACTGACAAAAGAGGTAGGTAAATCAGAAAGAGCAGGGATATCTTGAAGAACTTCTAATAGTAAGAGAACAACAGAAGTCCAAACCATGCTGAAGCAAGGGTTATGCCTTATATCCTGCTGTTGTATGGACCAGGCTCAGAACCCTTGTGGACTGGGTTCCTCTTGCCATTATAACAATTCACCACAAATTTCTTGTTTAAAACATTTTAAGTGTAGTATCTGATAGTTCAGAAGTCCAAAATGGGTAAAATAAGATAGTAGCAAGGCTGTGTTACTTTCTGAAGGCTCTAGGAGAGAATCCATTCATTCCTTGACCATGTGGCTTCTAGAAGCCACCTGCATACCTTGGCTCATGGCATTCCTCCATCTTCAAAGCCAGCAAGAGCAGATCCAGTTCTTCTCCTATCACATCAATCTGATCTCTTCTTCTGCTTATATTTAAGGACCCTTGTGATCACATCAGGCTCACCCACATAATCCAGGATAGCCTTCCAATGTTAACGTCAAATGATTAGTATATTAGTTTGTTAGGTCTACCAATAAAGTACCACAGACTAGGTGACTTGAACAACAGAACCTTTTTTTCTTAACAATTCTGGAGTTTAAATGTCTGTGACCAAGGTGTCAGCAGGGTTTATATCTTTAGCAGGGTTCGTGAATCTCTCTTCCTGGTTTATAGATGGCTGTCTTCTGCCCACATCTTCACATGGTCTTCCCTGTGTCCATACCTATGTGCTAATCTTCCCTTCTTATAGAGATAGCAGTCATATTGGATTAGAGCCCATCCCAGTGATCTCATTTAAATTTAAGCACCTCTTTAAATACCCCATATCCCCAAAACAGTCATGTTCTTAGGTACTGGGGGTAGTATTTCAGTATACGAATTTTGAGGAGGACACAATGCAGTTCATAACTATTAGCAATTTTAATTCCACCTCCTATCTTAATTCTCTTTTGCTATGTAATGTAATGTAACATATTCAGAGGTTTCTGGGGATTGGGACATGAATGTCTTTGGGGAGCCTAATACACCTTGTTCTGAATATGATGCCACTGGCATAACAAATCTTTGAGAAATAGCAGTTCTGACAGTAGAATATTAAAAACCTTTAACCATGGTCCTGTAAGATCCCAGTAAAGCAAAACTAATTGCTCAGGGGGATTATGTCAAGTCTTTAAAGAGATTAAGCTCTATATCTATGGCCTGGAAGCAGAATACTATAGGGTTTTTTCAAGAAGCCCAAGCCTGTATTTATGAATCTGACTGAGGTCCCCCAAGCCCACCAATCCACTCAAAGCAGTGGCAAGTCAGGCGTAGGGCACGCTGGCCCCCCAGTGCACTCAGGAGGGATATATCAGAACAGGCAAATGCTGCCGCAAGCCAGCATCTGACCAGTAGGAAGGAGCAGAAGCCAGTAACATATAGAGAGCTCTCCAGGCCTGACCATCTGTAGCATTCCTTCTTAGTGCAGCTCTATCTTTCACAAGAATTCCTAAAACTCTTCATCGAGAGCTCTGTAATTCCTTAAGAAATTAGGTGCTCAGGAAAACAATCTAACTGAAACTGGTTTAACGAGACCTATGTTGTTTTGTATATTTTAATAAAAAATAAGCATCAAAAGAAACCAAACAAACGAAAAATCACCACTACCAAACCCATTTAGGTATTATTTCTCTCTTTCACTCTTTTTTACAGTTAATCAAGATACAGATAAACAAGAACTAGTTGAGCTTTGTAGATTCTACCCTGGCTCTTATCATCTCCTCATCTATCTATCTATCTCTGTGTCTCTTTGTATAACTAGCTTTGGATAGAATGGTGAGTAGAAAATCAGACAGACCTTTATTTGAGTCCCAGCTTGGCCACTTAGAGCTCCAGTTATTAATCTCTCTGAACCTCAGTCTCTTGATCTGTAAATGAAATAAAAATACCCATTTTGCAATGTTGCTATGATACTGAATGGAATATATAAATCATTTGATACATAATAATATGTTATAAGTGATAGCAATACTAGAATGAAAGGGTCAGAGCACCTGTCCTCCTTTTTTTTTTTTTTTTAAGATTTTATTTATTTATTTGACAGAGAAACCCAGCTAGAGAGGGAACACAAGCAGGGGGAGTGAGAGAGGGAGAAGCAGGCTTCCCACAGAGCAGGGAGCCCGATGCGGGGCTCGATCCTGGGTCTCCGGGATCATGACCTGAGCCGAAGGGCAGTCGCCTGACCAACTGAGCCACCCAGGCGCCCCAGCAGCTGTCCTCCTTGACTCCTTGCTGCTCTGGTGCTCGAAGATTTTATTCTAGTGTTACTGCTTCTAGAATTATGTTACACAGATGAAGACTGTCCAGGCCTACGCCCACTGTCTCAGGATCTTTCAAAGGCAGGCAAACGTAGGGGTGGAAAAAAGGAGGGAAGCAGATCGATTTAGAAGACTTGGAAAATTTACTTTCAAGGGTAGTAATTGAAACTCTAATCAGGCAGAGAACATGAGAGCCCTTGATTATTTACGAACAACTTATTAGCGTTAGCTCTAGGTTTCCAATTTGAGGATATTGGACCAGAGAGTTCATGTCTGAACTTGTCAGTTGGATAGAGTCACAGTTCCAGCCCCAGGGCCACCAGTGTTTGCAGTGCTTTATCATCCTCCTGGCTGCCATTGCCTAAGTCCATCAGGGATCCACCCCTAGAAAGAGAGGCCAGCACAATCTCCAAGAACTCTTGCAGGTGGCAGAGCTCATTCTCTTAAGAATAAGAGGATCTTTAAACATATAAGAGGATCTTTAAACATCAACAGGCAAAATTAAGAAGAAACTCACCAGATACCAAAAGGAGCAGGAGAATTCAAACTCTAGCTGAATGTCTGCTTTTCTCTGTGAGACTGCATGAGATGTGGCCCCTCCCGCCTCTCAGGCTCTCCCGGCCCTTCCTTTCCGACTGCTTCCAGGTCCTCAGCAGGCCAGGCTTTCCTACCCAGCGCTTCTGCACTGACTGTGGTCTGCAGGGAACACCACCAGTCCCTCTCCCTGATCCTCTTTTTCATCCTCAGGTCTTCAGGGGGGCCTTCCCTGACCTCCTTTCTAAAGCAGGAACCTCCTTGTTATTCTCTATCTCTGCTTCCTGTTTCTGGCCTTTTTAATACTTACAATAGTGAATAATTACGTGTGTGTGTGTGTGTGTGTGTGTGTGTGTGTGTGTGTGTTCTGAGCATTGATGGGAAAAGTTAAGTTACTTGGGACAGAAAGATTGGAGCTAGATGGAGAAGGTGAATGGCTCCTAGTTCTGGGATAGATCCTGGGCCTTTCTACTGGTCAATGACCTGATTCAGTAGCTCAGTCAACATTGTCACAAGTAAATGATTTGAGACTTGATGTAATGAGCTGAGGGTCAGGGGACCTGGATTTTAGTCATAATCCAGTTCTGCCATTTACCAGCCTTATCACTGTGCACAAACAACTTCTCCCCTCCAAGACTCAGGGTTTGTTATTTCTTTTTAAACCAATGAAATGAATGTACATGATTTTGAGGATGCTCAATCAAGTACTAATATTCTGTTTTCTTTTCCTGATTCATTTAAACAGACTGCCAGCCAGCCAGCCAACCTCAGACATAAGGTGAAACAGGAAGCCATTGACTCTAATGAGACTGGGATGGGTGCTATTTATTAAGGACAACCATAGCTTCTGTCCTTAAGTTCCAAACTGTCCTTTACTAAGGGAACAGATCTCCACTGATCCAGTCACATACTTTGGCAAGATTCAGACTCAGATAGGTAACTGTCTACTATGGTTTTTGCAAGGCAGCAAAACAAAGGTACCTGATCTCCTGTCACAGTCTGTGACAGACATAGCCTCTAAAGCCACTCGTTAATGTAGATAGCAGTCCTAGCAGAGCCAGCCCCAAAAGTCATGTACACTTTTAAAAGATCCAGGCTAATAGGACACAGAACAGAAGTTTTAGGGGGAAAGGACCTCTCCAGAACTTTGCTGTCCTATACTGTAAACACAAGCCACATGTGGCTACTAAGCACTTGACACGGAGCTAGTGGGAATTGAGATGTGCTGAAAATATGAAATACATGTTGCATTGCAAAGATTTTAGTACAGAAAAGCATATGTGGAATATCTCACTAAATAACATAAATTGGTGACATGTTGATATAGCAATAGTTTAGACATGTTGGGTTAAATAAAATATATTCTTAAAATTAATTTTGTAAGTTTCTTTTAATGTAGCTCATATAAAATTTTAAATTAGTGAGGAACTCACATGATGTTGCTATTGAATAGGGCTGGTCCGGAGCTAGTTGTGTGTAGGGAGGGGGGGCGAGAGAGAGAGAGAGAGAGAGAGAGAGAGAGAGAGAGAGAGAAGGAGGAGGAAGAGGCTTAGAAGTTGGTGCAGTAAAGAGGGACTTGATGGAGGAGATGGGAGTGAGTCAAGAAGATTTTCTGCCTAGTGTGTCCCCAGTTTATACTCAATTGGACCATTGCGCAGCAAGCTGAGCAAAGTTCAGCAATGCCAGGGCATGGGTTGAGGCTCCCAGAGGTGAACATTTGAGGGATTTTCATATATGTGACTTCACATGGGCATAGCGTAAGAGGAATTGGATGAAGTGGGAGGCTGAGAAGTCAAATACAATTCTGGTACACCCACCCCGCTGCTCAAAACCACACTGCACCCTGAACTTGCACAACTGGCAAAGAGAGCTCTAAATGGCAAGGAGAAAGGCTAAAATAAGCACCATGGTGGATTAAACACAGACTGAGCCTTAGCTATTTAGTAATAGGATTTTGGTTTTATGGCATAAAGGACCATTTATTTTTAAAATTAAAGGGAGGTTTGACAACACCAAAAACAACAAAGAAGGAAAAATTAAAATCGTCCATATTCTCCTAATCCAGTTATAACTATTTTAATACTTTACAGTAATTTTCTTCTAGATCTTTTCTTTGTATGCATGAGTGTGTGTTATAATGATGTGTTATATTACTGAGATTACATAATTTGTGTACCTTACTGTTTCAATAATATGGCATAAAAATTATATCATGTCACTAATTGTTCTTAAAAATATAATTAAAAATGCTACCTAATATTACATCACAAGAATTTATCAACACTTCAACCATTCTTTAGTGGTTGGGAGTTTTAAGTCATTTATCATTTTTACCTATCATAGGTACAATGTGACTAACTTTGTACATCAAATTTACTCTAATGTTTAAGGAAAGTGGAAGAAGTCTACAAAAACCATTATAGAGAATGCAAAGTAAGTCAATGAGTGTCCTTACATGTCTTATCTTTTTTAAAGAGGGAATCAGTTGAATCAACTTATTTGTAAGTTATCTTCCTATTTTGAAATATGACTCTTGAGAAAAACATTTTAGTTATTCATTCTCTGGGAGTTTTGTTTTGTTTTGCTTTGTTGTCATTTAAGATATAGAAGAGTATTTTACAGGGCGCCTGGGTGGCTAAGAGGGTTAAGCCTCTGCCTTCAGCTCAGGTCATGATCTCAGGGTCCTGGGATCAAGCCCCACATCCAGTTCTCTGCTCAGCAGGGAGCCTGTTCCCCGCCCTGCCGCCTGTTCCCCACCCCACCCCCCGCCTGCCTCTGCCAACTTGTGATCTCTCTCTGTGTCAAATAAATAAATAAAATCTTTTAAAAAATGAAAAAGAGTATTTTACGATTTTCTATTCTGCAGGTGATTTAGAACAGGCTTTCCACATGACTTTCAGAAATATCTTCTCTTTGTGCTGACTACAGATCAATTCTCTCTATCCCATTTTTCACTTTTGAAGGACTAGAAGCACAAAGGCAAACCTTCAAACTGACAATAACTCATATTAGATATTAGATGTGGTGAAATTCACATTAAAAACTGTAAAGACTCTGAGACTTTAGTCTCCTTGCAAGCTAGCAAGTTTCAAGAATGCTGGCAGAAGACATGAGGCTCCTAGGTCAGAGACAGAGGACAGTTTAGGATTCACAGCAACAGCAGCAGCAACAGCGAGGATATCGGTTTTGGTCTCTCTAAGTCCCATTCCCACAAGGTGACACAAAGCGGGCCAGGTGATACCTGCCCATGCAGTTATTTGCATTACAGGGGAGGACCCTGAATCAGAGTACCTGAAGCTTTTATAAGGGACAGTAAGCATGCTGTTCTTTTTTCCAGAAGTTTTGAAGGCTGTTTGTTATACAAATGTCCTAATGAGATAATTTGGAGCATAGGCCAGTAGAGCCTCTGTTAATACGATGTGTAAAAATGCAAGAGACCTATAGCGTATTATCTTCAGTATGGGCATGAAGATGGTATTAGGAACTGGTTGGGGTATATCTGTACATCTTATTCATGAGACTGCTGTTATTTTCTTTTTTTTTTTTTTTAAAGATTTTATTTATTTGACAGAGAGAAACACAGTGAGAGAGTGAACACAAGCAGGGGGAGTGAGAGAGGGAGAAGCAGGCTTCCCGCTGAGCAGGGAGCCCGATGTGGGGCTCGATCCTGGGTCTCCGGGATCATAACCTGAGCCGAAGGCAGTCGCTTAACCAACTGAGCCACCCAGGCGCCCCATGCTGTTATTTTCATCAGGACCAACCAGAGGCCTCTTTTTGTCTGGCAGGTGGTACTTTCTTTCCATATTCCTTATCCACAGGAGTGAATGTCTATATGCATAAGCTGAAAAGCAGCCTATACAGAGATTTCTTCAGATCTGGATACAATAGCATCATGTTCACTCCCATGAGTATAGTCAGAGCGAGCCATCGCAGCTCGGCCAGCCAGTCTGCAAGTGCTTGTGAGACAGACTGAGGGGCTTACTCTCTCCCTCCTGGAGAATGGACTGGAATAACACCTCCAAGCCCCGTATGCTCCCTAAAATTCCCTACATCCACTGAATATGGCTGAAACGCTACTAATCACCAGAAACAATCTAAAAAGAGGTCTCACCAAAAAGATTTTGTTCCCTAAGGGAAAAGTCTTCAAACATTGGCATGAATAAGTTATGAAAAGCCTTCACAACTGAAAGAGACATAATCATCATTCATGTATAACAGATTTGTTTATTCTGTAAAGATTCATTTCAGTTGATTAATTATCAGTATCTGCTGATGGTGGGGGTAACAAGGCTGTGCTGATGAGAGAATTATTGAAGTACATGCTTAGAATATTTATCACTGAGTATGTATTGTATAAACTTAGCATATTTATCACATTCTTTTATATGGGCTCTTTCTTCCCCAAAATAGATTAAACAGTACTGCCTATGCTGTAGACACTTTCTCCTCCACATATGGTACTCTATTCTTTATAGAGAAATGTACTGTTTTGATATATAATACCAGTAGCCCCTAATGTGAATAAGTATGACAGTGTAAGTGGTTCTTGAGGCTTTCTCAGGCTTAGGCAGAGCTTTTCCAGTATAGACTGCAGATTGTCATCTCTAGCACTTTATATAGTATGATCTTTAGTCACCCAATCCCCCAGTAGTACAACTCCAGTTAAAAAAAAAAAAGTGACAATGTGTGTAAATTAAAAATTAGGCATTTTAAATGAGAATTAAGGGTGAAAGTTGACTAAATTTCAATTAAAATATTAACATCAGCATCCCTCAACATAATCTGTAATATGTAATAATATGTAATGATCTTCAAAGAAACTTTTTCCTTCTATTTATTGACTACGATAGTAAGAACTACCATTTATTGATTGACACACTGAACTAGATGCTTCTGCTTTGGATTTGCTTTCACATTCCATCTCCAATACCCTCGAAACTCATATTACTATTACCCCCTTATCACAGCTTAAGAAAGCAAGGCATATGGCGGCGCCTGGGTGCCTCAGTTGGTTGAGCCACTGCCTTCGGCTCAGGTCATGATCCTGGAGACCCAGGATTAAGCCCCACATTGGGCTCCCTGCTCGGCAGGAAGCCTGCTTCTCCCTCTCTCACTCCCCCTGCTGTGTTCCCTCTCTAGCTGCGTTTCTCTCTGTCAAATAAATAAAATCTTTAAAGAAAAAAAAAAAAGAAAGCAAGGCATAAAGAATCTAGGTCACTTGCCTAATATCATTTGATTTATATGCGACCAAGTTGGCATTCAAACTGTTCTCTTTTTCCTAAGTTGGGGCTCTCAGCTGCAGTGCTGGGTGGCTCTCTCTTCTGACCCTTAGGCAAGACCACTATATGAGGATTGTGATCCCAGCTCCAATAATACTATCTTTGTGACCCATCCTTGCATCCCAGTTTCCCCATAATCTTGTCTCATTTCATTTATCTGTATCCTTTAATATCTCTCTCTCAAATATTTACCCTTTTCCATATCTCTCGAACTTCCAACTCAGAATAATTGCTTATGTACTTGCCTTCTGGCCGTTAGCAATTTAATATTTAATATTATTACATTAATATGTCCAATATGTTGGGGGACACCTGGATGACTCAGTTGGTTGAGTGTCTGCCTTCGGCTCAGGTTATGATCCCAGGGTCCTGGGGTCGAGTCCCACACGGGGCTCCTTGTTCAGTGGAGAGCCTTCTTCTCTCTCTCCCTCTGCCTGCCGCTCTCCTCCCTGTTTGTGCTTTCTCCCTCTCACTCTGACAAATAAATAAAATCTTTTAAAAAAATATGTCCATGTTGGACACTGTCTCAACCAGCTGCTCCCACACTGATCTCTATTTCAATAAACTTGGCCATCAGCCATCTTGTGGCCCAAACCAGAAACACAGGCGGCATCCTTGACTGCTTCTTCCTCTCTTTCCCTCACTCTCCACATCCCTTCAATCCGTGTAGTTTCAAGTGCTGTAGATTCCACCATGTAAAATCCTCTTCTCTGTCCTACCAGAACTGTAGTAGTGTCAGCATGATCATCTCTCCTGAGGAGTTCTGATAATCTCTTAAAGGGTCTCCGTGCCTCTGCTTCTTTCCCCTCCACGCTGTTCTTCATCTTGTATCCAAAGTGCACCGTAAAACTCCAAACCTCTTTTAAACCTCCAGACTACTCCTTTACTCAGAATCTTTTAATGGCTCCCCATTGCCCTTAAATAAATTCCCAAGACCCTAACATGGCTTGCTGGCTCTTGTCTACACGTTAGCCTCCTCCTTTGCCACTTTCTTCCTGCAAATTCTGTTTTAGTCAGGCTGAACTAATTTCAGTTTCTTAAACAAACTCTTCTCCCACTCTCTTGACTTGGTTCTTTTCAAATTTTGCTTGTTCCAGCATGGGGAAGATGTCACTCTATTGTTACCACTCTCTCACTTTTCTTCCAACACGATTACTGTATGGAAAGGAGAGAGCAGAGTTTCAAGATCTGGTCCCATTTGGGAACAGCCCAAAGCTTCCTATGTTCTTATCATGGTGGCTCAATTTGTAGGTATCAATGGCACCTACCCTGCTCAAAAGAACCACATCTTTTTATTTTCTCTCTCTGCTGAACCTCTCAAATTTTTGGAAATGTTATTGGATCGTAACAAACAGAGAAAATAGCCCTGAACATTTAAATATAAACATTTTGCCTACTAGAAAATTGATCTTTGATTGGTTAGGAGGACTGATGATTTATGGTTGGGGTTGTAGTATGCTCAGCAGTTGCCAGGAGGCCTAAGTCTCAAAGAACTCATGATATCAAATGTTATCATAACATTTCCAGTTATGATACATTCCAGTTATGATACATTCCAGTTATGACACCCATGTACATATTACACCAGAAGCTATCATTTGCTTTATTGCTATTGAGCCTACGGATTTATTATGCTCCCAGAACTTGTCAGAGACTCTGAGACATCATGAGGCTTGATGAAGCCACATGGAGCTATATGAAGCCCCATTGTTTATGGATCACTTTCTCTTCCATTTTCTCTCTCTTGTGACATTTTCCATCATTTTCTTCAGCATCAGAAAAGTGCATTTGAAAGATTACAAACAGCAGTCGGTAATCAGTGCAGAACAGCTTTCTGTGTCTAATACAATTAGGTGCACACTAGACACTGGGCATAATAAGAGTACTGTCACTGTAATAGAACTCTGTCAAAGTACCAATGCCTCCCACTTTGAAAATACACAGAAAATTTTGTATCCCCTATGGTAGGGGAACAGTGTAACAGTTGCATGGCATTACTCTGTGACAAAGTTTAACAGATTTGCTTATCAAATTCTGAAGGAAGATGGTATACATGCAAATCTACATGCTATTTAATATCCTTCAATCGCCTTCCTGTTGAAGCTATATCCTTGATGCTTTTAAGCTAAATTCAAGCATGATTTTAAATCAGGTCCATAGTTGGTACCAGAGCATTAGTGAAAGAAATATTATGTTGCTGAATATTGAACATATCCCAATTAAAACTAAAATGCATTACTTGCATGAAATATCCAGGGAAGACAAATCTATAGAGGCAGAGGAAGTACATTAGTGGCTGCCAGGGGGTAAGGGTGGGAACAGGGAATGACTGAAAATGGGCAGGTGCTATCTTTTGGGGGTTATGGAAATGATCTAAAATTGGATTTTATGATGGATTTTTATAACGGTTATATGCCTATAAATTTACTAATGACCATTGACTTGTGTATTTAAAATGAGTAAATTTCAGGCACCTGGGTGGCTCAGTGGGTTAACACCTCTGCCTTCAGCTCAGGAAATGATCTCAGGGCCCTGGGATGGAGGCCCGCATCCATCGGGCTCTCTGCTCAGCAGGGAGCCTGCTTCCTCCTCTCTCTCTGCATGCCTCTGTGCCTACTGGTGATCTCTCTGTCAAATAAATAAATAAAATCTTTAAAATGAGTAAATTTTATGCTGTGTCAATTATAGCTCAATAAAGCTACTTCGAAAAAAACACAACTAAACTGTAGTGAACATTCTTATGCTCATCTTTGTGGTCCTGTAATAGCCAGAGAACTAAATCTGAGTTGTATAATTGGTGGACCAGAGGGATGCCTTTTTAATTCTTCACAGAAACCACCAAGTTGTCTTTCAAATTTAATTCACCGATCTACTCTCCTACTGACAGTGTATGACACTATCCATTTCTCTGTAACATTGCCAACACCTGATAATATTAATCTTGTGTTTTTTATATTGTAGCAAGATTTTTATTGTCCTTAATTTTTTAATTGCTGTGCTGCTTTAGTCATGTTTTAAAATATCTTTATTGGCCATTTGTATTTCTTTGTGAGTCACTTGCATCCTTTGTCCATTTTTAAAAATGGATTCCTTGTCATTTCCCTGTTGGTTTAGATAATCTTATATAATTATGTATATTAATATTTTCCCACTATATATATTGCAAATGTCTTTTCTAGTCTAGTGGTTAACATACTACAGCCCATGAGCCAAATCCAACCCACTGTGTGTTTTCATTTCTTTTTTTAATTTTTAATTTTGAAGTAATTATAGATTCACATGAAATTTCAAAGATAATCCATAAAGATGCCATGAAGGCTTTGCCCAGTTTCCCCTAGTGGTTACTTTTTACATAATTTTAGTACAATGTGGAAGCCAAGAAGTCCATATTGGCATAATGTGTGTGTATGTGTGTGTCTGTGCCACTTTATCACATGTACAGATTCATGTAGATACCAGCTCAGTCAAGACACAGAAGTACTCCATTACCGTCACAAAGACCTCCCTCATGCCACCTCTTTGTAGTCATAACCGCACCACTATCTCCAATCACCCCTAATTCTTAACCACTGTGTTCTCTATGTAATTTTGTCATTTTGAGAATGTTATTTAATATAATCATAAGGTATGTGACCTTTGAGAGTGACTTTTTCACTCAGTATAACATCCTTGAGATACATGCAAGTTGTCATACGTAGCAAAAGTTTGTTTCCTTTTTTTTTTTTTTTAAGATTTTATTTATTTCACAGAGAAACACACCTAGAGAGGGAATGCAAGCAGGTGAGTGAGAGAGGGAGAAGCAAGCTCCCCGCAAAACAGGATGCCCGATATGGGGCTTGATTCCAGGACTCCAGGATCATGACCTGAGCCAAAGGCAGACACATAGTGACTGAGCCACCCAGGTGCCCCAGTTTCTTTCCTTTTACTATTAAATAGTAGTCCACAGGACAGATGGACCTGTTACTTGTTAAAATGGCATATGAGTTCAGAATGATTTTTACATTTTTAAATGGTTGAAAAACATCAAAAGATGAATAATATTTTGTGATCACATGAAAGCCAAATTTCAGTGTCCATAAATAACATTTGACTGGAACATAGCCATGCCTGTTTGCTTGATACTGTCTAATCTAGGGTTGCTTTCATGTTATGATGGCAGACCTGGGTAATGGTGATGGTGACCACTGTCATATGGAGGGTATAAAACCAGAGAGAGGGAAAGTTGATTCTATCTTGACTTCTCCCAGACAAGTCTTCCAACCTTGCCATCCTGGTCGCTCAGTTTGTTGGACTTTTTCCCACACCTCAGTAGAATCCCCACTTAAACAAAACCTGATTTTCCTTTGCTGAATAAATGAGAGCTTTGGAACCTCTTAAACGTTCTCCCTTAAATAGTTTTCATCACAGTCTTATTTCCCATTACATAAAGAATGCAGAACTGTGGAAATGCACAATTCTGGCAATTCAGGACTCTATTCTGGCAGGAACAGCTTAATCAAAAGGCTAAAACAACTCTTGTATGGCATTACAGAGAGGCCATATAGGGCAGTGAAGCCTGCGATCTGGGGAAGGTTAGTTATGAATCTGAATGGATCTCAGTCCCATAACTGTAAATGGGAATCATTAGAATGATCTATGTTCCGCAGTATTTGTTTCTTCCTTAGCTCTTATGTAAAAGAATTTCTGCTTTGTAGCCTGGCATGTGACTGCCTATTAGAAGGTATCTACTGGGAGCCTGGGTAGCTTAGTGGGTTAAAGCCTCTGTCTTTAGCTCAGGTCATGATCTCAGGATCCTGGGATCGAGGCCTGCATCGGGCTCCCTGCTCAG